>JANAVB010015444.1:0-71425 GCA_029216955.1 Iris pallida | reverse complement strand
ATACAGTCAGTATCAGGGCTATTTGCCCCACCAAAATTCTTTACTTTGTATTGTAAGGTCAAAATTCGTCTTCACATAGTCTTGGGTTGTGGGATAGAAGGAATCGAGTTTGGCATCATAATCCAATAATGTCACATAATTTGGATAATTTTGCAATTTCTCCAAAATGAAGGATATCAATAGTTCAGATGATACCTAGACTAAGAACATTAATAACACATTAACATTAGTAACCCATTGCATTGAGGATAACATACTGATACCATATAAATATGAAAAATATAAAGAAATGCATGCATGCATGCTAATGTCAGAAGAACCATTCACCCCAGGACTTATTGATGAGATCTAAATCAGTATAAATCTTGTATCTACGTTCCCTTGGGATTACATCGTCAAAGGGTCGTTTAAACGTCTGTATTAAATCACAAATGTTCCTGATGTCGTCGTTGAGGAACACGTTGAAGCACCCACGTATGTCGAGCACGTGAAGACCCTTGCAGTTGCATAGATCGCAGTGTGTCTCCGTTGAATATGCCTAAGCCCATCTCGAGGTGCTCGAGACGCGGCATCGAATCGGCCATGGCCTTTCCTCCGTTTCGTTGAATGTGTTCAGCACGAATCCGTTCCTGACCATGAAATATGAGGGGGCATGTTCCTTCTCAGCTTGACCAGACGATGGCAATACTTATCGGCAAAAAATATTCTCGTCGATGTGATATAGAGGCAGTATATCATGAACTTAGTGTTTTTGCTAGCACTTCGTCCCGTGCGGTGCACTGTCTTTCTCCTCAAAGACTCGTGCAAGCCTTCCCAACCAGACTTAGCTAGATTGTTAAGAAAACTAGAATGGTGGAGCAAGGATGGACTCATAAGGATCTCTTTATTAACTTGGAGAATGCTTACAATTTTTAGGTGGTGAGGAACAAATGAGAGCCTCCCCCTTTTATAAGTGCTCATAGAGCAATACAAGGAAAGCCATGGAAGGAATATTCCAAGGATTATTATATTCTACCATAACTGGAATGGCATATTCCAGTTTTATTCTCTAGCAACATAAAAGGAAACTTCAAGGGCCTTCCAGAAGCTTTTTGGGCCTCCTAGAACGATCTTGGGCCTTCCGGAGAGATCCACAATCTTCTAGAGCCTTCCACCATCTTCTAGAATGTTCTGGAAGCTTCCCGTATAACCTTGGTCCGCGAAAAGGTTATACAACTGGGCCTGGGCAGGGTGCAACATTTGTGACGTTACATTCTCCTCCACCTAAGGCGTTGACGCCCTCGTCAACCATGCTCGCTGAGAAACACTTAGATCTCGGCTTCGAACTGATGCAGCGTATCAGTACGTTCCCACTATACTCGCGCAAGGCAAGCCTTTCCACTGGATGAGGTACTCCACATACGGAGACACGCTCATCTCTGAATGGTCCTCCTGTCCAGTACGGCTTCCACCTCCTTGTCGAAGGAAGTCGTCATGGTCGCCGTTGGTCGCTTCAAACTCCTCGCTGGGGATCCTCCAAGTCTGCATGGTACGGCTTCAAGCAACTTGCATGGAAGACTGGATGAATCTTCAGCTTGGCAGGGAGTTCAAGCATGTAGGCCACCTTGCCTACCTTCTTGAGCACGGGAAGGGGTCTTCATACTCTGGATTAGTCCTTTATGCACCTTGCGGAACACCTTGAACTGTTGCGGTTGTAGCTTCACCAGCACCATTTCCCCCTCCTTATACTCAACCGGCCTTCGCTTCGCATCGGCCCACTTCTTCATCTTCTCGCGGCCTTCTCCAGAAATGCCTTGGCAATATCCGCCTTCGCCTTGAAATCTGAAGTGAACTGGTTGGCCACGGGACTTCTACTCGAGGACCCCGTACTCAGTGTGTGGGGCAAGCGGTTGGCGACCCATCACCAACTCGAATGGACTGCTGTGCGACGACTCGCTCCGTTGAAGATTGTAGCAGAACTGAGCGACGTCGAGGTGATGCACCCAATCCCTCTGGTTGGCACTCACAAAGTGCCGCAAGTACTCTTCGAGTAGCGAGTTGACCCGCTCGGTCTGCCCGTCTGTCTGCGGGTAGAAACTGGTCGAGAAGTGTAAGTCCGTCCCGAGGATTTTGAACACTTCCGTCCAGAACCCCGTGAAGCGGGGGTCTCGGTCGCTGACAATGTTTACCGGGATGCCGCAAAACTTTACCACATGGCTGATGAACAGTCGTGCGGCCTCCTCTGCTGTGCAGTCCGTCGAAGCAGCAATAAAGGTCGCGTACTTTGAGAATCGGTCCACCACCACGAGAATGGACCCAAGCGCCCCTACTTTCGGCAGGGCGAAGATAAAGTCCATCGAAATGCTCTCCCACGGCCGACTCGGCACGGAAAGAGGCTCCAGCAGGCCCCGGGCTTCTGATGATCTACGTTGTCTTGTTGGCACACAAGACAAGTACGAACATAGTCCTCCACATCTTCGCGAACACGAGGCCAGTAGTATGCGGCCTCCAGCAGCGCCAAGGTTCGCTTCTGTCCTGGATGTCCAGCCCACTTTGTGTCATGACACTCCTTGAGTAGCTTTTCCGTAAGCCACTCCACCTAGGCATGACCACCCTGTCGCCCTTGGTGTAGAGAAGTCCATCTTTCAGCCAGAACCTTCTCATCTTACCCTCCTTGGCAAGCTTCACTATGGCCAGGTTAGGGTTATATACTAAAAGCATCACTTTTGTAGTAACCTTATTTCTTAAATTTTGAATGAGAATCATATGGGCAAATGTTTGTATATTGTATTTGCAAGTGTTAATGCAAATGTCTGATATTCTATATTGTAGATAATATGGTGTGTGGTGTCACACAGAAGATCATATTATCAGTTTTCTATGGAGTATATAAATATTTCACAACCTAGATGGACTTGGACAATCTATTGGAAAGGTTGTAGTGTAATCTGGTATTAGTCTATCTTGACTATAGGTTTACACTAGTACACTTTGTGTGTATTGAACAGGACCACTTGAGGTTGTTCTCTTTGTACTGACTACATAAGAGAACAAACACCTCTGTTATTATGGATGCTTGTGCTCTTAATCCGGATATAATAACGGACATGTATATGCAGTGTGCATTACTTTGACTCATAAAAGAGTGAGATTCATTATGAATCAACAACCTCTATGAATTGGGTAATAATTGTATGTATGATGGGCTGTTGGTTATAAATGGAATCCATATCCGATATCGGGTTGATGATGTCCTTTTAAGGAGCTCATAAGGATTGTCATGTAAACCCTGCAGGTGGATTATATCCGACATGACAAATAAAGTTAAGCGGTACTACTTAAGGATAAAAGATGTCGAATCAATATAGTTGTCAGTAACTTAATTTGATCGACGGACATACGATATCTTAACATGGGGAGCCAAACGAGCATATAATAAAAGGAGCCCACAAACATAATTTGGGATTAGGGAGGTAGTGCAACAATAGCTCATTAGTGGACCGAGCTATTGTTAATGGGCCTGGATTGTGTGTTCGGGCTGAACACGGGATATCCAGATCCGTTAGGAGGCCTAACCCTAATTTCTCCTCATGGTCCCTGCCATAGCCTATAATATCCTCTATTCTCTGGCCGCCAGATTACTGATCAAAAATCTGAAATTTTCTCTAAATTCGTGATTCACGTAAGGAGAAAGAGAGGGCTGCAAAGGAGAAGAAAAGGTTGGGAGATCGTCGCCCATACGACGTCCAACTCGAGGAAGGATTACGTGCAGAAGATCTTGGGGTCGTCCGCTCGAGATTGCCAGGAATTACTTGTCTCCTTTCTGCCACAGGTATAATTCGTGAACCCTAGTTTCGCCTATGAAGGGTTATAACACGTATTAGATCTGTTTAACTTTCTATCGATCAATACGCACACCAAATGAAGGGTCCTGGGAATCCCCAGTTCCATCAATTGGTATCAGAGCCACTTTGGATCTACGTATTGATTAATACGTCCATGTTGTCCAATAAAACCTGCACTGTATAATAGTCGGAAGATGTAGATCTGTTCTAACTCGGTTTTGCAGGCATCTTAGATCCAACTATTATGGTCCAATGCATGTTTTTTGATTGTGTTGTTTAAACCACGGACATGTCGTGGATGTTGTTGTTGCTGTGGATATAATTAAAATCACGAGGGTTGATCGTGCTTATTATTTTAATTTTTTAATCTAGATTATGTGTGAACTCCTTCGGGAGCCATAGGTTTGATGTTATTTTAATTATTTTTGATTAATCGTGATAGCGGTGGTGGCTGTTTCTGACGCCCGACGACGTGCTGGTTTTAAGCAATCCAGAGGTAGACAGATGATTTTCGATGAAGGAATCGATAGCCAAAACTTAAAAAAAACCAAGCCTACATTAATAATGGACAATATGGATATAATAGATCTGCGCAGCGCCAGATTTTGGATTCGGATAGTTGAGGATGGAGCAGCAAAGATGACCATAATAGTTAGATATTTTCTCTTATTTTTGTCATTTTGCTTTTTCTGATTATGCATGTTTATTATTGTGTAGTTTTTTTGAAAAACCAAGCCTACATTAATAATGGATAACATGGACATAATATCAACAAGTAGAGAAAAACCCTCATTGTTAAATAACTAAGTGGAGAGGATTTTTATTTAGTATAAATCCTATGGTCTCCATTACTGGTTTGTAGGTGATGTAATTATACTTGCGTGTTGGCTTTAGTACTTTCCTCCATATCGGATGAGTATAATTATGGATCATCAGTACAAACTTCCTTAGGAATAATTGTAGAAAGTTACCAAGTATGTGTTCAATTCTCCATCTGAAAGAACTCATTACAAGGTAATGGACTTAGTATTAAGTAATGGTATACACTTAGATACAAATAATGGTATCCTCTCCATCGCAGTCATTGCTATTATTTGTATGACCAGAGCAAGACCAGCATATTAATTTTATTTGTCATAAAGTTATATTCACATGATAGTAAAATTAATAAGAAAAATCTACTTGAACAAAGTTGAATTTGTATACGTCCACACTATCGTGGCATGCTAAATTCATGGTGTTCAAGGTGTTGGTGAATTTCTTATTATTGTTTTGAGGGAATCAATATTTAGTTAATTCAAAAAGTTTTTTTTGCCCTACATAATTTTATTTATGTGATTCTCAGGATTTCAAAAATGGGTTCTTTCAGTCCACTTATGGTGTTAAAGAAAACAAACTTACTGGACCTAATTATATTGACTGAAAACGTAATTTGGACATTGTTCTGACTGCTGAGGAATACAAATATGTACTTGTTGAGGAATGCCCACCTAAGCCCTGCTAACTCTGATAAAGAGGTCAAAGAGGCTTCTAAGAAGTGGAAAAAGGCAGATGAGATGGCGCGGTGTTACATTCTGGCATCTATGTCAAATGTACTACAACATCAGCATCAGGCCATGGCCACAGCTTATGACATGATGTATAACCTCAAGGAACTCTTCGGACATCAGAGTAGAGCAGCTATGCAGTTTGCTATGAAATGTTTAATGAATACAAAAATGGCTGAGGGTACACTAGTAAGGGATCATGTTCTCAAGATGATGGATCATCTGAATGGAATGGAAATCCTTAGAGCTGAAATCAATGGGGAATGCCAGGTCGATATCATTCTCGGGACTCTGCCTAAAAGTTTTGACAATTTCTGCCTTAATTACAACATGAACAAAAGGTTGTATAGTTTGGCAGAATTTGCAAAAGAGCTACAGGATGCTGAATCTCTCTTTAGGCAGAGTGGTCATGTTTTGTTTCTAAAAAGGCTTCTACTTCTAAGCTAAAAGGCGGTAAGAAGAAGAATAACATTCAGAAACAGGCAAACTCAGCAAAGAAGGGCATGGGACCTCAAGGCACGGTAAAAAAGCCGAAAGACAAATGTTTCAAGTGCAAAGGGTCAGGACATTGGAAGACTGATTGTCCACTTCTCAAACAAGGAACAAAGAAGGTATATCTCATTTACTAGTAGTTGAAACATGTTTAGCGGTGTTATCTACCGGCACCTGGTGTGTAGATACAGAGCCACTAATCATGTCTGTAATACATTGCAGGGGTTCCAGGAAACCAGACGGCTCAGTGATGGAGAGATATGCTTGTTCATGGGTGATACTACAAAAGTATCAGTCGTTGCATTAGGAGATGTTACTTTATCTTTTGGTAGAAATAAGTCTTTGACATTGAGAGATTGTCTTTATGCACCTTCACTTAGAAGGAATTTAGTTTCTGTTTCTATGTTAGTTAAGGATGGATATTCAGTTTATTTTAATGAGAATATTGTTATTAGAAAGAATAAATATTTTATCTGTTCTGGTGCATTGGTTGATAATTTGTATGTCATTATTCCTATTTCGCCCATAATACAACTTATGGAAATGAATAATATGTCATCTAACTTAAATAAGAAAAAGAACCTTCTTGTATGATCCAAACATATCTTTGGCACTTACGATTAGGGCATATTAACCTAAGAAAGATTCAAAGACTGGTTGAAGATGGACCTTTGAGTTCATTGGAAGTGGAGGCACTACCAGTCTGTGAATGCTGCTTGGAAGGTAAAATGACCAAAAGGCCTTTTACGGCAAAGGGGTATAGGGCCAAAGATGTGTTGGAATTGGTTCATTCTGATTTGTGTGGACCCATAACTATCCAAGCTAGGTGGCTTTGAATATTTTGTCACATTTATTGACGATTATTCAAGGTATGGATACATTTTTGATGCACCGTAAGTCTGAGTGCTTTGAGAAATTCAAAGAGTACAAGGCTGAAACGGAGAAACGTCATGAAAAATATATCAAGTCATTACGATCAGATCATGGTGGCGAGTACCTCTTTGGAGAATTTAGGGATTATTTATCAGAGGCTGGGATTGCATCCCAATTGACTGTACCTGGAATGCCCCAACAGAATGGTGTAGCCGAAAGAAGGAATAGAACTCTTATGGAGATGGTTAGATCAATGATGAGTTATTCGGATTTGCCAGATTCGTTTTGGGGATATGCCTTAGAGACTGCAGCTTATATTTTGAACTTGGTTCCTTCTACGTCAGTACCTCTTACTCCCACAGAGCTGTGGATTGGCGTAAGCCTAGTTTGAAACATGTTCGTATTTGGGGTAGTCCAGCACATGTGCTGAATAGGAAAGCAGATAAGTTGGAATCTCGTATAGAAGTACGCTTGTTCGTAGGCTATCCAAGAGGAATAAAAGGAGGTTTTTTTATATTCCTAAGGATCAGAAGGTCATTGTTAGCACCAATGCCCGATTCTTAGAGGAAGACTATGTGATGAACCATAAACCCACAAGTAGAGTTGTTCTAGAAGAACTGAGATGTGAGACACCAAGTACTTCAGTACAACAGTACAAGAGGATGAACCACAAATAACACAATATGTCATAAATGTTACACCACAACCGATAGTGCCTCGTCGTAGTGGAAGGGTTGTGATACAACCTGATAGATATATGTTCTTGGGAGAGTCGTCAGACTTCGTCCATGAGAAACAAGATTATGATCCCTGTACCTACAATGAAGCACTCCAAGATAAAGATGCAGAGTCTTGGCAAAAAGCAATGATATCTGAAATAGAATCTATAGATTCTAATCAGGTCTGGGAGCTTGTAGAACCACCTGTTGGTGTAAAAGCCATTGGATGCAAGTGGGTCTATAAGAGAAAAAGAGGATCAGACGGTTAGGTTGAAACCTTTAAAGCTCGGCTTGTAGCAAAAGGTTTTACTCAAAGAGAGGGTATCGATTATGAGGAAACATTTTCTCCTGTAGCCATACTTAAGTCTATTCGGATTCTTTTATCTATTGCAGCTCATCTCGATTATGAGATTTGGCAAATGGATGTCAAGACAGCTTTCCTTAATAGAAGTCTTGAGGAAGACATCTATATGAAGCAACCAGACGGGTTCATTGAAATGGGCCAGGAGCATCTTGTTTGTAAGCTCAAGAAGTCCATTTATGGGCTTAAGAAAGCTTCCAGATCTTGGAACACATGTTTTGATCAGGTGATAAAATCCTATACATTTGATCAATGTCAGGATGAATCATGTGTATACAGAAAGTGTGACGAAAATATGTGGTGTTCCTAGTACTTTATATGGATGACATCTTGCTCATTGGAAAAAATGTGAAGGTATTATCTGATGTAAGGGTATGGTTATCCAAACAGTTTGATATGAAGGACTTGGGAGAAGTGGGTCACATCCTTGGGATCAAAGTTCTACGAGATCGCAAGAAAAGGATGTTGGGCTTATCCCAAGCTTCCTATATCGATAATGTACTAACTCATTTTAGTATGCAAAATTCTAAGAAAGATTTCTTACCTTTTAGACATGGAATTGCTCTATCAAAGGAGCAGTATCCGAGGACACCTAAAGCGATAGAGAACATGAAGGCAGTTCCTTATGCTTCAGCAGTAGGAAGCTTAATGTATGTAATGCTATGTACAAGACCAGACATCTGCTTTGCCGTAGGCATGGTCAGCAGATATCAATCTAATCCAGGACAAGAGCACTGGACTGCCGTAAAGCATATTTTGAAGTACCTAAAAAGGACTAAAGAGTATATGCTAGTTTACCAGGCAGATAGTTTAGTTCCCTTAGGGTATAGAGACTCAGATTTTCAGTCAGATAGGGATTCCAGGAAATCTACGTCAGGTTATGTGTTTACTTTGGGAGGTAGATCCATTGTGTGGAGGAGTATCAAGCAAAAATGTATTGCTGATTCCACCATGGAAGTCGAGTATGTGGCAGCCTCTGAGGCAGCCAAAGAAGCGATTTGGCTCAGAAACTTTCTGTTGGACTTGGATGTGGTACCTAGTTTGCCAAAGTCTATTACACTTTATTGTGATAATAGTGGTACAGTTGCAAACTCGAAAGAACCACGAGCCCATAAGACAGGCAAACACATTGAGCACAAGTACCACCTGATACGAGATTTCGTAAAAAAGAAAAAGTTATTGTGATCAAGATAGCATCAGCCGACAATCTAGCTGATCCCTTTACAAAGAGCTTACTAGCTAAGGCTTTTGACAGTCATGTTAAGGGAATGGGAGTCAGATGTGTAGCAGCATGGCTTTAAGTATAAGTGGGAGATTTGTAACAGTATACTGAAAAGCAATGCTTTGAGTATAAGTGGAATATTGTTAGGGTTATATACTAAAAGCATCACTTTTGTAGTAACCTTATTTCCTTAAATTTTGAATGAGAATCATATGGGAAAATATTTGTATATTGTATTTGTTGCAAGTGTTAATGCAAATGTCTGATATTCTATATTGTAGATAATATGGTGTGTGGTGTCACACAGAAGATCATATTATCAATTTTCTATAGAGTATATAAATAGTTCACAACCTAGATGGACTTGGACAATCTATTGGAAAGGTTGTAGTGTAATCTGGTATTAGTCTATCTTGACTATAGGTTTACACTAGTACACTTTGTGTGTATTGAACAGGACCACTAGAGGTTGTTCTCTTTGTACTGACTACATAAGAGAACAAACACCTCTGTTATTATGGATGCTTATGCTCTTAATCCGGATATAATAACGGACATGTATATGCAGTGTGCAATACTTTGACTCATAAAAGAGTGAGATTCATTATGGATCAACAACCTCTATAAATTGGGTAATAATTATATGTATGATGGACTGTTGATTATAAATAGAATCCATGTCCCGATACATCGGGTTGATGATGTCCTCTTAAGGAGCTCATAAGGATTGTCATATAAACCCTGCAGGTAGATTATATCCGACATAACAAATAAAGTTGAGCGGTACTACTTAAGGATAAAAGATGTCGAATCAATATAGTTGTCAGTAACTTAATTTGATCGAAGGATATACGATATCTTAACATGGAGAGCCAAACGAGCATATAATAAAAGGAGCCCAGAAACATAATTTAGCATTAGGGAGGTAGTGCAACAATAGCTCATTAGTGGACCGAGCTATTGTTAATAGGACTGGATTGTGTGTTCGAGCTGAACACGGGATATCCAGATCCGTTAGGAGGCCTAACCCTAATTTCTCCTCGTGGTCCCTGCCGTAGCCTATATATATCCTCTATTCTCTGGCCGCCAGATTACTGATCAGAAATCGAAAATTTTCTCTAAATTTTATTCACGTAAGGAGAGAAAGAGAGGGCTGCCAAAGAGAAGAAAAGGTTTGGAGATCATCGCCCACACGACGTCCAACTCGAGGAAGGAATACGTGCAGAAGATCTTGGGGTCGTCCGCTCGAGATTGCCAGTAATTGCTTGTCTCCTTTCCACCGCAGGTATAATTCGTGAACCCTAGTTTTCGCCTATGAAGGGTTAGAACACGTATTTGATCTGTTTAACTTTCTATCGATCAATACGCACAACAAAAGAAGGGTCCTGGGAATCCCCAGTTCTATCATGTTAGTGGGTCCTCTATGATTCCCACTCGAACACGGTCCAGAATGTCCCCCTTGAGTAAGCACACAGACGAGCTCGACCTTCCTGCTAAGCGCATCGGCCACCTGATTTTCCTTGCCCGGTTTGTACTGTAACACCATGTCGAACTCGGCTAGAAAATCTTGCCATCTCGCCTGCTTCGGAGATAGCTTCTTCTGGGACTAGAAGTAGCTCGTGGCAACATTGTCCGTCATGACCACGAACTTGGTGCCGAGGAGGTAGTGCCGCCATGTCCTTAAGCTATGCATGACCGCGGTCATCTCCTTCTGCTGCACCGTGTAGCGCCGCTCAGTGTTATTCAACTTGCGGCTCTCGAACGCGATGGGTGTCCTTCCTGCACCAACACCCCACCGATGGCGAAGTCGGACGCGTCCGTGTGCACTTCGAACGCCTTGGAGTAGTTCGGTAGAGACAAGACGGCTCCTCCGTCACAGCCCTCTTCGTGCCTCAAATGCCTCCTCGCATCGGGGCGTCCAGCTCCACGCCCGATCCTTACGCAGCAAATCGGTCATAGGCGCTACGATGGCAGAATATCCTCGGATGAACCGTCGGTAGTAGTTCGCCAAGCCAAGGAACGATCGCAGCTCCGTCGGCTTGGTGGGAGCCTTCCACTCCAGTATGGACTGGGCCTTTGTGCCGTTTATCCATATCTTGCCATGCCCGATCCAGTGCCCCAAGAACGATACCTCTTCCTGTACGAATGAGCACTTCTTCCACTTGACGAAGAGTTCGTTCCCTTAGTACCTGAAAGACAGTCTTCAAATGCTCGATGTGCTCCTCCATCGTGTTTGAGTACACGACGATGTCGTCGAGGTAGACCACGACGAACCGATCCAGGTAGGGATGAAAGAGCTTGTTCATAAAGTACAAAAAGTTGTAGGAGCATTTGTTAGACCAAAAGGCATAACCATAAACTCATATGCCATACCTCGTCACGCATGCCGTCTTAGCCTCGTCGCCCTGTAATCCGGACTTGATAATACCCCGAGTGCAGATCGAGTTTGGAGAAGTATCTCGTGCCTCCCAATTGGTCGAACAAGTCCCCCAACGGGATAGGATATTTGTTCTTCACGGTTACCTTATTTAGTGCACGATAGTCAATGTATAAACGAAGGCTTCCGTCCTTTTCTTCTGGAACAGCACCGGTGCACCATACGGGGCCTTTGACGGTCTGATGAATCCTGCGTCCAGCAGCTCCTTGAGTTGCTTCTTCAACTGTCCAGCTCGGGCGGGGCCATGCAATATTGAGTCATGGTGGGCGGCTTCGTGCCCGGCTCCAACTCGATGGCGTGGTCTACCTTCCTCCTAAGAGGTAGCCTCTTTGGCAACTACTTTGGCATGATCCCCGAACTCCATAAGGACGTCATCGATTTCAGGCGGAAGATCCCCCTGCACGGGCGCCTCCTCCGACTTGAGCACAACAAGGTAAGTCATCTTCGTGTCGCATCCCCTTCTTGAGTTGTAATATGGAGAGACCTTTCCCCTTAGTAAGCTCGCCTCGTACAGTTGTCACCATGCACGGAGAGCTCTCCTCCATGATCCCGACGACTCCCAAATGCGGCATTGGGACCGCCTTTGCCGAAGTGAGGAAGTCCATCCGAGGATCATTGAAGTCGTCCAGTGGTGCTGCCATGAGACTGGTGACACCCGTCCAGTCTCCCACTTGGATCTTCACCCCTTTGGCCACCCCTTGCACGGGGCGCCTCAGAGTTGACTGCCATTATCGTGCTTGAGTTTTTTTCAGCGCCAAACCTATGCGCCGGACCTCCGCGTCCGAGATAAAATTATGGGTAGCCCGTGTTGACCATCGCCCTGGTGTTGTGGTCGTTGATCTTCACGTCCACGTACATCAGCTCTCGATTCGGGGTCTTGGACACTACCGCCTTTCTCTTCAAAGTATTCAACAGGCAGCAGGGCCATATGAGCCCCCTTCTTAGGCTCCTCGTCCTCGGTCTCCTGCCTTCGACAGCGTTCACCTTCTTTCCTCTGTTCGGGCAGTCTCGTGCGAAGTGATTTCCTCGCACAAGTAGCATTCAATCTTCCGCTCCGTCGAAGGCTTTGCGTGCTTGTCCTTCGGCGGTAGGCCTCCCTTTTCATTGTTCTTCTTTGCTCCTCCACCATTGAACTTGGTGGTGGTCTTCTCTTTGGGTTTCGGGCATCATTCCGTCGATACTCCATCAGCTTCTCGGTTGCCGCAACAGTCGCGTTCACATCCGACACATCTTGCCTCTGTAATTCTTGTGCCGCCCATGGTTGTACCCTCCAAGAAGTGGAACAGGCGATCCTCTTCGTCCATAGTAGAAATAGAAAGCATCAGGCGGGTGAACTCTGCCACGTACTCCTTGACAGACCCGGTGTGTTTGAGTTGTCGCAAACTCCGTCCGTGGACATACTTGATCTCCTTCTTGAGATCCACCCAAGTCTCGATCTTGCAGAGCCCCTTTTCTATATCGATGCACCTGCGTCGCCACCACAACATAGCATCATCAGAAAAATATAGGGACGCTGTATTTACCTTCGGTCTCATCCTCGATACGGACCGCCTTCAGGTAGCGCTTGACCAAGATGAAGTTATCCACCTCCTTCGCGTCCCGTATGCCAGTGAAGGATTTGGGTTCTGGATACTTCACCCTTTGCGTCAACTCCCTCCTCGGAGTCGGACACCAGCAATGGCCCTCTCGAGGACCTCTGCCTTGGTTTGTAGCCTTGCGTAGTTCAGTAATCTTCGCCTTTGTGGCCTTTCGTTCCTCCTCGAACTCAGCCTGCATCTACGGAGATGCTCTCGGAACTCCGTCATAGCAGTGGCGACATCCGCCTCCAAACCCTGGGCGAATTCCTCGTGAGCCGCTTGGTTCTGCTCCACTTAAAATTCGACACCCGTCACGCCTTTCTCCAGCATCTGATCCGGTCACCAACTCGCCAAGAGCCGTTCCATCGACGGTTCCTTGCCCTTGCCCTTCCTCGAGGTCTTCGCCTTCTCCTTAGGTGATGCGGGTTGCGTTGATGATAGCTTCGGTCGAAGACATGATGGCGATCGAACCTTTGCTCTGATACCACTTGTCACGGACTTAGTGTTTTTGCTAGCACTTCGTCCCGTACGGCACTGTCTTTCTCCTCAAAGACTCGTGCAAGCCTTCCCAACCCGACTTAGCTAGATCGCTAAGAAAACTAGAATGGTGGAGCAAGGATGGACTCGTAAGGATCTCTTTATTAACTTGGAGAATGCTTACAATTTTTAGGTGGTGAGGAACAAATGAGAGTCTCCCTTTTATAAGTGCTCATAGAGCAATACAAGAAAGTCCTGAAGGAATATTCCAAGGATTATTACTTTCTACCATAACTGGAATGGCATATTCCAGGTTTATTCCCTAGCAACATAAAGAAAACTTCAAGGGCCTTCCAGAAGCTTCTTGGGCCTCCTAGAACGATCTTGGGCCTTCCGGAGAGATCCACAATCTTCTAGAGCCTTTCGCCATCTTCTAGAATGTTCTGGAAGCTTCCTGCATAACCTTGGTCCGCGAAAAGGTTATGCAACTGGGCCTCGGGCGGGGTGCAACATTTGTGACATTACAAGTAGCTAATGTCGAGTTATTCCATCACTAGGAGAAACTCCAAGTGTGTCACGAAAGTTTCATCACTTATGTCGCACTTCGGAATGCGCACACCCTTAAAAATTTTCCACTGTATTATCAAAAGGGAAAAACATCTTAATTCACAACTTTATGCAAGGATCAATAAAAATTTCTAATTAGAAAAATAAAGTATTAGAAGAAGACAAAACAAAATTTTGTACAGGCCTATAACATGCAAAAGAGAAGGCAGCTTCGTCAAGCTTATACGCAGAGAAGGACCGTAGAATTCCCGTGCTGTGAGCCACGAGCTTCTTTACGATCAAACCAATCTCTGTGGTTTGGTGGTCCCTGCGACACCACTTATCCAAGTCAACGTTGGACCAATAGTAGGAACCGCTGAGCGCCTTCCACCATTAACGGCACATTGAGGCCATGTTGCGCATGACCTCATCTACCGGCATCCACGACAGTACCAATATCATCGAGAGAATCTCCATAGGGATGATGGCCCATCCGTTGCTGTTGATCTTGCTCTTGTCTCTCCATTGCGACTTTCTTCTTCTCTCATTTGTTCTCTCTAGTAGCTTAGTTTCATTTCTTATGGAAAAGGTGACTCTTCTTCTTCTCCTTTGTTTCTCTCTAGTAGGTGGGTTCTTTTCTTAATAGAAAATGCTATTTAACCCGCTCATAGGAGTGTGACCGTGCACTGTCTATAGCCACGCGTCCCTCGTTCGCTCTGTGTCCCCCACCCTTAGAAATTTGGAAGTTAATTAAGGTTAAAAGTTTTGAATTTTAAAATTACATCATAGTACAAGTAAATTTTCAGATTTACAGTTTAATTTAAATTAAAAAATAAATGTTAATTATAACTTTCCAAATGTAATTTTAATTTTAATTTTATTTTTATTTTTAAAATTTGCCATGATAATATTCATGTGAACTATTTATTTTTACAAGGGATTTTTATTTATATTTAACTATTTTTTAAGTTATAAATTTAAATTTATTTCTACTTTAAATCAAAATTTAATTTAATTTTTAATTTTAATTTTAAATTTAAAATTAAATTTAAATTTAAATCTAATTTTTATTTTAAAATTTGCCACGTGATCAATTGGATTTAGGGGTGTGCACGTATGGGGCAAACCAACCGCATCAAAAACCAAACTTGGACCATAAATTATACATCAATCTGAACCGATATGTATAATCCGAACCATTGTTACCATTCTTGATTACGTACTAACATGTAACAAAAGACGTGTTAATGGTAGTTATTAATAAAAGAAACCATTGAAATAAAAACCTGTTGATTTAATCAATTGAATTAGTAGATTTTGTAGATATGGGTCAAACCGACCGCATCGAACTGTATCAATCCGAATCGATGGACTACCATTCGAACATATGGTCTCGTAACATGATGTTAATATTAATATTAGTTTCAATACTAATGCAAAAGAAATCATGATAATATTAATATGAACTTTTTATTTTTACAAGGGATTTTTTTATTTAAATTGTAACTATTTTTTAAGTTCTAAATTTAAATTTAATTTTAACTTTAAATGAATTTTAATTTTAATTTAATTTTATTTTAATTTTTTAAATCTAATTTTAATTTTAAAATTTGCCAGGTAATCAATTGGATTTAGGGGTGTGCATGTATGGGTCAAACCAACTGCATCGAACCAACCAAACTTGGACCATAAATTATAGATCAATCCTAATCGATATGTATAATCCGAACCATTGTTACCATTCTTGATACGTACTAGCATGTAACAATGATACGTGTTAATAGTAGTTATTAATAAAAGAAACCACTAAAAAAAACTTGCTGATTTGATCAATTGAATTAGGGGGTTTTGCAGATATGGGTCAAACCGGCTGCATCGAACTATATCAATCCAAACCGATGGACTATCATTCAAACATATGGTCTCATAACATTAATGTTAATTTTAATATTAGTTTCAATATTAATGTAAAAGAAATCATGATAATATTAATGTGAACTTTTATTTTTACAAGGGATTTTTTATTTAAATTTTAACTATTTTTAAGTTATAAATTTAAATTTAATTTTAACATTAAATAAATTTTAATTTTAAATTTAAATCTAATTTTAATTTTAAAATTTGTCACATGATCAATTAGATTTAGGGGTGTGTACGTTTGGGTCAAACCAATCGCATCGAACCGAACCAAACTTGGACCAGAAATTATCCATCAATATGAACCGATATGTTTAATTCGAGCCATTGTTACGATTCTTGATTACGTACTAGCATGTAACAATGATACGTGTTAATGGTAGTTAATAAAAGAAACCACTGAAATAAAAACATGTTGATTTGATCAATTGAATTAGGGAATTTTACAGATATGGGTTAAACCGGCTGCATCGAACTATATCAATCCGAACAGATCGACTATCATCCGAACATAAGGTCTCATAACAAATATTAATTCTAATATTAGTTCCAATATTAATGTAAAAGAAATCATGATAATATTAATGTGAACTTTTTATTTTTACAAGAAATTTTTATTTAAATTTTAACTATTTTTAAGTTGTAAATTTAAATTTAATTTTAACCTTAAATCAAACTTTAATTTTAATTTTAAATTTAAATTTAAATCTAATTTAATTTTAAAATTTGCTACGTGATCAATTAGATTTAGGGGTGTGTACGTATGGGTCAAACCAATTGCATCGAACCAAACCAAACTTGGACAAAAATTATACATTAATCTGAACCGATATATTTAATCCGATCCATTGTTACCATTCTTGATTACGTACTAGCATGTAACAATGATACGTGTTAATGGTAGTTATTAATAAAAGAAAACTGAAATAAAAACCTGTTGATTTGATCAATTGAATTAGAGGATTTTGCAGATATCGGTCAAACCGTCCGCATCGAACTATATCAATCCGAACCGATCGGCTATCATTCAAACATATGGTCTCGTAACATTAATGTTAATTTTAATATTATTTCAATATTAACGTAAAAGAAATCATGAATATTAATGTGAACTTTTTATTTTTATAAGAGATTTTTTATTTAAATTTTTACTATTTTTTAAGTTGGAAATTTAAATTTAATTTAACATTAAATCTAATTTTTAATTAAATTAAATCTAATTTTAATTTTAAAATTTGCCACCTGATCAATTGGATTTAGGGGTGTGCACGTATGGGTCAAACCAATCGCATCGAACCGAACCAAACTTGGACCAGAAATTATACATCAATCCGAACCGATATGTTTAATCTGAACCATTGTTATCATTCTTGATTACATACTAGCATGTAACAACGATACGTGTTAATGGTAGTTATTAATAAAAGAAACGATTGAAATAAAACAAGTTGATTTGATCAATCGAATTAGACGGTTTTACATATATGGGTCAAACCGGCCGCGCCGAACTATATCAATCCGACCCGATGGACTATCTTTCGAACATATGGTCTCGTAACATTAATGTTAATTTTAATATTAGTTTAAATATATGTAAAAGAAATCATGATTAATGTGAACTTTTTTTTTACAAGGGATTTTTTATTTAAATTTTAACTATTTTTTAAGTTGTAAATTTAAATTTAATTTTAACCTTAAATCAAAATTTAATTTTAAAGTTAAATTTTAATTTAAATTTAAATTTAAATCTAATTTGAATATTAAAATTTGCCACATGATCAATTGGATACAGGTGTGTGCACGTATGGGTCAAACCAACCACATCGAACCAAACCAAACTTGGACCATAAATTATACATCAATCCGAATAGATATGTATAATCAGAACCATTGCTATCATTCTTGATTGCGTACTAGCATGTAACAATGATACGTGTTAATTGTCGTTATTAATAAAAAAAACTATTGAAATAAAAACCTATTGATTTGATCAATTGAATTAGGAGGTTTTGCAGATATTGGTCAAACGGCCACATCGAACTATATCATTCCGAACCGATTGTTTATCATTCGAACATATGGTCTCGTAACATAAGTTTTAATATTAATATTAGTTTCAATATTAATGTAAAAGAAATCATGATAATATTAATGTGAACTTTTATTTTACAAGGGATTTTTTATTTAAATTTTAACTATTTTTAAGTTGTAAATTTAAATTTAATTTTAACTTTAAATCAAAATTTAATTTAAATTTAAATTTAAATTTAAATCTAATTTAATTTTAAAATTGTCACATGATCAATTGGATTTAGGGGTGTGCACGTATGGGTCAAACCAACTACATCGAACCGAACCAAACTTGGACAAAAAATTATACATCACTCCGAACCGATATGTATAATCCAAACTATTGTTACCGTTCTTGATTACGTACTAGTATGTAACAATGATACGTGTTAATGGTAGTTATTAATAAAAGAAACCATTGAAATAAAAACATGTTATTTGACCAATTAAATTAGGAGATTTTGCAGATATGGGCCAAACCGGCCGCATTGAACTATATCAATCCAAACCGATGGGCTATCATTCGAAAATATGTCTCGTAACATTAATGTTAATATTATTATTATTTTAATATTAATTTAAAAGAAATCATGCTAATATTAATGTGAACTTTTTATTTTTACAAGTAATTTTTATTTAAATTTTAACTATTTTTTAAGTTGTAAATTTAAATTTAGTTTTAACTTTAAATCAAAATTTAACTTAAATTTAAATTTAAATCTAATTTTAATTTTAAAATTTGCCACATGATCAATTGTATTAAGGGGTGTGCACGTATAGGTCAAACCAACCGCATCGAATCGAACCAAACTTGGACCAGAAATTATACATTAATTCGAACTGATATGTATAATCCGAACATTTTTACCATTGTTATGTACTAGCTTGTAACAATGATACGTGTTAATGGTAGTTACTAATAAAAGAAACCATTGAAATAAAAACATGTTGATTTAATCAAATGAATTTGGGGGTTAACATTGATACGTGTTAATGGCAATGAACATATAATGGGTTAAAAAAACCCTCTCTTCTTCTAAAAAAATGGATATAACGTAGTATCCTACATGAACCATTATTTCCTATATCAATGGAAGATAGTAGGCTCCGAGATTAACAGTCTCATGTTCTTTATACTTCCACCATTAATCTATCTAATCAAAAGAAAAGAACAAAAAAAAACATTTATGTACATTCATGATGTACATGACCAAACAAATTATAAAAGCAATAATAATGATGGTAAACATTGATAACTTCTGAGTTTCTTACATTAATAGCATATTAATTATATCAATGCTAATTAAGTCTAATGGAATAACCAAAATCTACCTAAAATAGACATTACCAAAATTATGATGGTTTACAATAAATTATGCCATGTCACCATGCACATCACCATGCTATGTCATGGGAGATCACATCTCCCAAGATTTTTGGGAGCCAAATAGCATTTTTGATAGCATAATTGTATGGAAAAAAAAAGAAGCTCAAACCTAGGAAAAGAAGCGTCCAATTTTTTTATTTTTGTTCGCCCGCGGAACTATTTCCCTAATTCTCTTTATCCCATCTCTCTCTCTCTCCTCGCTCTCTCTCTCTATCTCTCTCTCTCTCTCTCGGGTTCTCTCTCGCAAGTACTCTCTCTCGCTGACCTCCCTTTCTTCTTCTTTTTCCTTCTTCCTTCCATTTTGTTAATTTTTTGTTACACAACTCGTTCTTCTTCTTCTTCTTCTTCTTCTTCTTCTTCTTCTTCTTCTTCTTCGTTAAGGATTTGGTATACTAGACCTTCTTGCTCGTTAAGGAATGTTAAGGATATGCTTCATATGTTGTTGTCGACAACCTAGTCTTCATCATTTTTATTTAGGGTTTTTGCTGATTTTATTTTGTTCTCATTGTATAGGACCACGACAACGACGGATGTCCTCTTACCCCAACATTTTGCAAAAACAAACGAGATCAACGACCACATCATGGGATAAAATTAATTTTTTACTAGTAGTCAACATATAAATGTTTTTGTATTTCAAGTATTACGGTGGGAAAGTACTTCAAAAATTTCAGGATGCCAGCGAAAAGCAATTTTCAAAGCAAAAAGTTATTCTATTAATTGTTTAATGGGTGTAGATATTATTTTCCAAAACAAAATATTACTTATTAGTTGTTCTTAAATTAAGATCCTATCGACAAAATTTATCTGGCAGCATAGACCACCATGAAGAAAGTTGTCTCAAAAAGTGTAAAAATAGTGTCAAAAATATTTTGTTATAGTAACAAATATTAAAATTAAGGTAATATTAAAAATAACATTAACTGAAAAAGTATAATTATTATTAAATTAAACTTTCAACATAGATCCCATCAATAATGTGTCGCTGGCAGCATAAACCAAGTTGAAGAATCTTGTCTAAAAAAGTTTCTTGCATTCGTATAATTGATGAAGTACATGATTTCATATTTACATAGCCAGTTCTTCCCTAAATGTTTTATACAACTGTTCTAAAGTCATCTTCACTACAATTGCACAGGAATTCTAGGCTCGGTCCTGTTATTATCACTAATAGTAGCCTCATTCAACCATTGGAATGCACTGTTGCATTTTCGGCATTGTAAGAATCTTATTCCCTTGCTGTGGCTCCTCTTTAACACAAAGATAGCTCTTTTTCCTCCACAATTTGGATTAGGGAAAGTGGTTTATTCCCAAGGGCATTGTTTCTTCCAATAACCTAAGTCACCACATGTGAAACAACCTTCCCTTCGAATTGTTGAATGTGAACTTCCATATTTGGCTTTCAATATAGTAGCATCCAGCCACTGGAAATCCAAGAGAGGGGGGAATTCAAAAAAATTCTACCAGGATTTGCCTTCGTATTTGACTTCGAAAGGTACCTAATCCCTTTGCAGTTTTCAATGTTGCAAGGTGAGCTCAAAACGAACAATCATCTGTAAGGTGAGTGTTCTTCGAACATAACTGACATTTCGCTGGAACGAAACAAACAGAAAATATTATTTTGCCACATAACAGTTTGAAAATGGAAGAGAGAGTGGAAGATAGAACCACCACAATTACCCGTGTCGCAAAGTGTGCCATGCGAACTCAGTGGGCTACGATTTTTAGTTTAGCAGATAGATTGGGGATGAGTCTTTATATTAATTGTTTTCTAGTGGGTTATGAAGGATAGCGGGGTAAACACTTATTAAAAAAATTTGTGGGAAAGTGGAGATATGATATGCATGTTGCTATTAATACGATATCATTGAAAAAAATTACACACTAGTAAACGTAGCATTAATGTTTGCTGCATACTTTATCCTACACAATTCAATAAAATATGTACACAGAAGACGAAAAGGTTGTGTTGGAAGTTATTTTTTGAAAATTATACATGCTTTAGGATTAATCAAGCGTTTCTTCTGTTTGTATTGTTTCTTGTCCTAGGTTTCTTCTGTTGGTTTCAAACACACTTTGTTTTCTTCAATGGCGGTGAAACATGAAGAAATTGAGGATCATGTGGAAGAATTAGTTAATAAAGAAGCTTTGCTTCAATAGCGTGTCAGATGGAGAAATTGAGGATCGGCTGGAAGAATTAGATGATGAACAAATATTGGAAGCAGTTAACTTAGGAGACGATAAAGAACACGGGGAAGAAACGAATGGAGAAATGCATCCTAACGATGACAATGACATCAACACAAACAACGATAAGTTATTTATCTTCACCTTGTCTAATGGATTTAAGAAATGCATTATATTTTTACATTGATTTCACATACTTATTTTAATTCTATTTTTAGGGAATTCGATGCAACGATGATGGAAAAAATATTGGACTCTGCCAACATTAACAAAGACCCAAGGGATCTCTTAGATGAAGATATTGTTGGCTTAGAGTTTAACTCTATTGAAGAAGCAGAGATATTCTACCTGATATATTCAAAAACAGTTGGTTTCAGTGTTAGAAAGAACGAAGTAAACAAAACAAATCTGGGATGCTAGTAGTTCATAGTTGGTGTTGTTCGAATGCGGGATTCAGACAGAAGAAATACATTGAAGCTCCTAACAGGGTTCGTGAGCCAAGAAGTGAAAGCAGAAGTGGTTGTAAAGCAATTTTTGTATTGGGTACAACATTTCTACAAAGCTATGGATTGTCAATAAATTTCGAGTACATCACAACCATAATCTGGCGAATGATTTTAAAATAGTTTTTTTGAGATCCCATCGTAAGATATCAGCCGCAGAATTGGAACAAGCTAAGCTGATGAAACAATCCCGGATAACGACTTCAGAGGTATGGAATTTATTTGTCCACCAGAATGGTGGCTGGGATAAGGTTGGATGGACGAAAAAAGATTTATACAATGCTTTAGCTAAAGATAGTAGAGTACTAGATGATGTTATCATGTTGATGCTACGGCAACACTTGCATTTCTTCAAGTTAAGTAGGGCATTGACCCAGATTTCTTTTACGCGTACAAGGTAGATGAAGATTCTAGATTGACCCATCTCTTTTGGTCTGACGGTGCAAGTCGATTCGATAACAAATTATTTGGAGATTCACTACCATTTGATTCTACATATAAAACAAATAGATGTCAAATGTCGTTGGTGGTTCTAGTGTGTACAAACAATCATGCAATGACTTGTGTGTGTGGGTTTGCATTGATCCATAATGAGTCTGCTGAGACATATTCTTTGGTTTTATAAAAATTTCAAGAGTATATGAATGGCAAATTACCACAGACAATTCTCACTGATGGTTGCAGGTCAATGAATAAAGCAATTAAGGATTTAATGCCGAGCGTAGTTCATCGAACGTGCTCATAGCACATCCTAAACAATTCAACCAAACATGTACACAGAGATTGTTTTGCAAAAGAATTGAGTAATCTGATTAAAAGTTACATCTCACACTTGGTACTTTACTTTGAAGAATGTTGTTGTTACAATTTTAAAACTTTTGTTATTGTCCACGTTTTTTAAACAAGTACTATTTAGTCGAAGAATTTAAAAACCGTTGGCAGCAGATGCTAAGGAATTATAATGCAGAGAACATAGAGTAGACCAGTGCATTATATAGAATGAGGCATCGATGGGCGGACACATTCCTACGTGGAAATTATTTTGGTGGTTCTACTCCAACAAATAAATGTGAATCAATGAACGTATTTCAGAAAAGATTTTTGAATGAGAAGCTGTCACTATGGAAGGCCCTTCAACATTGTGACCACAGTTTGGCGGCCTTACGTTACGGCCAGATGAGTAAGCATGCCACTGATAAACTCTCAACGCCAATTGTGAAACAAACTAGCATGGCCGTAATAGAAGATCAATTTGCAGCAATTTACACTAAAAAGTGTTTATAGAGGTAAGGTATGAAATCACACGTTCTGATAAATATAGTGTTGTCCACCTTCACATCATAAGAGAGGTAGAAGTTTTCACTATCCAAAAGTATTTATCGACAAACAATCTAAACCGGAAGGTTACATTTTATCGTATCGACAACAACATAAATTGTAATTGCTTGTGGATGGAGACCAAGGGGATTCCTTGTAGGCATATTTTTTCAGCAATGAAGAGATTGTAATTGTCAAATATTCCAAAAAACTTGGTAAAAACACGCTGGCTGAAGGATTACAAAGAGAGTTATCTCTCCAGACCTGGCGTAGAAAGGAGATTCATCCACCCAGACAAGAATGAGAGCAGAAGGTATGGTGGTATTATGAAAAAGTTAATCTGTTTACGTATTATTGTAAAAAATCAAGCAAAATGCAAGAGAAGTGAACAGAGTTAACGTCAGTTGTGTTGATTGAGTTGCAAAAAATGGTGACCGATATTGGGAAAGAAGAAAAAAATGGTAGCTGATGCAGTTTGTGGAGCGCATGAAGCTTTTAAAGAGCCAAATCCGGTAGCAACAAAAGGAAGGCCTTCTCAAGGGAAATCAAGCCAGAATAAAGAAATTCAGACTATCCCCAAGCCTAGAATTTGTAGAGTTTGTAGAAAATCGGGTCACGATTCTTGTAATTGTAAAGTATGGAAGCGAACTATCGAGAAAGAGCCAATGGAATCAAATAAACTAAACGATACGTTGTTGATTTAATTATCGTTATGTACTATTGTTTTCTTTTTTCATTAACCCAACTTTTATTATTGATTTTCCATAAAATTGTTCCAAATGCAGCAGAAAACTTCTTTATGTCAAAAAGATATATTATATGGCAGCAAGATTATGAAACAATTTAGCAAGATTATGAAATATTAATAACAGAAATCCTATAGGAACTCACCAGATCTTAATTTACTCAACTGCCAAGATAAAGAGTTCTATGGTTGTGGAAATTACGAGGCAAGGGTTCATTTTGATATAATTTTCATCGCACATTTTAAGAACATTATAACTCCACAAAACTTTACTTCTAACAATTTGTTACAAAACACATGAACATATTTTATTAGATAAAAGAAAAAATTCATCATCTTCCATCTTCACCCATCAGAGTGGACTCCTTTCGACCTTTGCTGCTTAATTATATTGTTGCGCAATTTGGATTCTTCTGCATTGTGCTTTGAAGATGCAATCCATACAGTAACTTTGCGCCTTTCCAATTCAGAATCAAACTGCATATAACAAACATAACATCAAAATATTGCTCTAAAAAGTGAAACTATTTGAAGACATATTTTCAGACTTACATCAAAAGAACGGGAGTCCAATCTACATCCATATTTCATGAATAAAATTACAAAATACAACAATCAAATGTATTATCCTGGCAAAAAACATAAGGACGACAGATTATGGAAAAAGTAGAAAAATTGAACCTAACATCTCTCAACTTACAAATCTCTTCCTCGAGAAAGAGATCCAAATTTGAAAGCTACAATTACCAGAATATAATATGTAGTAGTATACCGCGAATCTAGTATGCAATTCATAAAAATTTATGAATATGAGCTTACTATTTCTTTTATGACTACTTTGTTATAAATTGCCTCATCTGTAGATGCAAGGGAGTCTAAAAATTCAACCATCTTTGTTTTAACCATAACTCTTGCAAGAGTATAGTGGTCAGACACAAGCATGGGTATGTATATTGAATCATGATTAATTAGGTAAAATAAATTAATCAATTTTCAGCAAATTAGAATTTTAACTTTAAACAGAAATAAATTAATAGCTCATTACAAATACTTAAAGATCCCATACAATCCTCGAAATATTTGCACTTCTTCCATATTTCATGAATAGGTTTGTTATATGGAGGTAACGTTGCTCTCTACATACACATCAATTAATATATTACGAACGACAAACAAACGAGACAAAATTGTTAATGCATAATCATTAAAGAATAAAATTCCCACTCACCGTTAACTTTACTGGTAAATACCATACATTAGCTTTATTGACAGTTATTCTCTGTTTTCCGCGGTGAAAAGAGCAGAGACCATGCTTATAATATGAGTATTTCTCATAAAAAATAATGATTGCATCGTAGTAAACATTGATGGCATAAATATCGTGCTAACAATCTGAGTATCTCATTAAAAAAAGCAGCAATGGAATCGAAGTAAACATAGATGGCATCTAAGAAAACATATACTATCTCCATATCCCATCTTTAATTCTCCTTCCTTGAGAAATGGACTTCATCTCAGCCCGAGTCACATAAAGTTTGTTGCAAGATGATATTATTTTGCTAAGAAAAGAAATTGGTAGATTAGGAAAAACGAAATAAATAAACTGTTGAAATGAAAACTCATATTACTTACTCGTCAGGTTTACCATCCGCAAAAATATAATTGTAAAAACTCGAACAACTACTACTCCACTTGCTAGGCTTTGAGGTTGAACTTCTTGTTAGACTTTTCAAAGGTGTGACCGGTACTAAATTTCCTCGCATACTTTTTGAAGAACTGCTAAGTTTAGGTTCTTCTAGAGGGAGTTTATCGAAAATTTGCTCGATTATTTTTCATCTTTCATTAGCTTCTCGTCCTCATCAGAAGATTCATTGTCAACCTCCTCCTCCATATTAATTACTCCAAATGAATATGCTTTCTTGAAAACGGAAGATTCTTCTATTTTTTCTAAATGCCGAGATATATTGATTTGTTCAAGTTCAATTGAAAAAGCTTAGAATTGATCGAAACAAGTTGAGCTGAAATCTTCGACAGATGTTCTTCAAACCAGCGCATCAAACGCGGAATAAAGGTTTCATTTGAAGCTGGCATCCAATCTTCTAGCTCTTCTACATCTTCCATATGAGTCAACATCTTTCTCCAGTGCTGCAAAATGAAATAAGAAAACTATTCTATGTATTTCAGAATAAATAATAGTTAAAACAAGAAAACTATTGTATATATAACAAAAAAAAATACAAAAAATGAGGAAGATGGAAAGATAAATAAATTTTGGGACTAACAAAGAAATGACAACCAAGGTTATCATTAAAGGTTATCATGATTAACAATTGGCGGAACTCTAGAAGAGGTTTAATTTTGCGATGAATTAATTAAACAGTCGGTTAATTTCTTCTTCATTAATTTACTTTTTGACAATGGCATGGACAATAAATTTTACAAAGCCGGAAGCCTGCAAGAGCAACGCCGCTGGTACTCCTTGTCGTTCGACAAGGGCTCGACGACGTCCTCCGTGAACCGGACATTCTTCTTCTTTCCTTCTTCATCTCCGTTTCTCCTTCCACCACCACCGCCACCACCACCACCACCACGGCCTGTAGCTTTATAACCAAAATATTAAATTGTTAGACGAAAAAAAACAAATTACAAAATTTATATGTAGATGTATAATTATTGTTATATATACGTAGATGTAAAATATTAAATTGGATGGACAAAAGAGAAAGTAAATATGAGTTAATTTAGGGTGTTCATTGAAAAAAAAATTGAAGTAAAGAATGACCTACACTAGCAAGTTACCAAGAGGTCAAAAGTCAAAATCTGCATTAAATGATGTTCCCTATTCTATTACTAGTCCAAGAAAACTTATTTAATCTGAACTATTGGATCAACATCCAATGGTTCAGATTTGGGATGTATCGATACAAATTTTTCCATGGGATGTATTGAAGAATTTTCATATATATATATATATATATATATATATATATATATATATATATATATAATTTATATATATATATATATATATATATATATATATATATATATTATATATATATATATATAATTTATATGTATATATATATATATATATATATATATATATATATATATATATATATATATTTATATATATATAATTTATATATATATATATATATATATATATATATAAAATATATATATATATATATATATATATATGAAAAAATATATATATATATAATTTTTTTTATATATATATATATATAAATATATATATATATATTTTTTTTTTATATATATATATATTTTTATATATATATTTTTATATATAAAAAAATATATATATATATTTTTATGAAATATATATATATATATATATATATATATATATATATATATATATATATATATATATATATATATATATATATATATATATATATAACCAACCAACCAACCATATATATTCATATAAAAGGTGCAAAATGCCGTAGCCTTTACAAGTATGCTCAAGAACATAAAGGAAGAGGAGCGGGGAAGCAAGCTCCCGCTCTGATGCTAACCACCTCATACAAAACCTCACTCACGGCTGTTCAAGGAGTTCTAGAAGCCCTTCTTGACATGCTTGCAATGTCTGTTAACTTTGTGAATCTGTTTGTAGATCTCCAGAATCAGTTGAGCATAGTGGCACTGGTGCCCTGCGTATCTGTATTTGTTGCGGTTCTTTCAAACAACCCACGTGATGGCAGCTGCGACGATCTGGTGGCCGTGAGAGGCTTTATCCGAGGTGGGTAGAAAATCGTTGAAGCCCCCAACTGCTGGGTCCGGGATGCAAGAAGTAGAGAACTTGATCCACACCTTAGAAGCCAGGACGCCAGCCGAGAGGATGTGGTCTACTGTTTTAGGCTTGCTTTCTGAGCAAGATTGACACGCAGAGGCTAAGCTGAAGACTATTATGGCGAGGGTGTCATCGGTGGGAAGATTCTTGTGAAACGCTCTCCAAAGCAGAAAAGACCATTTCTTAGGGATGTAAGACTGCCAGAAAGGAGCGATAATGGGGGATGGCGTGCCGTTGTCGCGTGCCGCTTGTCACGCTAATGCCAGAAAAAAGGAACCATTGGCTGTCAGGGACCACCGAAGAGAGTCTAGGTCCGTCCCAACCACCAAGTCGGAGGAAGTTAAGGCTGCAGCAGCCTCCTCACCAAACCACGACTGTACCTTCCTCTAATTCTAGTCCTCGTCATTAGCCCCAGGTCTCTCATTATCCCCAGGTCTCTTATCACGCTGGTAGTAGGGGCGTCCTGGGAGGGGAAAGAAGGTCGTTTATGAAACACCTTTCAAAGAAGAGGGACGATTCACTCGAGCCCAGTCGGAGACGAATCAATGGTTTGACGTGTCGTCGGCCGTTCAGAATATGATGCCAAGAAGCCAAGGATCTACTGTTGTGGGAGGCGACTCTGGGGTGAGAATGCTTGAAATATCTGACCTTCATAAAATGAGCCTGTAACTCCTCTTTTCGGAAATTTTTGAAATATTTTTATTATTATTATTATTTGATTTAAATGGTAATTATATATATGTTTTATAAATAATTATTTAGTTAATTATTACGGTAGATGACTTTAGCCATGGTTGAGTTTTGAAGTACTAGACGACTAGGAATCATGGCACGGATAGTGCAGTGGCATGCCTTGACTAGTGTATTAGCTATGCTAGGGAAGGCTGAGCCATAGGTTTGTTCTAACTAGGAAAACTATGCCAAGTTGTGACTTAACCCCTATGGATGGTTTAATTATTTATTAATTTATTTTATTGACTTGTAGAAGACCCGGTTGTACCATTCTTGCCTGGACTTGACCTGAACCAAACCCGAGCCCATGTAGTCATGTAGTGCGTCTAAAGATGTCCATGTAGACGTATTTTAAGTATATACATTATTTTATATTTATTGCAGGATATACAAATGTTTTTTACAAATATTTGTTGTGCATATAATATAATGTATTATTACTATTGAGGTAGTATTTCTGGAATACATGCATCGACATCTGTCGACCAATTGAAGTAGAAGTATAGGATATTCATCCAGGTCTATACTCATTATTGGTTCATCTTATTTTGTTGTTATCGTTATTATTATTATTATGGATAGTTGTTTGCCATAAAATATAAAAGAACAGAACAATTATCGGAGGACTGGACTTTTACTTCACAATACAAACACGCTTGTACAAAGAAAGCCTAGGGACGAAAACCTAGGTACAGCAATCTAAGTACAATTGTTTATTTTAGATTCTGGGGGGTGACGGTAGAGGCTCGGGAAAGCAACGGCTGCTCTGCCTTACTCCTTGGACGATCGGATGCAGCCTTGGCTCTGTAGAAGAACTGCTGGGCGTTGATGAAGAAATGCTCTCTCTCTTCAGGCTCTCTGGCTTTCTATGTCTCTCTCTGTATATCTCTCTCTGTCTCTGTGTATGTCTCTATTTCTCTCTCCGTATATGTCTGTGTGTGACTTTACAAGGGAATGGCACCCTGCTATTTATAAGAGTGGGGAGGCCTCATTAGGGTTTACAATGATTGCCCATTCTTGAAAGTCGACGGCTAAGGATCACTGGATCTGGGCCGTTCATCGAGATTTGAGCAATAAATGTGATTGCATCAAATTTTTTATGGGTAATTAATGCTGATTGACATAAATCCTCCTGATTTGTCATGCCAACCTCGAATTTCTTGACATGTGTCTTTAATTTGCTTGTTTGCAAATGATCTGATTTGGTCCCAATATTTCATTGGGATTTGTTGAGAAATTTCGATCAATCTGATGCCACGTGCCACACTATCATGCCACCTGTCGAGCCATTGTAGAAATCTGAGCCGCAGGAAGGTTGTTCCTCATTGAGCAGCATAAGGCTGGCCACGTGTCCAGGCTGCTTGAGAGTGGCCCCCTGAACATTTGAACAGCATAGTAATGATTTGAGCCGCATGAGTGTAGATGACCGTATGAGTGAACCGCATGGAGATAGTCCTCGTGTGCCGCATGGGGATGGTCTTCGTGAGCCGTATGGGGCTGGTCTTCGTGAGCCGCATGGAGCTAGTCTTCGTGAGCCGCATGGAGCTGGTCTTCGTGAGCCGCATGGAGCTAGTCTTCGTGAGCCGCATGGGGCTAATCTTCGTGAGCCGCATGGGGCTAGTCCTCGTGAGCCGTATACAACTGTCCACGTGTCAAGGCCGCATGACAGTTTCTGACTCTCGGGGGATCGTGTCAGAGATTTTCTTCGCTTTCCAAGGAGTCCGTCATTATGAGGGAGTTATAATGATATCTTTGTGTCAGAACTGTCACCTTGTCAGAGCTGTCAGCCGTCAAAGCATTTAATATAGTAATGGACAAGGGGGAGGGCTGTTTGTAGGCCACGTGGCTCCTTTTTAAGCCGCATAGAGCTTGTTTAAGCCGTATAGACGCTCGAGCCGCATGAATACTTGAGCCAAATAAACTCTCTGAGCCGTATGGGGCTCTCTGGCAGCATGGATCTTTCTTTATTCTTTTCCATGATTCTACAAGACCTCCTTCAAAGTTTTCAATTTGCAAAATTGAAATACTTTGAATAAGAAGCATGGCCATGTATAAATTCTCCTGGTCGCATATGATGTCTCAGCCGCATGGATGTCTCGGCCGCATGGATGACTCGGTCGCATAGATGTTTCGGCCGCATTGAGTCAATCAGCCGCAGAGATTTTCGGGCCGCATAGCTCCTTGCCCCGTGTGTGCATCATTAATTGCCTCAAATTCATTTTAGTGCCATCTTTAGGGGAGATCCCAAGGGTCGGCTCATTAAATATTTGGATTTTATGCCCTGGGTGAATCTCCTTTATAAGAGAGGGGACGAAATCCGAGGAGTCGGTTTCGTCTTTTTCGTGGCGGTTATCAATCTACGTGTTCCCCTCCTCTCTTGTCCTCCTATAAATAAGAGGGGTTTGAGAGAGAAAACTCCTTTACTTTCTCCTTCACTTCGAATTTTCCCTACTCCATTGTCATCTTCTTCTTTAATTGCCAATGGCTCCCAAGAAGACCGTTGCGGCGAAGGGCAAGAAGGCGGCATCTTCGTCGAAGAAGACTGCCTCTACTTCAACCGCGGCTGTTCCTCTGCCGACCGTCGTGCCCGCAGCTCACCCTGACGTCCATCCTCCTATTGCTGGTAAGGACTTTATGTGGTTTTAAATAACCCTAACTGCTATGGCTACGTCGCATGCTTTATGCACGAGCCTTTATCTTCATGTGAGTCGTATATTCGTCCTACGGTCGAGCCGCGAGCCGCATAAGAATAGCCACTGAGGCCGCATACGCGCTTCGCCAACGAAGTCGCATAAGCTACACTGAGCCGCATAAATTTTGCACACATTTGTCTGTCACGTGGTCCGCACGAACTTATCCGATCCCTGCGGGCCCTATGAAAGCACTGCAGCATGACCCTTCGCTAAGTGGAGCCGCATGAATGTTCTTCTGAGCTTGAGCCGCATGAGGCTTTCGTAAGTTGGAGCCGCATAAGTGTTCTCCAGAGCCGCATTAGGCTTCAATAAGTTGGAGCCGCATAAGTGTTCTCCTGAGCCGTATGAGGCTTTGTTAAGTTGGAGCCGCATAAGCTCGAAAGCACCCATTAGTTCCTTTTTGTCCATCTTTCTACCTTATCTTTTTCTGTCTTCTTCTCAGTGAATTTGCCGGTTAATGCTACTGGAGAGCTCCTGGTAGGCAGCGCCCAAGCTGCTCTGGGCTATAGGTACGACCATATAGTCCAGCATATGGTGGACCAGTTTTCGAGTGACGAACCTCCGACGAGATCGAATGCCCTCAAGAATCAGCCTTTCTATTTTTTGAATGCTATGATGAACTTGAGAAAATTAGAAGGGGAATACTTGAAGCCCGCATTCTTCTTTGGAGACGCCTTGACTGTGAAGAATAGTCAGATTCTGGAGGTGTCAGAGAACTAGAGTTTTGTTTCTAACGGGATGGCGATCTGTATCCCCCAGATGGAGCGTCACTTCCCTTTATCCTGGTTCAATATGCTCCCACTGGACCGGAAGATGGAAGATTCTTTAACTCCTACCCAAAGTGGGATGTTTGTGGGAGACATCCATTATAACAACAGCCTGAAGTCGGTATGTGCGGGCAAGGTGCACACCAGCCGTTCTGTAATGGGATTGGCCCCGGGTACGTTCTTGAATGTGCCAGGTCCCAATTTCACATTTTTTACAGCCGACACTTTTATGAACCAACTTGCTCGGAAGGGCTCCTATCCCATCGGTCGGTTGATGCTCCCTAGCTGGATACATCCTATTCCCTCGTGGACCAACCTGTCTATGTGGATTTTGCGAAAGTATGAGGCCTTTCTGTGTGAGATTGGTCTTTACCATGCTATTCGGGGCACCAGCCATGGCTTGCCTATAAATAAGAGATTGTTTATATCTCTGCTGGAGATGTATAATCGCCGTACGGGGACTTTCTATATGCCCGTAGGGGAAATGGGGCTTGCGCTCCACGAAATACATGCGATCTCCAAGCTTCCTTGGGGGGACGAAGCTTTTGAGGCGTATACTCCCACGAACGAGGAGTTCGAAGAGTTGGAAAGGCAGTATCCAGGCTTTGTGGCTCTTTATCAAGAGATATTGTGCCATTATAGCACATGTCATCAAATAGCCAAAAAGGAGAACAGCTCGGAAGGGAATGCCCCTCATACCAAGGACTGGGTGCGCTATCTCTTCACGACGGATGCCTCAGGTCAAGTTACTCCCTGCCGTCCTTAGTCCCGGGAGGCGGTGAAAGCCTTAGTGTCGTCAGCTAAGAGGGTGGCCACCTCTAGTGACAGGTTCGGGAGTCAGACCGACTCTTTCGGTTATTTTTATCAGGACACCTACGAGTTGTCGGAGAAGGCGCTCCTGGTGGGATTCTTAATGATATGGCTGCGAAACTGTGTAGTCTCGGGCGGAGCAGGTTCCATCGAGAGGATCAGTCACAATTTCATCCTTCCGGCTGTGAAGTTAGTTTTGCGAGTCCGGCTAGCTCTCCTCCCGGCCATGGTGTGCAGCATACACCGTGGCCTTCGTACTTTCACATCCAAGGTTATTGCTCGCGATGTGATGAAAGATTTTGAACGGACTGAGCCGCCCTATCATTATTTGATGGGGTGGCTGTTGATGCATTACCCGTCTTTGATGAGATCGGGCTCTAAAGACGGCGTAACTGATGATGATGCTTTTATCTTTCGCTATCGTAATAAGTCTTGGGAATTTGAGACCATGCGCGCTTGCCGAATGGCACTGGCGAGGGCAGACATGTACAACATTTTCGTATCTGTCCCTCGTTTTACTAACGAGGAGATAGCGGCTGTCCATCTCGACGGTATTGGGCCCCCTCAACTTCTGGACGGCCAGATGCTTCTGTAGCTGTGTAACATCCACCCCGCTCATCTGGTGTATCGCAACCGTAACACTGTCTTCTTGGAGCCTTATCTGTCTAGCAGGTTCGCCCGGCAATTTGGATATAGCCAGCTTTTTCTAGACAGCCCCAGCTCTTGTCTGGGTTTTGAAGGCTGCCTTCTTAACGACATCAGAGCCTGGCATTACTATGACACATTCTATACCCGTACCGTTTTCTCAGTTTATGCTATCAAGGCGTCGGTAGGGATCTTGTATATGGCGGCTCTGTACCATGTCATGGTGAACAAGCCTCCTATCGGTTTTAATCCGGGTACCAGTTTCATCGTTGGTACCAGCCTGGATGAGGGTTCGCAGGGGGGCAAGACAAGAAAGATGAAGAACAGAGTTGAAGTGCCGAATTTGGACTCCGCTGTTGCAGATGACGAAGGCGACGAGCATGATGGAGATGACTCTTCCATTCCGGTGGCAGATATAGGGGCGGATCAGCCGCCTGTTTTGCCGGATGAGATGGTGGTAGATCAGCCATCCGTTGCACCCGGTCATGTACGAAAGCGTAGCAGGCAACTTTCTCCTGTCGACGGCATTTCTCGCTCTCGGAAACTGGCTGTGACCCGACACCGCAGGCTAACTATAAAGGAAAGAGGCAAAGAAGTTGACCCCGCGTCAGAGGTAAATAAGTTACTACCGGTCCTTCCTTTCTTCTAGCTCTAATTTTAATAATCTTCCTTCCTTCTTGTAGGCGTCAGAAGAAGATGACTCTCGTTTTGCCGAGGTCATGACTCGGGATGACGGGAGCTCCGGTGAGCCTGCCCCTAAAATTGCTGAATTCCGTCCAGATGATGCTGATCGAGTTGCCTCTTCCTCCGAGGTGGCCGGGTCAGAGAAATCGGCCAAATTTAATTTGGAGATCGCGGGTGAGGATACCCTGCCAGCTGTGAACGAGCTGCAGCCTCCATGCTCCTCTCCTGGTAAGATAAGCCGAATCCTAACTTGCGAGGAGGCCTATCTGCTCTATCATCACATCCTTCGGGTCACGTCGATTGATCATTGTCATGGACATACAGGTCCTGCCTCTCCAGTGCTGAGGATGGACATTGTTGAAATAGACTATGTCGAAGGAGCACTGGCGAAGAGGAGCGTACCTTCTTCCCTTCCAGCTCGTCTTGATGGGCCTTCTGTGGACTCGAGTTTGGCAAGTCCGTTGATGGGACAACCGGGGCCGGGGACGATGGTCCTCGTGTCTTACTCTGCTCGGGCGGCCCCGAGAGTCGACCTCTCCACCCTGCCAAGTGTTCAGGCTCTTCGGGTGGCAGATGAAGAGTTAGCCGCTATTCGTGCATCGTTCTGCTCGGAAGTTGTCTCCCTGGTGGTAAGTTCTAACACAACTCCTCCGTTGTTGCCGGCCACGCTTCCTCTGACGCCGTCCTCTACAGAGGTCCTGGACGAAGCGTTACAGGACATGGTCGACAGCTTTTATCGTCACTTGATGAGGGGGATAGAAGCTGCTGTAGAGAGAGGAACCACTTTCGTCTTGGCCCGGCAATGCGCCCAGGGTCAAATTGATATCCTTAAGGCCCTTCCTAGTGGGGCAGGGGTGGATGCACTTCTGGAGGCAAAATTGCTGGAGACTGATCAGCTGGTGGCCCAGCTTCAGGTGTTGCGGCAGGCGGATCTGTCTGCTGCTATAGATTAGGAGCGCGGTTCCCTCACAACTGCTATAGAGAAGGCGAAGGCTGCTCAGGATAAAACCAGGCCGGTCATATTGAAGGATCTCCGCACTCTGTCTGATCGATATGACCAATTGAGCCATGAGAGTGAAGACGTTATGGCTCAGGAAGCGACTGCCTCCTGCGGGATCACTGACATGCAGGAGCAGATCCTTGAGCTCCAGAAGAAGTTAACTTTCTTTGAGTCTGAGCTTGAGGCTTCCCGTATCGCCAGGGGGCTAATTATCCAGGAAGCTGACAAAGTCAATCAAGCTTCTGGTGACTTAGAAGTGGCTCTGAAGAGGTTGGATGACGACTGTCGAGCACTCATGGACCTGGATAATGGGGAGCGGTTGTCCCAAGAGGCTGAGCGTCGAGCTAGACAGAGGCTTGAGGGGGGTACTGCCTTAGTAAGAAACCGCCTCTTGGAGTTGCGCAACGCCGAGCTATAGTCGGTCTATTTCTTTTTTGTTTCTGTTCTCTTTTTCTTTTCCCTTTGAGAGGGAAATGGTCCCCACTATATGTAATACTTTTTTCGTCTTTCAAATAAAGAGTACTTTCCATTCTACCCTTCATTTGTATTGCTTGTTGTGCCTGTAGTACTGTAGTGATGTTTGCCCCGTATGGGGGACTTGTTTATGGACCTGTTACCTCTGGCATACCTTGGTTTTAGGTACGGATAACAAGTTTGATTGGGGATACCTAGAACAGTTCCATGGCAAGGTGGTTGTGGGTGTTCGGGGTATCGGGAGATAGAATGCCATGGAGCAGCTGGGCTCCCTGGGCATGATGAGGAATGGTGGGCCTGTACTAAGAGATTTAGCAAAGGACATTTGTAGGCCTATTATCCTTGGCGTATCCCGACTTAGGATACGGATGATAGGATAAACGGGAACCAACATACTCACTCAGAGGTAATGAGGACATGGCAAGTATGAGGGTTTTACCGTGGAGTCTTCCTACTCAGAGGTAATGAGGACATGGCAGGAGTGGACTCAACGGAAGATATTTATGGTCAACAGAGGACATTTGTGGGCCCATTACCCTTGGTGTACCCTAGTTCAGGGTACGGGTACTAAGACGAGAGAGGACTAACATACTTACTCAGAGGTAATGAGGACATGGTAAGTACGGAGGTTTTATCGTGGAGTCTTCCTATTCAGAGGTAATGAGGACATGGCAAGAGTGGACTCAGCGGAGAATATTTGTGGACCTATTATCCTTGGCGTACTCCGGTTGTGGGTATAGATAATAAGTCGAAAGGGAATCTTTATACTTACTCAGAGGTAATGAGGACTTGGTAAGTACGGAGGTTTTACCGTGGAGTCTTCCTATTCAGAGGTAATGAGAACATGGCAGTAGTGGACTCAGCGGAGAATATTTGTGGACCTATTATCCTTGGCGTACTCCGGTTGTGGGTACAAATAATAAGTCGAAAGGGAATCTTCATACTTACTCAGAGGTAATGAGGACATGGCAGGCATGAAGGTTTCTTCGACGGAGCCTTCCCACTCAGAGGTAATGAGGACATGGCAGGAGTGGGCTTAATGAAGGAGGGTATATAGAATGACTCAGAGGTAATGAGGACATGGAAGTTCTATGTAAGGGGTGATTTATTTTTGGCGGAAGTGAAACGACTTAGAGGTAATGAGGACATGGCCGTTTTGGAAATTTGTGGATCGGTTACCCTTTTTGTGCACTGGGAGTGCGGGTAGTGGATCATGAGGGAGGATTTCTTCCAGGAAGAAAGTTCAGAGGTATGATCATACATGACTTACTATCTGAAAGAGTGACCGGAATGTGAGTTCAGAGGCACCAGCGGGTACATGACTCGATAATTTAGAATATTGCGAAAGTGTGAGTTCAGCGGCACCAGTGGGTACATGACTCGATAATCTGGAATAGTATGGATGTGAGTTTAGCGGCACCAGCGGGTACATGACTCGATATTCTGGAATGTTGTGGATGTGAGTTCAGCGGCACCAGCGGGTACATGACTCGATAATCTAGAATGTTGTGGACGTGAGTTCAGCGACACCAGCGGGTACATGACTCGATATTCTAGAATGTTATGGACGTGAGTTCAGCGGCACCAGCGGGTACATGACTCGATATTCTGGAATGTTGTGGATGTGAGTTCAGCGGCTCCAGTGGGTACATGACTCGATAATCTGGGATGTGTCATTTAGACATAATATTTCTTCAGGAACTTGCCGTTGACGGGGAACTTGAGCAAGTCTCCATTTTGCTTTGTGAGGCGGTAAGCACCGTTGGAGAATACCGCCTCAATGATAAATGGACCTTCCCATTTTGGCTGGAATTTGCCGGCGGTCTTGTGAGTCAGGACTATCGGCCTCCGGACAGCCAGAACGAAGTCGCCCACTTGGAATATTCTAATTTTGAACTTCTTGTTGAAGGCTCCAGAGATGCGTGCTTGGTATAGCTTGATTCGTTGCTTCGCCAGGAGGTACTTTTCATCTAAGGCCTCTAACTCTTGTAGCCGACGACGGTAGTTATCGTCCGTCGTTAATTGATAAGTGAGAGCGACGCAGAGTGAGGGTATTTGAGTCTCCAATAGAAGAACTGCCTCACTCCCGTATACCAGGAAGAATGGTGTGTTCCCTGTAGCCGTTCGGACTGTGGTACTGTACGCCCATAAGCATTCACCAAGCTTCTCGTTCCAGTCGCATTTGTTGGTCGATACGAACTTCTTGAGTAGTTTGATAATTATTTTGTTGAATGCTTCTGCCAACCCGTTCGCCGTTGGATTATAGGGCGTCGAAGCAATATTCTGGATGCGGTGCTTGTCACAGAATCGATAGAAGGCATGGCTTACAAACTGTGGACCATTATCGTGGATGATCCTTCGGGACAGTCCAAAGCGATAGATGATGTGGTGCTTAAGGAAGCTGTTCACGTTTGAAGTCTTTACTTCTACAAGCGGGACAGCTTTCGCCCATTTGGAGAAATAATCTGTAATTGCGAGTATGAAGCGATGTCCTCGGGAGGAAGGTGGAGTGATTGGACTAATGATATCCATCCCCTATGCTTCGAACGGCCAGGATGCCACTGTCGGATGTAGAAATTCGGATGGTTGGTGGATGAATTTCGTATGGACTTGGCAGGCTTTGCACTTTCTTGCATAGTCCATCGTATCTGCTACCATCGTGGGCCAGTAGTAGCCCATTCGGCGAAGACGGTCTTGCAATTTAGGGCCAGGCTGATGGGCCCCGCAGATACCGTCATGAGCTTCTCGTACAGCTTCTTTGGCTTCTGTATTTGATAGACACCGAAGCAATAACCCATCGTAGGATCGTCGATACAGCATTTTCGTCTCTGTATCGTAGAAGAATCTGAGAGAACGCCATCTGATGGAGGTGGCTTCCTTTTGGTTCTCGGGCAGGATATCGTAGACGACGAAGTCAATGAATGGTTGTCTCCAATCTGGGACATCATCGATCGTCTGGGCGGAATAACTCACCACAAATTGAACGTTGTTCTTGGTACAGACCAGTTCGTGGCCTATCACATCTACCGATTGATGAGTATGATTTGGCACTGCTAGGGAAGCGGCAAGGCCTGCTAAGGCATCGGCTTCGATATTTCGGGGTCTGGGAACATGTTCGATGAAGAACCCTTCAAATGACGAGATGATGTTGATCGCTATTTGGTGATAGGGGATTATGTCTTCATGGCGAACCTCGTATGAACCCCAGATCTGATTGATGATTAACTGTGAATCGGCGTATGCTTCAAGATATTCTACCCCAGCTCTCTTACAAGTTGGAGGCCAATGACCAGAGCGTTGTACTCGACCACATTGTTAGAGCAGGGTTCTGTGAGAGAGTAAGTACGATTGATCACCAATCCGGAAGGAGAAACCAGTACTACCCCGACTCCGACGACGATGTTGCCCTTGGGTCCAGTTCTCGAAGCCCCGTCGAAGAACATTTGCCATATATCATCGTGAGAGGTTGCATGCGAGTGGGCGACCTCATCTGGGATTTCTTCATATATTCTGGATGACTCCGAGCCCGGGTGGGCTGCCAAAAATTCTGCCAGGGCTTGACCTTTGACAGCCTTTTATGGGACGAAGATCATATGATATAGGGACAGCAATATTGCCCATGTAGCGAGGCGAGAGCTGAGTGCCCTTGGTTTAGTCATGAGGACCCTGAGAGGGTTGACTCGTGATATCATATGTATGGTTTGTCCAGTAACATAGTACCGCATTTTCTGAATGGCGAACACCAGGGCGAGGCATTCCTTCTCCACAGCGGTGTATCGGTGCTCTGGCCCAATCATCATTCGACTGAGGTAAAATATGGCTTGTTCATGGCCTGCGTCGTTGTTTTGTGCCAGCAGAGCCCCGAGGGAATGTTCCATTGCTCGTACGTAGAGCAGAAATGGTTTTCCAGCAACCGGAGCCACCAGGACTGGAGGGTTCGATAAATATTCTTTGATGCTGTCGAAGGCCCGCTGACATTCTTCGTCCCATACGAATGAGACGCCTTTCTTCATGAGATGGGTGAATAGTCGACATCGCCCGGAGAGGTTAGAAATGAACCTCCTGATGTAAGCTAGCCTCCCTTGGAGGCCTTTGAGCTCGCGGAGATTTCTCGGGGGACCCATCTCCATAATTGCCTTTGTCTTCTCAGGGTCTACATGGATACCCTCGGCGGTGATGATAAAACCTAAGAACTTCTCGCTGGATACGCCCAAAAAGGACTTCGTAGGGTTCATTTTCAAATTGTGCGCTCGCATGAGATCGAATACCGTCCTCAGATCCTGCAGATGGTCTCCCTTACAGCAACTCTGGACGACGATGTCATCAACATAGCACTCCACCGTCTTACGTAAGTGGTCTCTGAAGATGATACTCATGGCTCTTTGATATGTGGCGCTGGTATTCTTCAAACCGAAAGGCATGACAGTGTAACAGTATGTGCCAATCGGTGTTCGGAATGATGTATGCTTTTCGTCGTCAGGAGACATCTTGATTTGGTTGTAACCCGAGAAGCCATCCATGAATGATATACGTTCGAAGCTGCATGTGTTGTCGATCATGATGTCTGTGATAGGGAGGGGAATTCATCTTTGGGGCATGCATCGTTCAGATTGCGGAAGTCGATGCAGATTCGAATCTTCTCATTCTTCTTGAGGATGGGTACTATATTGTCGACCCAATCCGGGTGTTGTTCCTCACGAATGAAGCCGCTAGCTATTAATTTGTTGACTTTGGCCTCGATCGCATCCATGATGCCCGGGCGGAAGCGTCGTTGTTGTTGCTTGACTGGCTTTGCATCCGACCGAATGTTGAGTTTGTGAAGAGCAACCTCGGGGTTTAGTCCTGGCATGTCTTCATAGCTCCAGGCGAACACATCAATATATTCTTTGACAAGTTCCAATAGCGATTCTCGCTCTTCGTCTGTTAGGCTTTTACTGACGAAGATTGGTTTTGGAGAAGATTCGCTACCGAGATCCACTTGTATAACTTTATCTTCAGTAGGAGGTTCTCTCCGTTTGAACCGTTTTTCCTATTTTGCATCCAACTGTTGGGCCCACGACTCTAACTTGAGGATTTCTGAAATGTCTTCATCTTCTTCGTAAGCGTCGACGAATGACATGTTGACTGACAGGACTTGTCTGAATACGACTCCGATGCTGGTATCCGAGTCAGAAGTTGATAACCTGGTTGAATGTGACTGCCAGTCACATTCTTCATCTGAACTCTCAGGGGTCGTCGTGGGTGTTACATACCCTAATCCACATCGAGTTTTGCTATAGTAGTCCCGTGGTTTGCCAGCCGGGACCGGTGGCTTCAAAGGTAATCGTCGCCCAGTGCCGTAGTTCAAGCCTGGCGTAGACTACAGATCATACCCTTGTTTTTGCATGAGATATTTGGATTGGGGGCTATAAAGATACATAGGCAGTCTCCCGGCATCTGATTCAAGGTCGACTTCTTCTACGGTGAAGGGCTGCGGATCGTCCTTTTGGCAGAAGATGATTGGATGATCCCCTCCCTGATTATGCGGTAAGCGTCTTCTACTGGAGTAAGCTAGATTGCGGTGTACACATTTGTCACCTGTGTGTGTAGGTGAGTGCCTATACCGTGTTCCATAGCATACATTGTATACAGCTTATTGAGCTCGAGGTAGTTCAAAGATAGACCTTTATTGATAAAGTAAGGTATCTTTTCTAGGGTGATTACATCATCTGCGGAGGGAACATCAGTGTGGGCAGCCACATACTTGGCTAGCTCCGATTCCTCTTCGGCTACCCCGTTTTAAACGAAGACTGAGAGGACGACCTGGGCAGCTTGATCGTTAGAGGTTCAGCTGGTGGAGCAGAGCGTGGAGTTGTTGGCAGACTAGCGACCCGCAGCTTGGTACTCGATGCTGGGCGGGGAGTGGTTGGTTCGCTAGAAGTCCCAGACCTTGCATCCGGGTGACGACTTTTCTTGGAAAGGCGTATCGTCATTGGCTTGTCGGAGGGATTGAGCTTCTCCGTTTGTTGCTGGCTGACTCTCGGCAGCCTGATTGTCAGTGGCTCCATTGTGGGTCTTGGCACTTGGCCAGACCTTGCCAGCCGGATTATCATCTGCTCTTCTTGTGCCGAGCGACTGATTGCGTCCTTACGCAGAGTGGCTGTAAGGGGTGCAGACTTGCCAGGTTTACGAGCTTGGAGGTGGATCGTCAGAGGTTCTTCTGATCCTGTAGCTGTTTCAGTACGAGCTTGCACATCTCCTTCACCAAGGTGCTTCTTCGATATTTCGTACAGGCAGGAGTCTGAGTAGTAGGATTCGACCCCTTTGAAGGGATCGATGTTGGCAAATTCTGTCCTCACGAAGCCGTATTTGTCGACATATTTGAAGTACTGATGCAGCGTGGACGGCACGATCATGTAATCGTGTATCCAAGGGCGCCCCAGGAGGATGTTGTACGAAGTATCTGCATCTATGACATAACAGGTGACTTCCGACTGGAGATCGCCAATTTGATACTTCAGACGAATCTTCCTAATTGGGTAGCTCCTGCCCGAATTGAAACCGCTGATGGCAGTGCTTGTAGGCGTCAGGCGATGCGTAGGGATACGGAGATGATGTAACAGACCCTTCGGGATAATGCTTATGGAAGAGCCAGGATCAATATGCATCCGGTCCACCTTTACGTCGCCGATGTATCCAGTGTAGTATAACGGGCGATCGTGCAGGTTGGTTTTGATGAGCATGTCCTGCGGGATGAAGATAATGTTGGGCATCGCTTCCGTACAAGCGCTATCTTAGAGATCTGTAGGCGGGTTCTCTCCCGTGAGGTTGACCTGAGCCAGATATGCGTCGACATTTTGTAGTGCATCGCTCAAAGCCATGCGAACATCCTTTGAGAGTCTCAGAAGCTCGTATAATGACAACTTGGCCGGTGTGTTGGCCAATTGTGCCATGATGTCGAAGTTGTAGGGCTTCTCCAGCCCCTGCGGTGCCTCTTTTCGTAGGGATTTGTCAAAGCGAGTCTCCTTCGGCCTAGGCTTGTCGGTCGTCGGAGGCTGAGAAGGTCCCGGAGCGTCAACTGTGATGGGTTGATGATCTTCAGTCGAGTTATCAGCCACGGGTTAGGATTGTGCCCCGGACCGAGTGACGACGGTTGTAGCTTCTTCGATATCTGCCGAGACTGTGCGGCAGGATCTGACTTTTCTATTTTTCTTCTTACGAATGCAAGATGGTGTGGACTGAGTCACTTCAGATACCAAGTCTGGATGGACCCACATGACCTCCCCTCGCGATGTGGTGAGGGGCACTAGACCAGTAGCCTAATCTCGGGGAGGTGGCAGATTAGCAATCTCCATTATCGCCAGAGGGATGGGGACCACACCGTCTTGAGTTTCCGTTGGAGGGAAGCTGCCAAATTGTACTAACACCATATTGGCTACCACAGTTACCTCCTCAAAATTAATGGCCAGAGCGTTCGAATCGATGAGATTTTGGATGTACCATTTTAGTTGGTAGCAGTCGTACGTAGCATGGTGGACGTAGCGGTGGTAATGGCAGTACTTTGGGTTCTCTATTTCTGCCGGCCGAGGTTCTCGTCTTGGTGGAGGAAGCTGAATTCTGTCTCCTTGTATGAGCATGTCCAAGATGGGCTTGACGTGGCCGTCTTCAAAGGAGTAGGTCATTTGTGGCCATTGCTTGTCTGTCGGTTTTGACTCAGGTTTCTGGGCTGTGTCGGCCACCATGGCCTGCTTACCCTTGTTGTCCCGATTGTTGGTGGAGCTACCCCTATTGTTGGTGTTGGCGTTGGGACATCTGCCCTTGTCCTCTCCCTCTGAGATGTGCAATCCCAGTTGGCGAGCCTTCTTTAATCGTTCTTCGGCGCTTGTGGCACTGATGATAAACGTCTTCCAGTCCTTGAATTGACTTTCGCCCATCCAGAGACTGATTGTTGGGAGCAATCTCTTTTGGGAAATTTCAATCAAGGAGGAATCCGGATTTCCAGATGGAAACTTCATTACGGTTTGGCGAAACCGCTCGATATAGTTCCTCGTCAGCTCTTTCTCCCCTTGAACGACGTCCATGAGGTGGACATTGTGATGTCCTACCCTACTTCGTAGAATCTCTCCAATAACATGCGCTTAAAGTCGGCGAAGGAGTGGATGCAGTTGTCTAGTAGGTTACGATACCAGTCGAAGGCGACTCCTTCCAATGCCCCAATGAATAATCGTGTGAGGATGGCATCGTCATGGGGCAGATGGTCGATGGTGACCTCGAAGTAAGTGATGTACCGACTTGTGAAGGTCTTGCCATCATACGGGTTGATGTTGAACGGCTTATATCTTGGTGGGAAGGGGACATCGCTCCATTCAGCAGGGTATGGTTGCCGTATTCTGAGGTCTTGAGAGTTTTCTCGAGCGTGAAACATGGCTCGGAGCTCCCGGACCTCTCTTCTCGCTTCTCGGGCCTCATCCACAGCGGTGGGGGCCATTACTTCAGGAGTATTGTTACCCGGATTCGGTGCCGCTGAATTCGAGTCCGCATTAACCGCGGGACCCGTGCTTGTTTGGCCAGGTGTCCCTCCTTGCAGAGTTGGAAGGGCCGCTTTGATCTCGTCCACAGACTTGACCAAGGCAAGCAGTATGGCCTCCAGAGTGTCGATGCGTTGGCGATCACTGGAACCACCTTGGTTGCTGTCTGTCATGAATACCGTCCTTACGTGAAGAGAGATGGATGGCACGGTGGAGGACGTGTCTTCCGAGTCATACCTCTGTATTGAGAAATCATCGGGGTATGTGGGAATGTCTTCCTCTGGTTCAGACTCAGAAGGAACAGTACCTCCAGTTTTCGAGTTTGCCTCATCTTGGGAGTTATGGATGTCCTCGGAGACGTCGGGGTTTACTGCATCTGATGGGAGAGTTGTTTCCCCCGGCTCGTCTTCTTGGAACATTGGATTGTCGTGGAGGTTCGGAGGAGTGCTACCCCCAGTCCCAGCAACCCCCGGTGGTGTGGACGACGAATCTCTCACTGTAGCAGATTTCGTCTTAGAACGACTGCCTTGGAAAACTCCGGTGGTGGGCACCCGCTTAGACGACAGTCTCTTAGTCATAGTGGTTGAAATCTTCGGGCTGGGAACATTTGTCTTCTTTCCTCTCCCATCAGCGGGGATTTTCTGAGCAGAGTTGCAGGAGACAACGGGACATGACTCATCCTCTGAACATGGTTGTTGCAGTCTTTGGAAGATGGACTGCCGGTCTTCTCGTATCGTCGCATTGTTGCAACAGCAGTTGACGATGACTTGGGTACAGTGACGTCCGTGGGAGGACTCTTTGCACCCCGATGCACCTTCTCTTTCCTTGCATTTGTGGAGGATGGCCTTACGCAAGTCAGAGGGGTCTGGATCGACCATGTTTGCTCCCTGGATTTTGGAAGACTTTTGGGAACCTCTCTGTCCGTTTGCCGCCAGGGGTTGGACTCGAGTGGTTCTGTACAACTTCCTATCTGAGGCCCACATAATAGTATACGGAACGCTCGGATGGTCAGAGATGGGATCAGCGGACCGAACTTGCCCAGCTCGCGCTGCCCTAGACTTCTTCGCTCTAGTGCGTAAGGGCACATAGTAGGAAGAGTCTAGGTGATGCTGGAGAGAGTCAGACATATCTTCTTGAGAGCACAAGAGATCAGGACCATAGGAGAGGCGGTCGAAGACATAGCCACGTGGGGTAGACATTACGCGTCTGTCATCAATAACCTTTATGCGGCTGGCAGGCGTAGCCGCATAGGCTTTTTCCATGCGGCTGGGTGTCTCGGTCGCATGAATTTTCTTCATGCGGTTGGATGATCTGGCCGCATAGACCTCCTTTATGCGGCTGGCCGATTCAACCGCATGAGCATCCTTCATGTGGTTGGCAGACTTGGCCACATGAGCGTTCGGCTTCTTCTTGGGGTGCATAGAATCACTCTTTGTCCCTGCAAGTCCAGCATCGTAGTACTTTCCTCTGCCGGACTTGGGGACAGCAGAGTTCTCTACGGCTCGAAGTGGAGCCGTATGAGAGTCGCCTTCGCCATCTTGGATAGCAGAGAGTACCCCATCCAGAGCTTGTGGAGGAGCAAATAATTTTGGCCTCCACTCGCAGCGAGCTTTCTTTGTGCGGGTTCGTTTCTGGACCGGGCTAGCGCTTCCTTCAGAGAGCATTTCTTCAAACGCCTGTTGGTCGAAGCGAACGACCATCTTCTGTTGCGTGGAGCCAAGTTTGGCTGCATCCGATTGCGTCACCAACTCCTCAGCCGTGGAGAAGTTTTTCCCCAGCAGAGTCGCCATCGTGTTTGCCATGAAATATAAAAGAACAGAACAATTATCGGAGGACTGGACTTTTACTTCACAATACAAACTCGCTTGTACAAAGAAAGCCTAGGGACGAAAACCTAGGTACAACAATCTAAGTACAATTGTTTATTTTAGATTCTGGGGGGTGACGGTAGAGGCTCGGGAAAGCGACGACGGCTCTGCCTTACTTCTTGGACGATCGGGTGCAGCCTTGGCTCTGTAGAAGAACTGCTGGACGTTGATGAAGAAATGCTCTCTCTCTTCAGGCTCTCTGGCTCTCTATGTCTCTCTCTGTATATCTCTCTCTGTCTCTGTGTATGTCTCTATTTCTGTCTCCGTATATGTCTGTGTGTGTCTTTGCAAGGGAATGGCACCCTGCTATTTATAAGAGTGGGGGGGCCTCATTAGGGTTTACAATGATTACCTATTCTTGAAAGTCGGTGGCTAAGGATCACTGGATCTGGGCCGTTCATCGAGATTTGAGCAATAAATGTGATTGCATCAAATCTTTTATTGGTAATTAATGCTGATTGACATAAATCCTCCTGATTTGTCGTGCCAACCTCGGATTTCTTGACACGTGTCTTTAATTTGCTTGTTTGCAAATGATCTGATTTGATCCCAATATTTTATTTAGATTTGTTGAGAGATTTCGATCAATCTGATGCCACGTGCCGCTATCATGCCACATGTCGAGCCATTGTAGAAATCTGAGCCGCAGGAAGGTTGTTCCTCATTGAGCCGCATAAGGCTGGCCACGTGTCCAGACTGCTTGAGAGTGGCCCCCTGAACATTTGAACTGCATAGTAATGATTTGAGCCGCATGAGTGTGGATGACCGCATGAGTGAACCGCATGGAGATAGTCCTCGTGAGCCACATAGGGATGGTCTTCGTGAGCCGCATGGGGCTGGTCTTCGTGAGCCGCATGGAGCTAGTCTTCGTGAGCCGCATGGAGCTGGTCTTCGTGAGCCGCATGGAGCTAGTCTTCGTGAGCCGCATGGGGCTAATCATCGTGAGCCGCATGGGGCTAATCTTCGTGAGCCGCATGGGGCTAGTCCTCGTGAGCCGCATACGACTGTCCACGTGTCAAGGCCGCATGACAGTTTCTGACTCTCGGGGGATCGTGTCAGAGATTTTCTTCGCTTCCCAAGGAGTCCGTCATTATGAGGGAGTTATAATGATATCTTTGTGTCAGAACTGTCACCTTGTCAGAGCTGTCAGCCGTCAAGGCATTTAATGCAGTAATGGACAAGGGGGAGGGCTGTTTGTAGGCCACGTGGCTCCTCTTTGAGCCGCATAGAGCTTGTTTGAGCCGTATAGACGTTCGAGCCGCATGAATACTTGAGCCGCATGAACTCTCTGAGCCGCATGGGGCACTCTGGCCGCATGGATCTTTCTTTGTTCTTTTCCATGCTTCTACAATAGTATAATTATTATAAGAACTATATTTATTATGAGCCATTTTCTGTTATGGATAAATAAATATTAATTATAGGTACATATTTTATATTGAATCCTTACGCTCGAAATAAATATATATATGTATATATATATATTATTAATATTTTTGCTTAACTAAGTATTATTGATATGTATATACGAGGTATATATATATGGATGTGTATATAATATATTTACAATGATAATATTATGATGTAAATATCGTAGAAGTGTTATAGTATTTTATTAAAAACATTTTCTAGTTTTTATTAAATCTGGAAGTATATTAAAAAAATATATTTTTTTTTGGTTGAGTGTATGTATATAGAAGTGTACGTGTATGTATATGTACATACGTGAACGTATATATATATATATATATATATATATATATATATATATATATATATATATATATATATATATATCTTTTTATATATATATATATATATATATAAATAATATATATATATATATATTTTATATATATATATTTTATTTATATATATATATAAAATATATATATATATATATAATATATATATATATATATATATATAATATAATATAATAGATGGCTCTTCTTCTGCTCTGGAGCTCCCCTTCCCCGTGGAGACCCTAGGGTCTCCTTCGTTCCCTCTACGCTACCCCCGCCCGGCTCCCGATGGTGGCTCCTTGGCCGGCCGACCTGCTGGCTCTGGTCGGCCACCCTCCCCCCTCCTTCTCTCCTCCATCTCCGGTCCCGGCTCTTCCCTCCTCGCCTCCCCCTCCCCATCTCCGGCCCCGCCTCTTCCTCCCTCGCCTCCCCCCTTTGTCCCTCCTCCCCAGGCGCCCCGCTCTCCCGCTCGGTAGCTACATCTCTCAGCTACCGGCGTCCAGGTGGCCCCCCTTCTAGGGTGCTGGCGTTGCCCGGACTGGTAGCTCCTTGGCCTCCAGTGGCAGGCTTTCGGCCCCTCCTGTTTTTGAACTTGCCACTTCTTTCGCTTTCCCATCTGGGCGGGACTCCCCCTGCGGTACAGGTATGGGGTCCCACCCCTCTGGATCCCTCGGTATGGGCGTTAACCCCCCCTGCGGTGCAGGTGTGGGGTCCCACCCCTATTGGTCTCTCGGTATGGGCGCTGGCAGCCCAGTCTCCGAGGAAGACCTTTCCCACTTGAATGAGTCCGCGCAGTACGCTGCTGGCTCACTTCATTGATGGGTGGGTCCCACCCTTTCTTTTTCTTGCCCCAGCTCTACGCTGCTCAGCTGTCCTCCAATGCTGGGTCCCACCGTCCACATAGCCTTGCTGGTGCTTCCCTAGGAGCAGACTCCACCGCTCCTTTCGCCGGGCTCGTGGACCCCTCCCGTGCGTATTTCTCCCCTTATTCCCCTTACGCTGGCCACGTGTCCCCCACGCATACTTTTCCCCATACCCCCCTTACGCAGGACTCGGGCTCCTTTGCGTATCCTTCCCCTTCCATGCCAGCGTACTCTGCCGGGCTTGCCCACCACCCGCAGTTTTACGCTCCCCGGCTTGTGGCCCCGGGGGCACCCCTCCCATCCCCTCCCCTCACTCATCTCGAGCCCTCGCCCCCCCCCCCCCCCGCTACCCCTTTAGTCTCATCTGCCAGCCTCCCAGCAGGCACCCCCCCATCAGCCTATGCGTCCTCCGCTACGCAGCCATCCGACCCTTTAGCCCCCGAAACTCTTCATCCCGGGACATCGGGAGTCATCCCCTCCTTGGCTGTCGTTGGTCATGGCCCCCCCGGAGCGGTCTGCGAAGCTATCGCCCCCCTATCCCTCCTCCTCCGCCCGACGTGTCCCCTCCAGCATCGTCTCCCCTTGATCGGGGTGTTGCCTCTCCCCTTCTTCCGGCAGCCCCCTTTTGGCTGGCCCCGTTGCCCCCCACCTTGCCCTGAGTCGGGCCCCTCCTTGTCTCTGTCCCCGCCCACAGAGGGAGCGACCAAGGTCCCCTCCCCGTCTGAACCCTCCCAGCGGTCCTTCGCCGCAGCTCTTCGCCCGAACTTGGCGCCTAGAAGGGACTTGTTCTCCACGACGTCAGCCTCCCGGACATTGTTTTTCCTGAGGGATCCTCTGTTCCTATGGTCCCCTTCTCCGAATTAGAATTGACCTCCCTGTCATCCTCTTTCTCCCACACCTTTGTTCTTAAGTTTTCTACCGGCTGCCCCAAACTCTCCAGGGTGTAGGAAGAAACCGCCAGATGGAGCCTCTCGGCAGATTACCGAGTAGCCCCCCTTGACCCCAGGTATATTCTCTTCCATCTTTCCTCCGACTCCGACAACAGGACGGTGTGGTCCAAAGGCACATGCAGGATCGGAGCCCACGTGATTAAGATCATCAAATGGTCACAAGGGTTTACCACCAAAGAAGACTCTGCGAGAGTCGCAGCCTGGGTGACCCTGCCCAATCTTCCCCTCATATGCTTCATTCCAGCGGCTCTCAGGCGCATCGCCAACTCCTTTGGCACGTATGTGGCCACGGCCCCAGAGACCAGCAACCTAAACAAGGCCCACTATGCCAAAATTTATGTGGAACTCGACCTTACTGCCGAACCACCCAACTTCATCTCCATAGAGCTGGGCAATCGCTCCCACACCCAACAAGTCCATTACGACAACCACATCTTGTTCTGCAATCATTGCCATTTAAGGGGCCACCTTACGAAGTACTACCACCGCCTTCACCCAGAACTCAAGAAGAAAGCTACCGGAAGAGACATTGAGCCAGCTGGAGAAAGGACACCCTCGTCACCTATTCTGTCACGCCCAAACTCGCACATTCGATTCGGATCCAGTGAGGGACAGACCGACCGAAGCGAGCATCCTTGCAAAACCCTGATCACAGCTCGGCCCCCCTGCAACACTCGCGATCTCACCCTCTCCAACCCTTTCGATATCCTAGAATCGGGAGAAGCGGATCCATGTGAGTCGAGCTACCCTTCGGCCGAACTTGATCTCATCGAGACAGCACACACCCCCCCGAATACGGAGATTGACGAAGAGATCACCGACACCATCTGCGTTGGCCATCAACGCCCCATCGAAGATTCGGTTGAAGAAGCCCTTGCAATCCTCGGGCCAGAATAAGTACGAAGAGGACTTCAGGTCCAAGCCGCAGGATACCCCCTCCAGCAAACTATTCTGCTGATTAGGAGTGCCAGTGACTCCCTGGTCATCCCCTCCGAAGATTCCATCTTGGACTCCGCCGGGGAATTGGTAACCAGTCCCACGGATTCACTAGAGCTACCCCAAAGCGACTCTCCATCCACGTCAAAGGCGGAGGCGTCACCATCGAGCGGGGGCAATGTTACCTCGCCAAGGGCAGAAGCATCCTCCTCAGGTGGGGACAAAGCCAACAAAGCTACTGTTGATAACAAAACCATTCAAACCAGATCCGCCACCAGGCTGAACAAACCCCCCCACAACTTCATTAATGTTGAACATCCTTTCGTAGAACGTCCACGGACTGGCGAACAAACCCACATTAAGGAGAATCTCTGGACTGCAGAAAATCTACAAGATCGACATCCTCATTATCATCGAACCCAAAATCCCTTCCAAAATATTAAAATCTATCCAGTTACAGCTAGGCCTCCCCACGGCCATAGCCGGCAGAAACGACATATGGATCCTCGGCACGACGAATGTTAAAATCGGGGTCATCCAGGACTCCCAGTAGGCCCTCACTTCCTGGTGGAAACATCCATCGCTTCCTGAGCGTACCATCCTTTCTGCCGTCTATGGTAGCTGTGAGATTGCCGAACGGAAACAAATCTAGAACGACCTCATAAACATCCACCTCCACCACATCAACTTGCCTTGGCTGTGCATCGGGGACTTCAACGTGATCACCTGCAGAGAAGAGAAAATCGGAGGACGTCCTCCTCCTATATTAGCCATGCAAGACTTCAACAATTTTATCTTCGATGCTAACCTCACTACTCTCCAGTTCACCGGCAACGCCTTCACCTGGTGCAACATGTATGAAGGCGACCGTCGACAATACTCCCGATTGGACAGAGCCCTCACGAACGATCGCTGGCACGGCATGGGGATCACCACCAATCTGTCCCATATCAACTCCACCGAATCCGACCATACCCCTCTACTGGTTGAAATCAAAAACCATGCCAGCCCTACCAAAAATAAGTTCCAATTCCTCGATTTATGGACTGATCATCCCCAATTCCTTGGCAATATCGCGGAAGCTTGGAACCGGGAAGACTCCCCCAACCCCCTTTCGCGGGTGAGCAACAGACTCCGAGCGACGAGGAAAGCTCTATCCAATTGGAGCAAATTCGCCTATGGGGACATTTTTCAAGTCGTACGGGTTACGGGGGATGATGTCACCCGAGCCGAAACATATTTTGCGTTGGAATGATCGGCAACTTCCAGGTCTGCCCTGAACCTCACCAAGGCCATGCTCAAATTCCGTCTTAAAGTGGAGACCGACTTCTGGAAGCAGAAAGCGAGATTGAAATAGGACAGCGAGGGGGATAGAAACTTAAAAATTTTCCATGCCTGCGTCAACGGTCGCAGACAGAAGTTAGCCATCCACCGTACGGCAGACGACAACGGAAACATCATATCTGACCAAAAAAACATCCAAGCAGCAGCGGCGGAGTTCTATTCCAAATTATTCACCAAAAAGACTGTCCATAACGACAGACCCTTCTTGGACCAAATCCCCAGACTCATAAATGACAACGAAAATACCCAGCTGGAACGTCTACCTACGGTCCAGGAGGTGAAAGACGTGGTGTGGGCCTTGAACGAGCACAGTGCCCCCGGCCCGGACGGGTTCACTGGTGTCTTCTTTCATAAATGCTGGGATATTATTAAGCATGACATCACCGACGCGGCCATTGCCTTCTTCGAGAGTGCGACATACCCCAAAGCCATATCTAGCGCCAACCTCATTCTCATCCCACAAAAAGATTACCCGAAGTCCTTTCGGAATTACTGCCCCATTAGTCTTTGTACTTTCACCAACAAAATCATCTCCAAAATTATCGCGTCCAGGATGGCAGGTTTTACCTAAGATAATTTCTGAGGAACAAAGTGGCTTTGTGCAAGGGAGAAACATCCCGGACAATATTATGCTGGCCCAAGAGTTAATCACCTGCATGAAGTTTCCAGCTAGAGGGGGCAACATTGCCGTTAAGATAGACATGGAGAAAGCCTACGACAGGCTGGATTGGCAATTTATGATCTGGGTTTTCAGAGCTTTCGAATTCTCGGAAGCCTGGACCAACACCGTGTGGAGATCCATCAGCAACTCGTAGTTCTCCACGGTTATCAACGGCCAGGCGGGTGGATTCTTCAAATCCATTCGAGGCGTTAGACAAGGCGACCCCCTGTCCTCCACCGTCTTTATCATTGTCGCGGACGCCCTGAGTAGAAACCTTAACAATATGGTCGGTACTCCGAACTTCCAACACTATCACACCTCTAGTGGCTGCCCTACTATCACCCACCTGGCATTCGCGGATGATTTACTCATCTTCTTCTCAGGGGATGTTGGAGCGATGAATATTGTCCACAAAACCCTGCAGAGGTACTCCAGATGTTCGGGTCAGAAGATCAATCATTCCAAGAGCATTATCTACACCCACCATAACATCAAAAGAGAGCACGCTACCAACCTCTCCAACTTAACATCCTTCTCAGTTGCACAACCCCCGTTCAACTATCTTGGATGTCCCCTGGTGTACGGAAGATCTAATACCTGTATCTTTGAGAACCTGATAGCTAGAATCAGGAAGAAACTTGAAGGGTGGCATAATGCCACTTTGTCACCGGATGGCAAGATGATCCTTATCAATCATGTGCTAGCTTCCATCCCCAACCACACTCTGGCTGCGTGCTCCCCGCCCAAGAAGGTTCTCGATTCGATCGAACAGATCTTCTGTAACTTCTTCTGGGGGCATTACAATGGTCAAGACAAGCACCACTGGGCTATCTGGGAATCGATGGCTCGACCTTCCGAGGTCGGAGGTCTAGGATTTACTATGCTCACCCACATCGTTAATTCTTTCTCCATAAAATTGTGGTGGAAACTCTACGTGAGCAAGAACTTATGGACCAGATTTATGAAGGCCAGGTACTTCAAATACACTCACCCGACTCTGGCCATCTCCAACAGCAGATCATCGACGGCCTGGCGTCGCATCCTTGTTGGTCGTGACCTCGCCGAGCCCGCGATGAGACTCATATTAGGCACCGGCTAGTCGAACCTATTCCTGGAGCGATGGACCAGGGACAGCTTAATCCCTAGTCTTCTGGTTACCCCTAGAAACAGCAGAATCAGAGACTTATGGAACTTTTCCACTAACGACTGGCACTGGGACAAAATCCGGGATTGGGCTGGTGATGAAGCAGTGTCTACCATCTGCCAGATCGGTATTACCTTAGGCAGTGAAGATGATACGCTAAGATGGACGCTTGAAACCTCAGGGGCATTCTCAGTGAGGTCTGTAAGGAATGCTATCCTTGGGCTAGGCCAGCCGCATCACCCCATTGCGCACTATTGGCAAAGCTGTATTCCCAAGAAGTGGTCCATCCTCATGTGGAGAGCCATAAACAAGAGACTCCCCACTGATGACATCCTCAACACCATCGGGATTAGTCTTACGTCAGCCTACAATTACTGTCCAGATCGTCAGATGGAAACCATCGACCATATCTTTTGTCAAGGGACCCTGCCAAGCATTTCGTGGAGGACCCTCAATCAGCTCTACACTATAGATCCGGGCGGTGGAAGCTTCCACGATCTGGTGGGCGCCTGGGGCTCTTCTTTCCACGGCCACCAGATCGTCGCAGCGGCCGCCACGTGGGTGATATGGAAAAATCGTAACAAAGCGAGATATGAAGGCCACCAATACTCTTCTGATCAGATCATTCGAGAAGTCTTCCGTCAGTGCCGTAAGCGGAGCACCCTTTGCTCCCACATTTCGAGCTCGTTTTGGGTCTCCACCCTCCCTTAGCTTCTGCTAGTGGAGATCCGTCCTTCCCTCTCCATTCCTTTTTGGTGGTATACTTGTATAGGCTTTGTCATTTTGTGTCTTGTATACTTGGCCAGGCTTCGGCTTTTTGTGGCTTTTCAATAAATAGAGAGGGGTTTTCATTAAAAAAATAATATATATATATATATATATATATATATATATATATATATATTTATATATATATATTTTATATATATATATATATATATATATATATATATATATATAAAGAAAGAAAAAAAAATATATATATATATAATAAGCTTTGGAAAACAAAATAAATAAAACCCACAAAATATAATAAGCTTTGGAAAACAAAAGAAATAAAACCCACAAAGTCAGCCCAACCTTGGAAGCCCACGGCCTAGCCATTCTATTCCCCAAACCGAGCCCTCATAAACACAGTCGACATATATACCGATCGAGAGAACGAGAGGGAGAGGGAGTAATGTGAGACCTAAAACCCTAAACCATCCTTCTCTTCGACCTCTACGCACGGCCTCGGCCACCGCAGCGCTGCCACGCACGGCCAGAGCCACCGGCCAGGCGTGCGAAATAGCAGGCAACCACCGCACGCAATGACAGCAACCGCCCAGCCGACCCCAACTTCGTGACAGATGTTCTCCCGCAATGTTTGATCATTTTACGAGCTATCTTTTCAGGTAAGACCCTGATCTATACACCTTTGATTTCCTTCATTTAGTTTTAATTTAAATAAACTGGATTGTCCGATGAATAAATGCAAAGTCGAGGGCTTTATCGTTCAAAAAACATAACATATGACAGTCCATACACCCATGTTCGAAGATCGATTCCAATCGATCTTGTAACGGTTCAGAAGTTGTACTTGAATACAGTTATAGACCACATATAGAACTTTAAAACCCTTCAGATAGATTAATTTTTTGTCCACTGTCTAAAAAGTAATTGGATTGTAAAGTTCAACAAAAACATGTTTTTCGAAACTACAAAATCTAGAAAAAAAACCTCCCGATACGACGTGCATCCCGCCAAACCGGGCAACGTGGTCGCGAACTGAAAGCATCAAAAGGTGCGTATCGACTTCGTGGTCGTGTGGGCTTTGACGGAATTCAAATTGGTCGCGTGTGCGCGACGAATTTGATCCGTATCCGTCAAAATTCACCGTATCGGGCTCTGTGCAAATTTTCAAATTACTTTGCGCACGTTCGTCAGATCAAGACAAAACTTGCGCCAACAGGACCGTATCATTTTTCTGGTCCTGTATGCCAAGTTTGGTCCAATTCTGAGACAGTTGATCGGATCGCCGTTTTACGGGCCCTACGATCCGATTCAACGGGCGATTTTGTGCACGGCCCACCAGAATCTAAAATTGGACATACCGTTGGGTTCGTATCATCAAATCGGATCCGTAGACATGTAGTTTGACGACTTTAGAGACCATTGACTATGGCATGCTTTTCGGTGCAAAGCGGGTCCAACGGCGGACACCGTTTTGGTCCAAAATTACCGTTTTGCCCCTGTGTCCAGAATTGGACTTAGGACAGGCAATCCTAGCTAATTTGACTATTATGAGAATGTTGGCAATGTTTGTTTCAGCTTTTGGAGACAGTTGTGATGATTTAAACTTTATAGCTTATTTGTAGACGACATATTATTGGATCTGCGTACAACCTCCAAGCATGATACCTTTCCTTCCTCTACAGTTTAATTTTATGTTTGTAGTTTTCATCTTGTTATTATATTATCATTAGATACTCTATTTTCTATAGATCTTATATGTTATCATTAGCTTTCTAGTTGACTTGATTTATCTATTTTCTACATACCATGTTCACCAGTTTATTGTCTTGCTCGACTTGATAGTGTAGTTACACTGGGCCTGTTCACATCATAATTCATGCTAGAGTGGTCCTTATATGTGTCTTGACTAAGTTGTACCTTGTCTCACCAGTACCTTGCTTGAGTCGTGTCATAGAACGAGTACGTGTAGTTGAACTGCTAAATCCTTGTTATCGTTTCCTCAACCAGAGAGTCCACACTCGGAAAGAGGGTTGATCAGTTGCACCAGAGAGTCCACACTAGGGATGAGGGTGTTTGTTCCTTGGCTCCAGAGAGTCCACACCCGGGATGAGGGTGTTTGTCTTAATCTGTTTACATCCGTGAGTCCACACTCGGGACGAGGATATTGTACTTGCACAAGAGAGTCCACACTCGGGACGAGGGTGCCTTGCCGTGAACTAACCAAAGAGTCCACACTCGGGATGAGGGTTAGTGATTAGTTTAAACCTGTGAGTCCACTCGGGGCGAGGGTTTGGGATTCTTTTGATCTCATGTTCACTTGTTCATCCAGCAGTTCAGTTACGTGTAGATGTTCTTGTATTCCAGCTCATAGTCACCTGTCAGCAGCCACTTGTCAATAGTCACTTGTTAGCAGTTTTGGTCGTGATCTCTTGCCTTGTGTATGTCTCGTTCCTTGTTTATATCATGTTCATAGTTTATGCAAGGTTAAACTACTAGATAGGTATATTTTTATGTATCTTGCTATGTCCCCTGAGGACCTGATGATCTCTTCAGGGTAGTGATTGCGTGGAGTTAGTTAGCAGTTCTGGATGGCAGATGATTATGACACATGTGGATTTCAGATGATTACGATATTGCTTGCGAGATTCAGGTATTGATACCATGTTTATTATCCAGCTCATCCAGCTTGTGCTTTCCTTTCATTATCATGGGATATCCTATTTACTGATTCAGTTTGTAGACTCTTGTTATATTCTTGGTGTCTTATCGGACATTATGCTAGTGGGCTGCAGACCATGACGTATAGTTGTTCATCCATGCTTATATTACTCTTGTGGATTTGAGATATAGATTGCATTGCCATGATTTGGCAGTAGACCCTAGCCGTGACAGCGTTTACATATTTGAGTCGGGCTGAAGTCCGCTTGATGCGTAGCTGGCTTACTCACGTGCTTGCATCCAAAAAGCGGTTGCGGGTCGGGATAAGTTTTTTTGGTAGCCCATGCAGGTCAGAGCATATCGTATCGGTTACATAACTGTACTGATACGAGCCTGCGAGTGTGACTAAACCCTTAGAAATCTCAATCTACTCTGCCTTGAAAATTCTCCTAGAAACTTCTCTACGTCTTTGGAATTTCATGTTTGTTCTCTATTATTCTCCATTGCCTTCCCGTACCATTGATTCTCGTCCCTTCCTATTTCGGGGTGACGAATGATCGTGCTGTCTAGAATTCATCAAAAATTCTTAAGTTATAGTATAATATTGCTTGACTATTGAATATTTGGTTGTTTATAGATATGATGGATTATAGATGCCATACACCCTAGATATCTGTTGGTAGAATTGGTAGCAACTAGTTAGAGGATTATAAGATTTCAGTGACTGTATTTTGAGGAGTAGTGTGACCAAAGGTGGATAGAAGTCCTCAAGTATTTGGAGTTATAAAATGACTAGAGAAGGTTATAAAATATTTTGAGAAATTAAATTTGAGGAGATTAAGGTAATAGTAGACTTTGAATTTTAAGGAATAGTTATGAATTAGAATTTCGAGGACGAAATTATTTTTAAGGTGGGTAGATTTGTAACTCCTCTTCCCAAATTTTTTTAAAATATTATTATTATTATTATTTGATTTAAATGGTAATTATATATATATATTTTATAAATAATTATTTAGTTAATTATTACGGTAGATGACTTTAGCTATGGTTGAGTTTTGAAGTACCAAACGACTAGGAATCATGGCACGGATAGGGCAGTGGCGTGCCTTTACTAGTGTATTAGCTATGCTAGGAAAGGCCGAGCCATAGGTTTGTTCTAACTAGAAAAACCAGACCAAGTTGTGACTTAACCCCTATGGATGGTTTAATTACTTATTAATTTATTTTATTGACTTGTAGAATACCCGGTTGTACCATTCTTGCCCGGACTTGACCCGAACCAAACCCAAGCCTATGTAGTCATGCAGTGCGTTTAAAGATGTCCATGTAGACGTATTTTAAGTATATATATTATTTTATATTTATTGCAGGATATACAAATGTTTTCTACAAATATTTGTTGTGCGTATAATATAAAGTATTATTACTATTGAGGTGGCATTTCTGGAATACATGCATCGACTTCTATCGACCAATTGAAGAAGTAGTATAGGATATTCATCCAAGTCTATACTCATTATTGGTCCATCTTATTTTGTTGTTATCATTATTATTATTATTATTATTATTATTATTATGGATAGTATAATTATTATAAGAAATATATTTATTATGAGGCATTTTCTGTTATGGGTAAATAAATATTAATTATTGGTACATATTTTATGTTGAAGCCTTACGCTCGAAATATATATATATATATATATATATATATATATATATATATATATATATATATATATATATATATAAATATATATATATATATATATATATATATATATATATATATATATATATATATATATATTTATTTATATATATATATATATATTATTATTTTTTTTTTTAACAAAGGAGAATATTATTAAGACAGTAGGAAAACAGTAGGCTCAAAAAGAGCAAGTACACGGCCACTGGGCCAACAAGGGCCCGGCCCAACCAAAATCAATTTCGAAAACATTCAAAATTTTGAAAACCAACAGAGAGCGGGGAGAGGAGGGCACGAAGCCCGAGGGGGGGTCGGTCCACGCGCGGGTCGCAAGGAGGGGCACGTATATATATAAAAAATATATATATTAATATTATTAATATTTTTGGTTAACTAAGTATTATTGATATGTATATACGAGGTGTATATATATGGATGTGTATATAATATATATTTACAATGATAATATTATGATGTAAATATCATAGAAGTGTTATAGTATTTTATTAAAAACATTTTCTAGTTTTTATTAAATCTGGAAGTATATAGAAAAATATATATATTTTTGCTTGAGTGTATGTATATAGAAGTGTACGTGTGTGTATATATACATACGTGAATGTATATATATATATATATATATATTAAAGAAAAAAAAAAAAATATATATATATATATATATATATATATATATATATATATATATATATATATATATATAATAAGCTTTGGAAAACAAAAGAAATAAAACCCACAAAGTCAGCCCAACCTTGGAAGCCCACGGCCTAGCCATTTTATTCCCCAAACTGAGCCCTCATAAACACAGTCGACATATATACCGATCGAGAGAACGAGAGGGAGAGGGAGTAATGCGAGACCTAAAACCATAAACCATCCTTCTTTTCGACCTCTGTGCGCGGCCTCGGCCACCGCAGTGCCGCCGTACGTGGCCAGAGCCACCGGCCTGACACGCGAAATAGCAGGCAACCACCGCACGCAATGACAGCAACCGCCCAGCCGACCCCAACTTCGTGACAGAAGTTCTCCCACGATGCTTGATCATTTTATGAGCTATCTTTTCAGGTAAGACCCGGATCTATACACCTTCGATTTTCTTCATTTAGTTTTAATTTAAATAAACTGGATTGCCCGATGAATCGATGCAAAGTCAAGGGCTTTATCATTCAAAAAACAGAACATAGGACAGTCCATACACCCATGTTCGAAGATCGATTCCGATTGATCTTGTAACAGTTTAGAAGTTGTACTTGAATACAGTTATAGACCACATATTGAACTTTAAAACCCTTTAGATAGATTATTTTTTCGTTTACTGTATAAAAGTAATTGGATTGTAAAGTTCAGCAAAAACATGTTTTTCAAAACTACAAAATCTAGAAAAAAAAACCTCCCGATACGACGTGCGTCCCACCAAACCGGGCGACGTGGTCGCGAACCAAAAGCACCAAAAGGTGCGTATCGACTTCATGGTCGTGTGGGCTTTGACGGAATTCAAATTGGTCGCGTGTGCACGACGAATTTGATCCGTATCCGTCGAAATTCACCGTATCGGGCTATATGCAAATTTTCCAATTACTTTGCGCACGTTTGTCAGATCAAGACAAAACTTGTGCCAATAGGACCGTATCATTTTTCTGGTCATGTATGCCAAGTTTGGTCAAATTCTGAGATATTTGATCGGATCGCCGTTTTGTGGACCCCACGATCTGATTCAATGGGCAATTTTATGTACGGCCCACCGGAATCCAAAATTGGACATACCGTTGGGTTCGTATCAACAAACCAAATCCGTAGACATGTAGTTTGACGACTTTAGAGACCATTGACTCTGGCATGCTTTTCGGTGCAAAGCGGGTCCAACGGCAGACACCATTTTGGCCTGAAATTACCGTTTTGCTCCAGTGTCCAGAATTGGACTTAAGAACAAGCAAGCGTAGCTAATTTGACTATTCTGAGAACGTTGGTAATTGTAGAAGCATGGAAAATATCAGAATAATGGTCCATACGGCTCCGGATACGAAGCCCATGCGGCTCATATGGGAGCTGTCTTATACAGTTCAAAGGAAGACTCTCTGTCTCATGCGGCTCGAGAGTGTATGCGGTTCAGCAGGAATATGCGGCTCGATCCATGCCACGTGTCCCCCTGAGATCCTTTCCTACAGCTGGCCCATTGAATAGTAGCCTCATTTAATGCTCTGACACGATTTGACGACTGTGGCAGCTCTGGCATAAAGTGTCATAATGGCTCTGCCATAATGAAAGACGCTTCGGGAAAAGAAGAAGATCTCTGACCCAATCCGTCAGAAATCCTAGGTTGCCACGTGGCAAATCTCATGCGGCTTAAAGAGAGAACAGCTTCATACGGCTCACTGAGAAGTCACCCTATATGACTAGCAGAAATCAGCCATATGCGGCCCACTAAGAGCTCAGCCCCTGCGGCTCAATACAACGCTAGCTCATGCGGCTCGCAAAGACTATGCATATGCGGCTCATTGAGAGTTTGTTCCCTGCGGTTCGATGAAGCATTGTCCTATGCGGCTCACGAAGAGTATCTCCCTGCGGTTCAAGTGTTGCCCATCCTATGCGGCTCTGGCAGGACCCACAATCAAAATACGTGGCATCGAATCAATCAAGGATCTAACCGAATCCCAACAAGTATATTTGACATCATCATCATAATTACTGAGATCAAGGCATATCATTTATCATCAAGCCAATGGGACACGTGGCGAGCAATCGGGCATTGGTATAATCAATCATGAAGATTTAAAGCAATCAACATTAATTGCTCACAAGATTCGGTACTATCCTCATTAATGGCCGAGATTCATTGTAATCAGGACCAAGGGTTCAGATAGATGGAAGGAGCGCCGACATTCCAAAACAATGATCATTAGCAAACCCTAATGATCATACCCCACTCTTATAAATAGCCAGCATCATTTCTTTGCACAAGGATCGGCAACAAAAGAATAAAAAATATATAGAGTCAGGAGAGAATACACAGAGAGAGAGAGAGAAGCCAGGAGAGCAACAGAGGAGCAAAAAGAGCACTTCTTCGTCAACGCCAACCATCTTTTCACAAGGAGCCAAGGCTGCATACCGATCGTCCAAGGAGTAAGGCAGGGCTGCCGTCGCCTTCCCGAGCCTCTATCGTCACCCCCAGAATCTAAAATAAACAATTGTACTTAGATTGCTGTACCTAGGTTTTCGTCCCTAGGCTTTCTTTGTACAAGCGAGTTTGTATTGTGAGTCTAAGTTCAGTTCTCCGATAATTGTTCTGTACTTTTACAATCAAGGGCAAACACGATGACGACTCTGCTGGGGATAAACTTCTCCACGGCTGAGGAGTTGGTGACGCAATCGGATGCAGCCAAACTTGGCTCCACGCAGCAAAAGATGGTCGTCCGCTTCGACCAACAGGCGTTTGAAGAGATGCTCTCCGAAGGAAGCGCTGGCCCGGTCCAGAAGCGCACCCGTACGACAAAGGCTCGCAGAGAGTGGAGGCCAAAATCATTTGCTCCTTCCTAAGCCCCCGACGGTGTACCCTCTGTTGCTCAAGACGGTGAGAAGGACTCTTCTGCGGCCCCACTTCAGACCGTAGACAACTCTGCTGTCTCCAAGTCGGCAGAAGAAAACACTATGATGCTGGACTTGCAGAGGCAAAGAGGAACTCTACGCGAACTAAGCCGCATAGGGGTGCTAGCTGAGTGAAAAAGGCTCATGCGACCACATCCGCTAGCCACAGGGACAAAGCTCATGCGGCCACAGTCGCTGGCCGCATGAAGAAGAATTATGCGGTCACATCTGGCAGCCGCATAGTTTATACAGCTACAGTCGCCAATCACATAGATGGAACACATGAGGCTACATGAGGCAGCCGCTTGCAGAGAACCCATGCGGCCACTATTGCCAACCGCATGCGGCCAGCCTGCACGGTCGTGACTCCTAACTGCCCAAAGACAACTCATCCAACAGCAGAAGATGACCGCATGCAGACAGCCTACACGGTACCCAACTCTGGCAGCATAGCGTCCGTTCCACGCTTCTCTCGATCGGTCTTCGACCGTCTCTCATACGGTCCCAACCCTGATGATTCTCTGTATGATAAGCCAGATTCTGTGGCATTAAACTTGGACTCCTCCTATTACGCACCTACAAGTGCTAGAAAGAGGAAGTCTAGGGCAGCGCGGGCTCATCGAGCCCAGTCAGCTGTCCCAACCTCTGACTATCGGAGCGTCCCATTGACTATCACACGGGCCTCGGATGGAAAGTTGTATACAACCACTCAAGTCCAGCCCCCCGCGGCAAACAGACAGAGTGGTTCCCCTGACCTGCGGGAGACGATCCTCCACAAATGTAAGGAAAGAGAAGGAGTGTCGGTGTGCAAAGAGTCCTCGCTTGGACATCGCTGTACCCAAATCATCGTCAATTGCTGCTGCAACAACGCGGTAATGACGAAAGCTCGGCCATCCACCTTCCAAAGGCTACAGCACCCGAACTCAGAAGATGAGGCACCTCCTGTTGTCTCCTGCAATTCTGCTCAAAAAGTTCCCGCCAAAAAGAGGAGGAAAAAAACGAGTGTCTCCAATCCAAAGATATCAACCATTACAACTAAAAAAATTGTCGTCTAAACGGTTGCTCTCCACTGGTGTATTCCAACACACCCGTTCAAAGACGAAATTTACCTCGATGGAAAATTCATCATCCATATCGCTGGGGGTTGAAGGAGCTGGGGGTAACACTCCTCCAAACATCCGCAATAATCCGATGTTCCAACGAACCGAGTCCGCACAAACAACTCTTCCATCAGGAGCAACGGACGCTGATGCCCCCGAGGACATCCGTAACTCTCAAGACAAGGCAAGCTCTGAAGCAGGGGATACCGTTCCCTCCGAGTCCGAGCCCGAAGAGAACATTCCCACCTATCCTGATGACTTCTCGGTGCATGGGTACGACTCAGAAGGCACATCCTCCACCGTTCCTTCCATCACTCCTCACGTAAGAACGATGTTCATGACGGACAGCGAACAAGGTGGTTCCAGTGATCGCCACCGCATCGACAGTCTCGAAGCTATATTACTTGCTTTGGTCAAGTCTGTAGACGAGATTAAAGCGGCCCTGCCCACTTTACAAGGAGGAGCACCTGGTCAAACAAACACGAGCCCCGCGGTCAATATAGATTCGAACTCAGCGGCACCAAACTCGGGCAATAATCCTCCCGAAATAACAGCCCCCGCTGCGACAGATGAGACCCGAGAAGTTAGAAGAGAGGTCCAAGAGCTCCGTGCCATATTTCATGCCTGAGAAAACGCTCAAGATCTCAGAATACGGCAACCATATCCTGCTGAGTGGAGGGATGTTCCATTTCCGCCAAGATATAAGCCGTTCAACGTCAACCCGTATGATGGCAAAACCTCAGCAAGTCGATACATCACTTACTTTGAGGTCACCACCGACCATCTGCCCCATGAAGATGCGATCCTCACACGGTTATTCATTGGAGCATTGGAAGGAGTCGCCTTTGATTGGTACCGCAATCTACCGGACAACTGCATCCATTCCTTCGTCGGCTTCAAGCGCATGTTCTTGCAACGATTCTATGAAGTAGGACAAGACATCACTATGTCCACTCTTATGGACGTCGTCCAAGGGGAGAAGGAGATAACAAGGAACTACATCGAGTGGTTCCGCCAGACCGCCATGAAGCTGCCTTCCGGAAATCCGGATTCTTCTTTGATCGAAATCTGCCAAAAGAGACTGCTTCCAACGATCAGTCTCTGGATGGGCGAGAGTCAATTCAAAGATTGGAAGGCGTTCATCATCAGCGCCACAAGCGCTGAAGAATGACTGAAGAAGGCCCGCCAACTGGGGTTGCACATCTCAGAAGGAGAAAATAAGGGCAAGCGTCTCAACAACGATAATAGGGGTAACCCCTCCAACAATCGGGACAGCAAGGGAAAATAGGCTATGGTGGCCGACACGGCCCAGAAGCCCGAGCCACAGCCAGCAGACAAGCAATGGCCTCAGATCACTTACTCTTTCGAAGACGGCCACGTCAAGCCTATCTTAGACATGCTTATACAAGGAGGTTGAATTCAGCTTCCTCCACCAAGACGGGAGCCTCGGCCGGCTGATTTGGAGAACCCGAAGTTCTGCCATTACCACCGTTATGTATACCACGCTACACATGACTGCTACCAACTAAAACGGTACATCCAAAGCCTCATCGATTCGAACGCTCTGGCCATCGACTTCAAAGAGGTAACCGTAGCAGCCAATATGGTGTCCGTACAATTCGACAACTTTCCTCCAACGGAGACCCAAGACGGGGTAATTCCCGTCCCTCTCGCGACAATGGAGATTACCAATCTTCCTCCGCCCCGAGAACAAGCTGCTAGTCTAGTACCTCTCACCACCTCTAGAGGAGAGGTCATGTGGGTCCATCCAGACTTGGTGTCAGAAGTAACTCGGCCCACACCATCTCCCACCAACAAAAAGAGTGGAAAAATCAAGACCTGCCGCACAATTTCAGCAGACAACGAGGAAGCTACAGCCGTCGTCACGCGGTCCGGAGCGCAATCCCAACCTGTGGTTGATAGTCCAGCTGAAAATCATCAACCCACTGCAACTGATGCTCTGGGACCGGCTCAGCCTTCGACGACCGACAAGCCTAGGCCGAAGGAGACTCGCTTCGACAAATCTCTCCGAAAGGACGCAGCCCAAGGGCTAGAGAGGCACTACAACTTTGACATCTTAGCACAATTGGCTAACATTCCGGCCAAATTGTCATTATATGAACTCCTGAGGCTCTCCAAAGACGTTCGTATTGCATTGAGCGAAGCACTCCAAAATGCCGATGCCTATCTCGCTCAATCTAACCTCACTAGGGAGAACTCAACCATGGATCTCCAAGATAGTGCCTGCACGGGAGCAATGCCCAACATCGTCTTCACTCCACAGGACATGCTCATTAAAACCAACCTACATGATCGCCCGCTATACTATACGGGATACATCGGCGACGTAAAGGTGGATCGGATGCACATTGATCCCGGCTCTTCCATAAGCATCATCCCGAAAGGTCTGCTACATCATCTCCGCATCCCAATGCATCGCCTAACACCTACAAGCACCGCCATCAGCGGTTTCAATTCGGACAGAAGCTACCCTATCGGGAAGATTCGTCTGAAGTGTCAGATTGGCGATCTCTAATCCGAGGTCACCTGCTACGTCATAGATGCAGACACTTCTTACAACATCCTCTTGGGGCGCCCATGGATACACGATTATATGATCGTGCCTTCCACGCTACACCAGTGCTTCAAATATGTCGACAAACACGGCTTCGTGAAGACAGAGTTTGCTGACATCGATCCCTTCAAAGGGGTCGAATCTTACTACTCGGACTCCTGTTTATACGAAAAGTCGAAGAGGCAACTGGATGAAGGAGACACATAAGCTCATACTGAGACAGCCACGGGATCAGAAGGACCCCTGACGATCCACCTCCAAGCTCGCAAACCGGGTAAGTCTGCACCCCTCACCGCCACTCTGCGGAAGGACGCGATCAGCCTCTCGGCGCAAGAGGAGCAGATGACAATCCGGCTGCCGAGATCCGGCCAAGTGCCGAGACCCACAACGGAGCCACTAACAATCAGGTTACCAAGAGTCAGTCAACCACAAACAGGGAAGCTCAACCCCTCGGACAGGCCATTGACAATACGCCTTCCCAAGAAAGGTTGTCGCCTCAATGCAAGGTCTGACACTTCTAGCGAACCAGCCACTCCTCGCTCTACATCGAATGCCAAACTGGGGGTCGCCAGTCTGCCAACTACCCCACGCTCTGCTCCATCAACTGGACCACTGACAATCAAGCTTTCTAGGTCGTCTTCTCAGTCTTCGTTCACACAGGGGGTAGTCGAAGAGGAACCGGAACTAGCCAAGTATGTGGCCGCCCACACTAATGTCCCCTCCGCTGATGATGTAATCCCCCTAGAAAAGATACCTTACTTCATCAATAAAGGGTTATCTTTGAACTACATCGAGCTCAATAAGCTATGTACGATGTATGCTATGGAACACGGCATAGGCGCTCACCTACACACACAGGTGACAAATGTGTACACCGCAATCCAGCTTACTCCAGTAGAAGACGCCTACCGAATACACAAGGGAGGGGATCATCCAGTCATCTTCGGCCGGACGAACAACCCTCATCCCCACACCATAGAAGAAGACGACCTCGGGTCAGATGCCGGAAGACTGCCTCTGTATCTCTATAGCCCTCAATCCAAATATCTTATGCAGAAATAGGGGTATGATCTAGAGACTACGCCAGGATTGAACTACGACACTGGACGACGATTACCTTTGAAGCCTCCAGCCCCGGTGGGCAAACCATGGAACTACTATAACAAAACTCGATACGGGTTAGGGTATGTAACGCCTACTATGACCCCAAAAAGTTCAGATGAAGAATGCGACTAGCAGTCGTATTCAACCGGATCGCCAACTTCCGACTCAGATACCAGCATCGGAGATGTGTTCAGACAAGTCATGTCAGTCAACATGACGTTCGCCGACGCTTACGAGGAAGACGAAGACGTCCCCGAAATCCTCGAGCTAGAGCCATGGGCCCAACAATTAGACGCACAATGGGAAAAGCGATTCAAATTGAGAGAACCTTCTACTGAAGATAAGGTCATACAAGTGGATCTCGGCAGCGAATCTTCTCCAAAACCGATCTTCATCAGTGAAAGCCTAACCAACAAAGAACCGAAGTCACTGTTAGAACTTGTCAGGGAGTACATTGATGTGTTCGCCTGGAGCTATAAAGACATGCCAGGGTTAAATCCTGACATCGCTCTTCATAAACTCAATATTCGGCCAGATGCGAAGCCAGTCAAACAACAACAGCGACGCTTCCGCCCAAGCATCATGGACGCGATCGAAGCTGAAGTCAACAAACTAATAGCCAGCGGCTTCATTCGTGAGGAGCAACATCCCGATTGGGTCGCCAATATAGTACCTGTCCTCACGAAGAATGGGAAAATTCGAATCTGCATCGACTTCCGTAATCTGAACGAGGCATGCCCCAAAGATGAATTCCCCCTTCCTATTACAGACATCATGATCGACAATACCTGCGGCTTTGAGCGCATGTCATTCATGGATGGCTTCTCGGGATACAACCAAATCAAGATGTCTCCCGACGACGAAAATCATACATCATTCCGAACACCGATTGGCACGTACTGCTACACAGTCATGCCTTTCGGTTTAAAGAATGCTGGCGCCACATATCAAAGAGCTATGAGCATCATCTTTAGAGACCACTTATGCAAGACGGTGGAGTGCTATGTTGATGATATAGCCGTCAAGAGCCATAGCAAAGGAGACCATCTGCAGGATCTAAGGATGGTATTCGACCTAATGCGGATGCACAATTTGAAGATGAACCCTACGAAGTACTTCCTGGGCGTATCTAGCGGGAAGTTCTTAGGCTTCATCATCACTGCAAAGGGTATCCTTGTAGACCCCGAGAAGACAAAAGCAATCATGGAGATGGGTCCCCCGAGAAATCTCCGCGAACTCAGAGGCCTTCAGGAAAGGCTAGCTTACATCAGAAGGTTCATTTCCAACCTCTTCCGGCGATGCCGACCATTTACGCACCTCATAAAGAAAGGAGTCTCATTCGTATGGGACGAAGAATGCCAGCGTGCTTTCGATAGCATCAAAGAATATCTGTCAAATCCTCCGATCTTGGTAGCCCCAGTCCCTGGAAAACAATTTTTGCTCTATGTACGAGCAATGGAACACTCCCTCGGTGCTCTACTGGCACAGAATAACGATACAGGCCATGAACAGGCCATATATTACCTCTGCCGAATGATGATTGGACCAGAGCACCGATACACCGCTGTGGAGAAGGAATGCCTCGCTCTGGTGTTTGCCATTCAGAAAATGCGGCACTATGTCATCGGACAAACGATACATGTGATCTCACGAGTTAACCCTCTCAGGGTCCTCATGACTAAACCAGGGGCACTCAGCTCTCGCCTCGCTACATGGGCAATACTGCTGTCCCCTTATCATATGATCTTCGTCCCCCAAAAGACGGTCAAAGGTCGAGCCCTGGCAGATTTTTTGGCAGCCCACCCAGGCTCGGAGTCCTCCAGGATATACGAAGAGATCCTAGATGAGGTCGCCGACTCGCATACAACCTCCCACGAAAATATATGGCGAATGTTCTTCGACGGCGCTTCGAGGATCGGACCTAAAGGCAATATAGTCGTCGGAGTCGGAATAGTACTAATCTCTCCTTCCGGATTGGTGATTAACCGCGCTTATTCCCTTACTGAACCCTGTTCTAACAATGTGGCCGAGTACAACGCTCTGGTCATTGGCCTCCAACTTGCAAGAGAGCTGGGGGTAGAATACCTTGAAGCGTACGGCGATTCCCAACTAATCGTCAATCAGATACGGGATTCGTACGAGGTACGCCATGAAGACATGATCCCTTATCATCAAATAGCGATCAATATTATCTCGGCATTTGAGGGGTTCTTCATCGAGCACGTCTCCAGACTCCGAAATATTGAAGCCGATGCCCTAGCTGGTCTCGCCGCTACCCTAGCAGTTCCGAATTATGATCGGCAATCAGTGGAAGTGATAGGCCATGAACTGGTCTGTCCCAAAAATAATGTACAATTCGTCGCAAGTTATTCCGCACAGACGATCGATGACACCCCAGATTGGAGACAACTATTCATCGACTTTACATCATGCCTGAGAACCCAAAGGAAGCTACTTCCATCAGAAGGTGTTCCCTCAGATTCTTCTATGATACAGAGACAAAAATGCTGTATCGCCGCTCCTACGACGGATTACTGCTTCGGTGTCTGTCAAACGCAGAAGCCAATGAAGCCGTACGAGAAGCCCATGACGGTGTTTGCGACGCCCACCAGCCCGGCCCGAAACTACAAGACCGCCTTCGCCGAATGGGCTACTATTGGCCCACAATGGTGGCAGACGCGATAGATTATGCTAGAAAGTGCAAAGCTTGCCAAGTCCACGCGGACTTCATCCACCAACCCTCCGAATTTTTACATTCGACAGTGGCGTCCTGGCCATTCGAAGCATGGGGAATGGATATCATTGGTCCAATCACCCCACCTTCCTCCCGAGGATATCGCTTCATACTTGTGATCACTGATTACTTCTCTAAATGGGCGGAAGCTGTCCCACTCGCAGAAGTCAATACTTCAAACGTGATCAGCTTCCTTAAACACCACATCATCTACCGCTTTGGACTGCCCCGAAGGATCATCCATGATAATGGTCCGCAGTTTACAAGCCACACATTCTATCGGTTTTACGATAAGCACCATATTCAGAATATCGCATCGACGCCGTACAACCCGGCAGCAAATGGTTTAGCAGAGGCGTTTAATAAAACAATCATCAAACTCCTCAAGAAGTTTGTCTCCTCCAACAAACGTGACTGGAACGACAAGCTCGGCGAGTGCTTATGGGCTTATCGCACCCCGGTCCGAACAGCCACCGGAAATACACCATTCTTCCTGGTATACGGAAGTGAGGCAGTCCTCCCCTTGGAGATACAGATCCCCTCACTACGTGTCGCCCTCACACACCAATTGACAACCGATGATAACTACCGACGTCGACTGCAAGAGTTAGAGGCCTTAGATGAAAAGCGCCTCCTAGCTCAGCAAAGGATCGAGCTATACCAAGCACGCATCTCAGGAGCCTTCAACAAGAAGGTCAAAATCAGAACATTCCAGGTAGGCGATCTCGTCTTGGCAGTCCGGAGGCCAATGGTCATGACTCACAAGACCACCGGCAAATTTCAGCCAAAGTGGGAGAGCCCATTTATCATTGAGACGGTATTCTCCAACGGTGCTTACCGCCTTGCAAAGCAAAACAGAGACTTGCTCATGCTGCCCGTCAACGACAAGTTCCTGAAGAAATATTATGTCTAAACGACATTTGCTACAAGTTCATCGAGTCATGTACCGCTGGTACCACTGAACTCACCCCTCAATATTTCAGATTATCGAGTCATGTACCGGCTGGTACCACTGAACTCACACCCACAATATTTTAAGATTATCGAGTCATGTACCTGCTGGTGCCACTGAACTCACCCCTACATCCCTTTTAGATTATCGAGTCATGTACCCGCTGGTGCCGCTGGACTTCCACTTTCTCAATATGTTAATTTATCGAGTTATGTACCCGCTGGTGCCTCTGAACTCACATTTCGGTCACTCTTTCAGATAGTAAGTCACGTATGATTATACCTCTGAACTTGCTTCCCTGGAAGAGATCCTCCCTCATGATCCAATACCCGCACTCCCAGTGCACAAAAAGGGTAATCGATCCATAAATTTTCGAAAACGGACATGTCCTCATTACCTCTGA
>JANAVB010015442.1:0-25674 GCA_029216955.1 Iris pallida | reverse complement strand
TTCTGGACCGAGCATCTGCCTCTCTCCGACATCGTCCCATGCTAACGGGGATCTGCACTTCCTGCCATACAGAGCCTCGAAGGGTGCCATCTGGATACTGGCCTGGAAACTATTGTTGTACGAGAATTCCACCAGGTGCAGGTGATCCTCCCACGAACCACCGAAGTCAAGGGTACATGACCGCAACATATCTTCGAGAGTTTGTATAGTACGCTCTGACTGCCCATCTGTCTGCGGATGATACGCTGAGGTGAACTTGAGACGAGTCCCCAAACTTTGATGAAGACTGCGCCATAAGTGCGATATGAATCTCGTATCCCTGTCTGATACTATGCTGACTGGCACTCCGTGAAGTCTGACGATCTGCCTGAGATACATCTCTGCTAGCTGTGCCGTCGACTGTCCAACTCTAAATGGAATAAAGTGTGCCACCTTGGTAAGCCTGTCCACAATGACCCAAATAGCATCTCTGCCTGTCGGAGATCTGGGTAACCCAGTCACGAAATCCATGGTAATGTGCTCCCATTTCCATTCTGGGATCGGCAAGGGTTGAAGAAGTCCATGGCCTCTGATGTTCAGTCTTGACTTGTTGGCAAACCAAACATCGAGAGACATACCGGGCTATCTCTCTTTTTATACCATTCCACCAAAAGTGTTGACGAATATCTCTGTACATCTTCGTGCTGCCTGGGTGGATGGAATACTGCGATCTGTGAGCCTCGTCCATGACTTCCTGTCTGATATTTCCACTGGGTACACAAAGACGCGTGCCGTATCGAAGTGTACCATCCTCATGAATACATAACTCTGGCCTTCTCCCTGCCTCGTACTCTGCTCTGAGCCGCTGAATCTTGGAATCTGTTAACTGTGCTGTCCGGATCCTCTCAACTATGGTGGACTGAATCTGTAGGCTGGCCATTAAGGCCACATTGGAAGGAAGAATCACTTCAATTCCCATCTTCTGAAGATCTGTCAATAGCTCTGGTTGTGCCGTCAGAAAAAACTCCGGCTCTACGGCTCAACGCATCTGCTACAACGTTGGCCTTCCCTGGATGATATTGCAATTCCACATCGTAGTCCACAAGTAGCTCGAGCCATCTTCTCTGCCGGATATTAAGGTCCTTCTGGGTGAAAACATACTTCAGGCTCTTATGATCAGTAAATATCTCCACTCTGTCTCCGTACAAGTAGTGCCTCCACAACTTAAGTGCAAACACTACTGCTGCTAGCTCCAAGTCGTGGGTCGGGTAATTTTTCTCATGATCACGGAGTTGACGTGACGCATAAGCGATTACCTTCCCATGCTACATCAAAACACATCCCAATCCTCTGCCTGAAGCGTCGCAATAAACTGTGAATCCTTCGGTCCCATCTGGAAGGGTGAGAATGGGAGCCGTTATCAAACCTCGCTTTAAATTCTCAAATGATTCCTGACACTATGCTGTCCAAACGAACGGCACATCCTTGCGGGTCAACTGGGTCATCGGTGCTGAAATCCTTGCAAAATCTGAGACGAACCGCCGGTAGTAGCCGGCCAATCCAAGGAAGCTGCGAACCTCTGCCACTGAACTAGGTACTGGCCATGCCTCGATAGCCACAATCTTCTGGGGATCCACTTCCACTCCTCCTCGAGTAATGATGTGACCCAAGTAAGAAATACGATCGAGCCAGAACTCGTATTTACTGAACTTGGCGTACAACTGATGCTCCCTAAGCGTCTGAAGGACGATCCTGAGATGCTCCTCATGCTCTACTTCACTCTTGCTGTAGACCAGGATGTCATCAAGGAACACTATCACAAACTGATCCAAGTAAGGCATAAAAATACGGTTCATGAGGTCCATGAACACTGCCGGCGCATTGGTCGCTCCAAAGGGCATAACTAGAAACTCCCAATGCCCGTACCTAGATCTGAATGCCGTCTTCGGGATGTCTTGCACTCTGACTCTGATCTGGTGATATCCTGACCGTAAGTCGATCTTCGAGAAAACTGAAGCCCCTTTGAGTTGATCAAACAAGTCATCTATCCTCGGGAGAGGGTATCTATTCTTGATTGTCACTGAGTTCAAGGTACGATAATCAACACATAACCTGGACGTACCATCCTTCTTTTTCATAAGAAGCATCGGGGCTCCCCAAGGCGATCCACTAGCACGAATGAATCCCTTGGTCCTGAGTTCTTCAATCATCTTGTACAAAATCTCTAACTCTGAAGGCGCCATTCTGTAGACTCGCTCTGATACTGGTGCTGTCCCGGGAATCAAGTCGATGGTGAACTCAATCTCCCGCTCTGGTGGCATCCCTGGAAGTTCCTCCGAGAAGACATCTGGAAACTCTTCAACAATCTGGGGCAACTGCACTGTGCTACTGCCATCCGCAATACTGGAGGAGATGGCTCTACTGCGCCTCTGGAAAATAAAAACTCTGGCTCTCCGGGAATACTAAAGACAACTCTGCCAACATGGCAGTCTATCCTAGCATAATGGTTCCTCAACCAATCCATGCCTAGGACTACATCATAGTCTGCCATAGGGAACTCTATGAGCCTAACGGGGAACTCTCTACCGCTAACTACGATCCGACACGAGGAAAACACTCGATCTACTCCCACAAGACCATTACCAGTAAGTATATTGAGCCTCACTGATAATGACTCGGGCACCAATCCTATCTGTGTCGCGAATCGTGCAGACATGAATGAATGCGATGTACCAGAATCAAATAATACAGATGCTGGAAAGGTGTTGACGAGAATAGTACCTGCCACTACCTCACCTGGTGTAACTTCTTCTTCCATGGTCATCATCATAGCCTGACCTCTAGCTGCGGGTCCCTTCTGCTGGAAACCCCTATGTCGGTTCTGTGCTGGAGCCTGGGTGAACTGCTGCAGAAAGGCCTGGGCCTGGGGTGCCAATGGCCTCGGGTACTGCTGTTGCTGCTGCTGGACTGGAACTGGGGCTGGTCCTCTCACCGAAGAACTAGAAAGGTTGGATGATGATGGACCTCCCCTATTCGGACAGGTCCCTATCTGGTGGTCTATTCCTCCACAAGCCAGGCACAATCCCTGTGCCCTACGACACTCTTCCACTACATGGCCCGGCTTCCCGCAATGAATATCCCACCGCGGAAGACTGCTTCTGCTTCTGCTGCTGCGGATACGTCGGGGTCGAATGCTGAACCGACGTCACTGAGGCTGCCCGCCTCGGAGTTCCAATAGTTATACCCCTAGCTGCCGGGGCTGGAGCTGAAGATTGGTGCATCTGACTGTGGGACCGCTTCCTGTCTCCGGTCCTGTCCACAATTCTTCGGGAGGTATACTCATGCCTCCTTGCTGCCTTCAACACTGCATCGAACGTCTGGTGCTCGAACTGCTCTACAGCCAATAATATCTCTAAATGCAGTCCCTGCTGGAACCGCTGGGCCCTATCGAATTCGGTTGCCACCAAGGTGGGGGCGAACCTACTCAGCCTGGAAAACTCGGTCGCATAGCCATCGACCGTCCTGCCTTCTTGCTTCAAGTTGGTGAATCTGGTCTGCAGGTCGTACCGTGCCACCGCATTGAAGTACTTCGTCTGGAACCTCTCTCTGAACGTCGCCCAAGTGACTGGTGCTGTTAATCCCGTGGCCTGAGCTGCCCACCAATCGCGAGCCAAGTCTAACACTGTAGGCGTACCACCGCTACCTTCTCATTTTTAGGTGTCCTAGCTGCTTTTAGAACCACCTCGGTATCTTGAAGCCAAGCGTCCGCGGCAATTGTATCTTTACTGCCGTCAAAGAAGGGGGGTTCAAGCGCTTGAAACTGTTGGCCGCCTGATTCCCTTGGGGACCTCCTCTGTTTAGTGCATCATGAACTTCCTGGTGTATGGCGTCGCCTCGACGATCTTGGGATGCAAGCAGTTCTCTGATAAGCCCTACCAAAGGTCCCTCATCCTGTCTAGCTGGTTGAACGGGCGGAGCTGCCTGAACTGGAGGTTCTGAGCCTCCGGGAAGCATAACTCGGAAGGCTACTCCAGAGTGCTGAGCTTGATCTTCCTGGCGCTGGGGTGCTTGTTGAGCTTCCTCTGGCTGGTGGGCAGGTCCGGGAGGTATGCCGCTGAAGAAGACGACATAGGGAACACTAAGGAAGGACTAGGACAGATCAATGATACAAGCATGTGATCAGGTCATGAATCTCAGGGATTTGAAGATACGAGCAGAGATCAAGGGCGAATACTGATTGAGACATCTATTCGGTAAACCCTCACATTTCTTGAATGCCAAGACCTGCATGGGCCACCACTTAAACCATGTCACGCCCCAGAACCAGAATACTGGAGAGCGGGGGCAGACATAGCCAGCTACGTATATTGAAATAGAATACATCTCAACTATACGGTCACGGCTGTCTAGATATGAGGGTTTACTACAAGCCAGCAGTCTCTTAAGGTCAAGCCTATTGTCTCAATCTCAAGCAATTAACAGAGTTACAAGATGTTAGAGCATCAAATATATATATATAAGGCGTCCCAAATATTACATATCGGATGATCATGAAACTAGTCGTACAAAATGATAGGACTAGCAAGAGTTCAGTCATACATGATCAACCCTAGGATTTGTTAATCATGTTTACAGCCCGTAGGCAGACAGTAAGTAAATGTGCATCGAGCTAACAGGTGCTCGTCGGCTAAACGCCTCAAAAGAATAAATTTACATATCAGTGGGTGAAACAAAAAGGAAAACCCACTCTTGGCCCGGGTTCCGTCTAGTTGTCACCATTGGGCTGGAAGCTTGGTAGATCCTCGGGAGCTGCTCCGAAATCTGGCCACACAAAACCAGCTGGGTCAAACCCCAGAAAGAGCAAGTGCCACAAGGAGGCCACAAATAAGAACAAAAGCCAGCATATCAGAACATAAAGAATAAAAGGAAAGTACAAGTAATAAAAGTACACAGAGCGATAAACGACTAGGGACGTGGAACCATTCCGGGAGCCAGGTTACAATCCTTAAGCCAACAAGGACCGAGATTGTACCCCTTCGCCTGAATAGCTCACTGTCTCTACCCGTTTATCGTTACAGATAAGTAAAACAATCATGATCAAGAGTTCCAGGCATAGGGCTAGACAAGACTTAGACAGAGCTGGACACCATTCATTCACAATCGGCTAAGCAAGTACTACGGCTTACTACTTTAACTAACTAGGGTTATCACAAACCTAATTACTAACAAGATGCAAGTGAGAAACTCCCAGTCCCAAGCCCTGCAGACTATCCAGTTATCCTTCCGCGGGTTGAGAGTTATAGGTGGGTACATTGCCCGGGAGACAAATGTACCCTTAGGTGATTTAGAGGGTGCAACACATGACAGTGTGCTGGAAATGTGCTCTACTCGTCGGCAAGCTACAAGTCCATTAAAGCGCCCAGATAACGAGATTGCCTGTGACTGGGAATTCTCCATGTTCTAGTTTGATCTAATCATTAGCCTAATCCAATTTAGCGCGAGTCCCTGGCCGTGGTACCCAGGAAGTCACGTCCTAGACATGATGCAAGACAAGACAAGTGGATTGTACAAGCAAGCAAGCAGGAGCACCCACGGTGTCAAGTTGATTATACGAGTCAAGTTACAAGTTACAAGTCACAAGTCAAGTCAGGAGTGCGTCGCCGCGGGCCACTATCAAGTTATCAAGATAAATCATGTCAGGTTGGTCATTCACAAAAGGCGTAAGGATATAAAATGGGCGTAAAATATCTAATAAAATACCAATATATATAGGACTATAGAAGAGCCAAGATCAATAAATAAACAAATTCATCATAGACCAGTAGGTTGCACAAGAGGTCAGGGGTTGGGCTGCGCAGGGTATGTACTGCGCATGGAAGAGCTGCACAAGAATTGTCTTGCGCAAGGGTTACCTTGCGCAAGGGTAGACTGCGCAGGGGGTCAGGTTGCGCAGGGGTTAGACTGCGGCAAACGGTCAAGTGCTAAAGAGCACTGGCCGAGAGCCTTCACCAAGGCTGAGATGAACTCCTCAAGAACACCAAAAACTTCAAATCTTCATAACTTAGCCAAATCAAAACCAAATCTAGATTTTCAAAGTTCTAACTTGAGTAAAATCGAATTCTCTTCCACATGGAAGCATCAAAACATGCAAAAATCAAAGTTTAATAGATCAAAACCAAGGATTTTCCGAAAATGGTTAAAACCTAGATCTAGAAGAATGAAAGCTCCAAATCACAAAATGTCAAGTTCTAAAGTTGTTCTCCATGGCCTAATCTAGTTAATGGACAAATAAAAAGTGGTGCTTATTTGATGGCAAGGTGCACTTGCCTATGGGTTGGGGAGTTGTGTGGAAGAAGGAAGAAGAAGAAGTTGTAAGAAATTAATGGAGTTATGGAGGAGAGAGAAAAGGTTGGTGGGTTTTAATGAGGGTGGTTGTGATGGAATGGAGGCGGAGAATAGGCTAAGGTGTTCCACTCATGATGAACCAAACCAAACCAAACCAACTCCACAAAATAAAACCAAGCCATGGTCCAAAACCCATATACGAGAAACCAAATCCACAAGTCGAGAAAATAAAATACGTACCAAAACCAAATTACGAGTACAATTACAAAATACAGGAAATGGGGGTGACAGTAGGCGACACCGCATGATCCCCGACCGCCTTCCTCTGCTGAGATACGTGAAAAACTGGATGAATCGCCGACGTGATCGGTCGCCTCAACCTATATGCCACATGTCCAATCCTGGCCTCCACTTGATTTGGACCAAAGTAACGAGCCGCCAGCTTCTCGTTCTGCCTCCTCGCCATCGACCTCTGCCTGTAGGGACGTAGCTTGAGATAAACTATATCTCCCACCTGGAAGCTTACGTCCCGTCTATGCCTGTCCGCCTGAGCCAGCATCACCTGCTGTGCTCGCAACAAATACTTCCTCAACTCCTCTAATATCCCATCCCTCGCCTCTATGTACTCCTCCACCTGCCCTACTGGTGTCTGAGTGTCTCCAAATCGAACTAAAGAAGGAGGGTCTCGTCCGTACAACACCCTGAAAGGGGTCGTTCTTGCCCTCGAGTGGTACGAAGTGTTGTACCAGTACTCTGCCCATGCCAACCATCTGTGCCACTGTCGGGGGGAATCAGAGGTGAAGTACCGCAAATAAGTCTCCACGCTACGGTTAACGACCTCCGTCTGGCCGTCCGTCTGGGGATGGTAAGCGGTACTCCTCTTCAGGACCGTACCCTGTACCCTAAACAGCTCCCTCCAAAAGAGACTCATGAATACCTTGTCCCTGTCGGAGACAATAGAAGAAGACAATAGAAGCTGGTACCCCATGTAGCCGTCTAACCTTCCTCAGAAAAGCCGTCGCTACTGTAACAGCTGTATAATGATGCTTCAAAGGAATGAAGTGAGCATACTTACTCAGGCTGTCCACCACCACCATGATCACCGTGTAACCCTCTGAACGTGGTAGCCCGTCGATGAAGTCCATGGTGATGTCCTCTCAAACTCTTTCTGGTAGAGTCAGCGGCTGTAATAATCTTGCTGGTGCCATAGCCATGTACTTGTGACGTTGGCAGACGTCACACGCGACGACCAGTCGTGCGATGCATCTCTGCATCCCTGGCCAAAACACCTCTTTGGCCATCCTCTGATAGGTCTGCTGAACTCCCGAGTGTCCTCCCGTCGCGGAGCTATGGAACTCCTGAAACAATACTGGAATGAATGTCGAAGTCCTCGGTAGCACCATCCTCCCCTGATAGAGCAGTCGGCGACCCTCCACAGTATAGCCCGCTGGACCGTCATTGCCACTCTCTATCTGCTGCCGTATGTGCTGCAACCCTGCGTCATGCTCAGCCTCCTGCAACATCGGCTCCCAGTCCCGCCATATAGGTCGTGACAGCGCCCTCAAGTCCACCACCTCCTTCCGTCGCGACAAGACATCAGCAGCCTTGTTCTCTAGCCCCGGCCGGTACTCGATCGTGAACCGGTATCCCACCAACTTGGACAACCAATGCTGGTGCTCCTCTGTAACGAGCCGCTGCTCGAGGAGGTACTTGAGGCTCTTCTGGTCGGTCCTGACCACAAACTCCCACCCCAACAGATAGGGCCTCCACTTCAGTACTGCCAGTACGATGGCCATCAGCTCCCTCTCATAGACCGACTTTAGCCGGGCTCTAGCAGAAAGCACCTGACTAAAGTAGGCTATGGGCTTTCCCTCCTGCATGAGTACCGCCCCGAGGCCATACCCTGACACGTCCGTCTCTACCACGAACGCTTTGCTGAAATCGGGTAAGGCCCGCACCGGTGCCGTCGTCATAGCCACCTTCAAGGCCCAAAGGCCTTGGTGGCTTCCTCCCCCAGTGGAACCCTTCCTTCTTTAGCTGCTCCGTGAGGGCCCATGCGATAGTGTTGTATCCCTTGACGAACTTCCTGTAGTAGCCCGTCAACCCCAAGAAGCCTTACAGTGCTCGTAGTGTAGTGGGCACCGGCCAATCCAGCATAGCCGCTATCTTCGTCCTGTCCACCGACACCCCCTCAGCTGACACCACGTGCCACAGATACTCCACCTGCGCTAAACCAAAACTACACTTCTTTCGGTTGGCGTATAGCTGATGCGCCATCAGCTCCCTAAACACCACCTCCAAGTGGTCTATGTGCTCCCCCATGCTCCTGTTGTAGACTAGGATGTCGTCGAAAAAGACCAGGATGAACCTCCGAAGGTAAGGCTGGAATACCTTGTTCATCAAGGCCAGGAAGGTCGACGGAGCGTTGGTCAGGCCAAAAGGCATGACCAAAAACTAGTAGTGTCCTTCGTGGGTCCGGAAGGCAGTCTTTGGCACGTCCTCCGGCCGCATCCGGATCTGGTGGTACCCCGTCCTGAGGTCGATCTTTGAAAAGATCGCCGTCCCATGCAGCTCGTCTAGTAGCTCGTCGATCACCGGAATAGGAAACTTGTCAGCGACCTTCTCCTTGTTCAGCGCCCGGTAATCGACGCAGAATCTCCAACTCCCGTCCTTCTTCTTCACCAAAAGCACCGGTGACGAAAAAGGACTCACACTTGGCTGGATCACCCCAGCCTGCAGCATCTCCCGCACCATCCGCTCTATCTCGTCCTTCTGTAGATACGGATACCTGTAGGGACGCACGCTCACCGGTGCTCCCTCTCCATGCAGTACTATCGCATGCTCGTGCCCTCTGATCGGAGGTAGCCCTTGCGGGCTCTGGAATACCTCAGAGTACTGCTCCAACACTGCCTTCACCTCCACAGGGGTCTCCTCCTGTGTCTCACCCTCAACCGAAAATCCCTGGAACTCTACTAGGTACCCCTCTCCTCCCGTCCGCAACGCCCGTACAATGGCCTTGAGGGCCACTACCGAGAAACAGAGAGTCAGGTCCCCCCTCAGCACCACCGTCTCACCTCCCTCCAGGAACTCCATCCGTAGAAGCTTCCAATTCACCTTCATCTCCCCGAGCTTCTTCAGCCACTGGACCCCCAATATGATGTCAACGTTGCCCAGCTCCAATGGTTAGAAGTCTTCCGCCAGCTGATATCCCTGCAGTGAGAGAGACACCCCCTTGCATAAGTCCTTGCTCTCCTCCATCTTTCCGGTGCCGAGCAACACCGTGAACTTCTCCGCCGTACTCAACTCTAGGCCAAGCCGCTCGACCAGTCTCTGAGAGATGAAGATGTGGGTTGCCCCACTGTCGATCAGCACCGTCACCATCTGCTCTACCAACGTTCCCGCCAACTTCATGGTGTGGTTTGGAGTGAACCCTACCATGGAGTTGAGGGTCACCTCCGCAACATCCATGTGCACATGATTCTGCTCCTCCCCAGCACCTGCGGCTATAGCGGCCTCTTCTTCCGTCGGATCCTCCTCGTCGGGCAAGATCACGATCTGCAGCAACTTGCTCGTACATCGATGATCGGAAGTGAGCCTCTCGTCGCATCTGAAGCACAAGCCAGCTGCTCTTCTCGCCTTCATATCAGCATCCGACAGACGCCTCTCCGGTACTATGGAGCCCCCTGTCCCGCCTGCGGGTCTAGGTGGTACTGGTGCCTGAGCCCCCGCTGCTGGTCGTGGAAGTACTGGGCCCGTCTGACTGCTGCCCCGATGCTCCCCAAGCGCCCTTAAGACGTCTCTCCTCTGTCAATTTCTCCTCTGCCTTATGAGCTAGGCAGAGCAGATCCTCTAAGCACTGCGGACTCTGCAACCGGGGCGCCGCTCGTATGGAGGGCTTCAAGCCCTTCATAAACATCCTGATCTGCAGCTCATCCGACACCCCTCTGACACGTCCGGATAACAGTTCGAACCTCGCTATGTAGTCCCGAACCGTTCTCTCCTATCGCAGAGAAGACCACGGCTGGTAGAAGTCTCCCCCGACCGTCTCCTGGAATTGGTCCAAAAGGTATGCAGTCAACTCCTCCCAGCTGCGGAATGGGGTCCTCGCCGACCTTCATCGGTACCACGCCAGGGCCTGGCCCTCGAAGTAGATCCCGATGCATCTGAGTACCTCCGCCTCAGTCAACTCCATGACCTCGAAGTAGCGCTCCGTCCGAAAGATCCAATCGTCCGGATCCGTACCCTCAAACGTAGGTAGCTTCTTAAGCCGGCGGTCAGCGCTAAGGTCTCCCTGTTGTATGTCATCTCTGGCTCGACCTCCTCCCCACCGGCCTGTGTCTCGCCGGTGGGCCACGTACGGAACTCCGTCACCTCCTCCATAGTCCTGGCAGTCGACCGTGACCGGCCAGCGGCCCTGGCGGTCGGCGGCGATCGGCCAGCGACCATGGCTCGCGTCCGCGGCCGGCCAGTGGCCTCCTCCGGCCGGCACCGACCTGCCTGGGCTTCGGGTGGCGTCGGCCGTGACTGGCCAGCGGCCCTGGCGGTCGACGGCGGTCGGCCAGCGGCCCTGGCTCGAGTCTGCAGCCGGCCAGCGGCCTTCTCCCGCCAGCGCCGGGCCGTCTGGATCCTGGTGATCGATGGCGGTCGTGATGCTGGGATCCTCGGTTTCGCCGAGGTTTATCGGAGCAAACCATAGGCGGCTGCCTAGGGTTTGGGCTGCTGCCGCCTCCGGTTGGCTCGTCGATTCGGCGCCGGTCATCTTCTTAGAGATGTCTTGCAATATTGTCATCATTGTCGGAATTGTTGCCATCTCCTTCCGCATGCTCCGCACCTCAGTTTGAAGTTCCTCCTGCGTGGACGCTTGATCTTTGATTTCCACCTTCAAACCCTCAATCTCAAGATTGAGATCCTCACGAAGACCTTGGATCTTCTCCTCGATCGTGTTCCTCGTCTCGTGCGCCATGGATTCGTAGAGAGCTCTGATACCAATTGATGTGAATCGACCAGATCGATTCACAAATAATTTATAGAAAAATAGAAATAGAAGGAAAATAACGATCTTTATTAGAGAAAAGAACAAACTCCCAACTTTGATGGACGGACAAAGTCTAAATCCCTCTGAATGACGCTTGAGAGTTTCTTCTCAATACAAGCATGCACAATAAAAGACGGCTAGACCTAATATATATAGAAAAAGCAAAGAGGAGGATTATTTGTGGTGAAAGACCAAAATAACCCTCCATGACTAAAATAGAAATAAAATAAATAAAATGCCTAAACGGCTCCTCCGCATCTCCTGCGACGTGCGTACGTAATGACGCTTCTACCACCCGAGGAAGGTGCGATGCCAGGTGCGCTCGCATCAAATTACTTACTCCTTCGTTCATGAAATCCTTGTAAAATGCATCCTCATCCACTGATTGTGTCCCAAAGATAGTAGTGATGGATGGTTTTGGAAGCTTAATTTGTTTAGGCATTGGTAGATATGGTTTTTTTTAACCTTTCTTCTTTCACTTGTCTAGGATTTTGTATTGGCTTTATGATTGAACACATGATCAAGGATCAATGGCAGTCTCTTCGCTGTAACTAGCCTATCATGGTTCCCCAAGAAATACTTCTCGCTCCACATCTTGGCCACACCGGCTCGATCTCCAATGTCACCGGTCCAGTCGACCATAGTATCCCGCTCCCGTTACGGAGCACGATCTAAGTTGAAATCTGATCATATGAAAAAAATATTGTCGGCATTGATTAATCGGGACATTTTGAATTGAGACCCTTTCCTCTCGATGGATTGGCTTCTTTGAGATTCCTATATGTCATGCCTTAGGAAATGAACTATATATAATAACCACTTCCTCAAAACATTTTCAATGTTTGTTTTCGTTGGTTGGATTTGTGGATATGTTTTTTTTTGAATGTTTTGGATGGATGTGTTTATTATGTCCCACTTCCGAATATACAGGTACGTATACAAGTACGTGAGTACGTCCAATATCATACGCCGTGATATCGACGGCGATAGTACGTTGTCTATACCTCAATCATATCATATATCCATTATAACATATAATCATCTTAATATCCATAATCGTCACATATAAACTAACTCTTTCAAAGAAACAGAATTAGGATAACAGTAGATAAGGATAAGCAGAAAGATAAGTAATAATATCCTGAAATCCACAAAGACTACATAAAGTCTAGGATTATCCTCAAATCTGCATGCCATAATAAAGTCTCCGGGACAAATCCGATCAAAATTTAACTAGGGATAAACTAAGTAATAAAGCAATGACTACTACTCAAGAGATTTGTCATGAACCTGGTCACTTTCCCGAGCTGGGCCGGATGGCGGCGGCGACACACGCATGTGGCCATAGGCTCAGCCTACAACAACTCACAAGTGAGAATGAGAGAGGAACTAATATAAAGGCAAGTAAATGAGATGTTCTAGTCAATTAATGTAGGACTAAATAACTAAACATGGTTTTTTTCTCAAGCAAAGAATACAACATGAACTTTAGCTGAGTTGCCTGTTCAACTTTGGTTGTATTTCGAACTATGTATCAGTGTTCTAGAAACCGGTTCAACCGGGGGTTGAACTGGTTGGACTGTGAACCGGTGAATTTACCGGATCGGTGATTTGTTCAGATGTTTGAACTGGCCTGAACCAGATACAATTGTGTGAACGGAGCAACTCGGTTATGTTTCAGCTAAACCAAATGGGTCGCTCAGAATTAAGAAAATACATGTCTTTTCCTAAAATTTTGTGTCCATCAATACTCGAGCAGATGACCTACAATTTAAGAGCTTTGTTATGCAAACAACGAAAGGCTTACAATTTTCTTACAACCGCCACGTATCAGACTTTGACTAGAGGAGGGGGAAAAGTGGTAGGGTCGGGTGGAGCCTAGTAGCAGGGGATGAGAAGGGAGGTGGGACGGAGTGAGACCCATGTGTAAGTGGGAGAGAGGTTGTAAGAAAGTTGTAAATATTTGCTTGTAGACTAACATAACAATGTCCAACCAAAGTATAGATTTCAGCAAAACCTACATGACACTACAAATTTGGAGTCGTGTTAGTGGATTGTAGTACCAGCACACTAAAATAAATGAAGGAAATTGTCATCTTTGAACAATTTCCTTCACTGAGAGGACGATTAATATCCGAAATGCTTTAAGTTTCTTTCGTGGAGTCAGATTCCACTGTTGTAATTGATGCTATTTTGGAGGCAAATTTTGTCTGGCATCCGCTCAACGTGATTATTGAAGAATGCCGCTTCATGTTGGCTAGTTTAAAAAGATGGAAATTTGTTCACTGCTTGCTGGAATGTAACCATGTAGGAGATCGTTTGGCTAACATGGGTATCATCCAAAAAGACCCCTTGAGAGAATATAACAAGCCCCCTGTTGAGTTATGACTCTTGCTGGATCATGGGAAAATGATGGGAGTAGGCTTCCTGTGTGTTTAATTATGTTTTTCCTCTTCCATGTGACAAAAAAGATGGTGATCTTCTGTAGTGACCTTCTATACTCAAGTTCAGACTCATGCTCCTTTTCAATTGGATATATCTATATATATGGATGGACCAAAATGCTTGGGTTTATCAGCTCATTACCCATTGTACCTAGCCAAAAAACTAGGGGTGCAACTCGGACGGGCTAAACCCGAGTCCGATCAGGTAAACCCGTTAATAGGTTGAGTTAGGGTTGAAGATACTCGGATTCGGACTCGGACTCGGATTTGAGTTAAAATATTTGAACCCGATCAAAAATCGGATTGGGCTTGGGTTCATGTGTCGAGTTACCCGAAGAACCCGAAACCCGTGTGTGTGTGTGTATATATATATATATAAGTCGGGTTCCATACTTTTTAAATAAAAAGTTTAAATCTAAATTTATTCACTCAAATTCTTCAACTCCTTATCATAAATCTTACAGTTTGCATTTGGTAATGATTAAGCCTTGATTGCTATTTGATTATGTGTCTAATATTAGTTTTGTTTAAAATTATTTCAAATATTATATTAGAGCCCGATAAACCCGATGGACCCGACCCAACCCGAGTTCAACCCGAGTTCAACCTGATCCAAACCCGATCCTCCGGGCTCGGTCTTGGGCTTCATATGTTGAACCTGAGGTCAGGCCGGGCTTGGACTCGGACTAGGCTTATGATTCATCGGGTTGAGCTCTGGTTGAGCTCAAGTCCGACCCAACCCGCCCGAGTTGCACCCGTATGAAAAAGGTAACCAAATGATGATGTAAAGTAGGGCCGTGGAAGGAGAGGAGACCTTATCTGATCTGATTATGCTTATGTATAGTTTTAGCCTTTACCATTTGCTAAACAAGTCAAACAGTACTGCCTTTCAACCAAGATTCGCAGTATTGGTATCCGAATAGGTTTCAGATCCTTCTTATGAGTATTGTTATTGGCGGTTTTGGACTAGAGTAGTTTTTTGGAAGGTCGAATAATATTAATAAAATTATTTAAACTATAACAATATTTGATACATTTATGCATAATTTTATGTATTATTTGATGTTCCCATTAGTTCTTAGTGGAATAACATTCAACATTGTGGTCACCCGTAACAAATATCGTTTTCTATTTGCTTAGACATAGTACCCCCTGCAATAAATAGTTTTGAATCAAATAGTATAAGGATGAATTTATAGTATACAACTTCGACACCGGCACCGTGTTAATAAGAAATTTTATTGATATTTTATCATCTTGATCTTCAATATGATAGAATCATTGTGTGTATTGCTAGACTTCTTTCTATTTTCTTTCTTTTAAATTCTTTGCCGACTTGACTAGGAAAGAGAGCCGCAATTTAAGTATCGACCGGTATCGGGAGAAGGGAGTATCAAAATGAACGTCAAAAATTGTTGAATATCACAATTTATCTGATACTATTTTTCTGATTGGTGATAGGCAAACTAGCTAGGATGAACAAACTTGAAGAAGAAAAAAAAATCTAGAGAGAAAATTTTATAATCATTGGAAGAAGATAGGTCGTGAAAAGATATTTGTTATTGCACTCAACTTTGTTGTGCTTGTTTTGTACAAAGTGGAGACAGTGTGGAAGAGGAAATGCACGAGAACTACATGATTTTGTTTTTTTAAAAAAAGTAAAAAGAAGAAGCAAGTAGTTGTGGATAAAGTTAACTATGTGGAAAAGGAAATACACGAGAACTACATGATATACACGGCTCCCATTTGTGAAACATCATAATAACAAAGTGTTGAGTAATGACGAAGTCGGATAAGTAATTACTCGTCGATTCACATATTCTTTCAAAGACGGTGGTTCAAATATTTCATATTCATGCTTGGAAGAATTTTGGTAGTTGAAATTAGGATGACTTGGCATTTTCTAGATATTTGGACTGAATTGAGATATATGGAAGTAAAAGGAAATATGATAAATAACTATTGTGTTACCTTGAGAACAGCATTAGTCAGAGATTAAGGGGTTGTTTGGTTACACATTATAACTTACTTTTCTCAGTTATAACGTATGCAGCACAATAAATTATGTTTGGCAATCCCCATTTCAAAATGTACTTCAAAAAAAATATTCAAATTTTGCTTTTAAATATTGGTTTCGGAGAGAAGCCAAAGCTGTTTTCTCAATACTCTTTCCTTCTACCTTTTTTTACTGTTTGGTGGGCCCCCGAACCACTCCTCAGCCTAAGAGCATCTCCAACCCTATTGTGACTTTGGAAAAAAGTTGATGCCGCATAGGAATGACAAAATTTTATTCAAAAGTTCTTCTCCAATGCAATTGTCAAGTCAATTGTGAAGCTTATGTGGCAAAAATTAAAGAAGATATTGTGAAGTTGATTGTCTTGTTGTAGACAATGCACTTGACAATGTCTTCTCTTCCATGTCATCAATTATGAATAAAAAATATTAGAAAAAATGAAGAAGATGAGTAGTTATCTTAAAAGTTGTCTTGGAAGTTGGAAAAAATACTTTTTATTGTCTTCTCAATACTTTTGCATTGGAGAGTTTTTCTATCGCATTGTCTTTTGAGATATAATTTTGCCACATAAACAAGACATTGTCTTGTGGCTCATGCCACATAGGAGCCACCTAAGACTCACAACACTTAACAAGACAATAGGGTTGGAGATGCTCTAACCCCAGTCTCCCTCTCGAGCATCTCTCCTTTTCCTCACTTCTCTTCTCTTCCAGATCTACAAAATTTGAAATAACGGAGGATCTGGAATAGGTGATCAACAATGGGCCATGGAAAATCAATAGCCATTTAGTGATCTTGGAACGATGTGCACCTAATGTAGAAGCATGAAAAATATGGGCTTCATGCGGATTATAAATTGCCGCATAGGTACTTTGGGCCAAACAGGTCCGCATGAAGGAAAGCTGCATGACTGTTCAAAGACATATACGGCCCGTCGACAAACAGATGTAGAAGGAAGATATGCGCCAAAGAGGAGCAGTTCGACAGCGTCCTATCAACCTCGCCTCTCTCATGATGGCGATTATCAACCGCTACATCCTCCGAGTAGAGTTCCTCCTTCCTCCGTAGAGATCATCATCCCCACAGAGGTTATTTTCCTTCTCCTTCCCCTCCTCCATCTTCTATCCTTCCCCCAGTTATACAATCACAACATCCCCACAGAGGTTATCTGCAATTTTTTCCATCTTTTCTTCCTCCTGTTCTGCAATCCCATCATCTTCTACCAATCCATCCTCCTTCTTCCATCTTTCAACATCTATCCCATCATTTTCATAATCCCAGCTCCAGAAATTGCCATTATTTCAATCCAATCCTCTGATGCTATCCGCCATGGATAACTCTCCAACAACCGAGTATGATTCTGTTCTCACCAAACTTGCCAATCTACTTTCCTCCTCCTCTGATACAGTGGACAATTCACCATCCTCTACAACCCACAATCCTCAAGCAGATTGGAAACTTATTTATTCTTCAAACCCCTCACCACAAGATCTATCCAACTCACATCATTTCATCCATTGTCACTAAAATTTGGAAACCAAAGGGCTCTATCAAAGTTGATGAATATTATGATGGTTCATTTTCTACAAAATTTGAACTAACGGAGGATCTAGAATAGGTGATCAACAATGGGCCATGGAAAATCAATAGCCATTTGCTGATCTTGGAACGCTGTGCACCTAATGTAGAAGCAAAAAAATATGGGGTTCATGCGGATTACAAATTCGCATAGGTACTTTGGGCCAAACAGGTCCGCATGAAAAAAGCTGCATGACTGTTCAAAGACATATGCGGTCCGTCGACAAACAAATGTAGAAGGAAGATATATGGCCAAAAAGGAGCAGTTCGACTGATAAACTGACAAGTCCTGGCAAAACATGACAGTTCTGACATTTGACAAGAAAGATAAGACGTGAGACGTCACCCAAAAGCAGGGTTCGTATGCCTCCATGCGGCCAGAAGAGTGTCATCTAAGCCGCATGAAACTTATGCGGCTCAGACTTATGTGGCCCCAAAGTTTCCAAACTTCATGCACCATGAGTAACTGTGATCTAAGCCGCATGAGGCTCATGCGACCCCACATGATCGAAGACTGAGAAAACTATACGCAACGGGACACGTGGCAATCTGACCAAGTCTTAACTACCCAGATTTACTGCAACAAAATCCCAACAAATCGACAGATGGCAGCCCAAGAGCGGGTCTTCACGTGCTAATCAGTCACGTGGCTACAAGCCGTCTATGCGGCTCAAAATACATCATATTATAAATAGCAGGGTGCCACACCCCTGCAAAAGGCTGGCAACCTTCAAGATAAAAGCAATTTTTTCATGAGCTAGAGACTGCATCAGATAGTCCACGGAGTAAGGCAGAGTTCATAGCACTTTCCCGAGCCTCCACCGTCACCCCCAGCATCAAAACTAAACAATTGTATAGATTGTTTCCTAGGATTTCTTTCTAGGCTTCCTTTGTACAAGCGAGTTTGCAATCAATTTCAGTGTTCGTAATATCTGTCTTTGATTTTTTATGCAAACACGATGGCAACTTTGCTAGGGACATCCTTCTCTTCCGATGAGAAGTTGGTGACGCAATCTGACGCATCCAAGCTCGGCTCTACACAGTAGATGCTTGTGGATCGCTTTGACCAACAAGCCTTCGAAGAATTGCTCTCTGAAGGGAGCGTCAGCCCGTCTCAGAAGCGAGCCAGCCTAAAGAGGACTCGCAAGACGTGGGACGCAAAACTGTTGCCCCCGACCAAGTTCTCGAAGAAGCTCCTTCTGCAACCCAAGACGGTGACCATAACTCTCCTGCAGCTTTGTTTTCGACCGCGGAGGACCCTACTGTCCCCAAATCCAGCAGAGAAAACACTACGATGCTGAGATTTTGGGGCACAATAGAAATCCATACGAACGAAGGAGCCGCATAGAGGAGATCGACATCTGTCCATGCGGCAGCCAACTCTGCCGTAGGCAGCCAACTCTGGCCGTAGGCAGCCAACTCTAGCCGCAGGAAGATGATCCATGCAGTAGCCAGCTCTAGCCGCAAGAAGATGGTCCATGCGACGACAATCTTGGCTTCAAGCAGGATGTCTCATGCGGCCCTGTCAGAAGCTCTGTGTTCGACCGCCTCTCATGCGGGCCCGACACCGTGCGTCCCGCTGAGGATGCGGGATGTATCAATCTAGACTCCTTTTACTATGCGCCTTCGAGTGCTAAGTCAAAAAAGTCTAGGGCAGTACGGGCCCAACCGGCCCAGTCAACTGTCCAAGTTGCTGACTGTCAGTGGGCCCGTTGACTGTTACACGGGCTCCTGACAAAAGTTGTACAGAATCACCCGCGTCCAGTCCCCCAGGACTAACGGACAGGGTGGTCTTTAAAGTCGTCCTCTAAAGATCCAGAGCAAGTGCTTTTACAAACCACGGATCAGGGAGCAAACATGATGCCTAAGCACCCATGCGCTCGGGATTCCCGAGTTCACAAGTTCGGTACAAAGGTAGAGCAGCTTCCTACCGACTTACGTGACATGATTACTCACAAACGCAAGACGGCAGCGTTAGCATGCAATGAGTCCCTCTCGGGGCGTCGTTGCACCCAAGTCATATCAACTGCTGCTGCGATAAATCAGCAGCACCTGAAGATCGCAGTCAGTTTTCCAGCGATTGCAGCAGCCAGCACCTGTCCAAATTCAGGGGAAGAGAGTTTCCTTTCGCCTCCTGTAATTCAACTCAAAAAGTTCCTCCTGGCAAGGAAGAAAGAGGACAGGCTCTTCCAGCCCAGCCATATCGGCCAGTATTGCAAGGAGACCCTCATCTGGGGGGTTCCCATCAACCACAGGGGTGTCTATTTAGGCACTCGATCCAAAAGAAGCTTCCGGCACCCGGGGGTGCACCTTCGGCCTCCTTGAGAGTAGATGAAGCTGGGGGTAGCAGCCCCCTCAATGTATGTGACAACCCGGTGTACCAAGAGCACACCAGAGGGTAGAGATCCCCAAAACTCTGTAACAGAATCGGATTTCCTGAGGGCCACCACCCTCACCAAGACGATGCGGCATCCTGTACAGGGGTAGCACCCCTTCCGAGTCAGAGGAAGATGATATTCCGACATTCCTGACGATTTCTCTATACAAGGGTACGGCACAGATAGTACCTCTGCCACAATCCCCCCACCTCTACCCACGTGAGAACAGCCTTTATGACTGACAACGATCATGAAGCGCTTCCGACCGACAATGGCTAAATTCTGGAAGCCATGCTCATGTCCTTGGTCAAGTCTGTGGACGAAATCAAAGCCGCCTTGTCAGCTCAACCAGTAAGGACGCCGGACAAACAAGCTTGGGACCCGCAGTCAACGCGGACTCCAACACGACCGCCCTCCTTTGGGTGATGATCCCGTAGCATCATCCGTTCCTTCAGCTGCAGATGAAGCCAAGGAGGCAAGAGAGAAGTCCAGGAGCTTCGGGCAATGTTCAATGCCCGAGACTCCTCTCGGATCTCAGAATACGACAGCCATATCCCGTTGCATGGAGAGATGTGATTTTTACCGTGGTAAAGTCGTTCCATATCAATTCTTATGATTGGAAGACCTCTTCTAGTCGGTACATAACTTACTTTGAAGTCACAACCGACCACTTGCCGCATAGTGATGCCATCCTCACGCGACTATTCATCGGGACATTGGAGGGGATCACGTTCGACTGGTACCTCAACCTTTCCGACAACTGCATTCACTCTTTTGACGGCTTCAAACACATGTTCCTGGAAAGATTTTACAAGGTGGGGCATGACGTAACGATGTCGTCTCTCATGGACGTCGTTCAGGGGGAGAGGGAGCTAACGAGGAACTACATCGAACGGTTCCGCCAAACTGCAATGAGATTTCCCCAAGGCAACCCCGAGAGCTCCTTGATTGAAATCTGTCAGAAGAAGCTGCTCCCTGCAATTAGCCTCTGGATGGGTGACGATCAGTTCAGGGATTGGACAACCTTCATCATAAGTGCTACCAACACAGAGGCGAAATTGAAGAAGGCTCACCAGTTGGGATTACACATCCCAGACGGAGAAGATAAGGACAGACGTCCTTGGTCCACCTCCAGTAACAGTAACAGTGATGCCACCACTAACCGGGACAATAAGGGCAAACAGGCCATGGTCACTGATGGGACTCAAAGCCGCACAAAAATAGACGGAAGGTCCGTAGCCCAAGGTCAATTATTCATTTGAAGATAGTCATGTCAAACCTGTCTTCGATATGCACTTGCAAGGGGGTAGGATCCAGCTCCCTCCACCAAGGCGCGAGCCCCGAGCAGCAAATGGAGGACCCAAAGTATTGTCACTTCCACCGCTATGTCATCATGCCACTCATGATTGTTTCCAATTGAAGCGGTACATTCAGAGTCTTATCGACAAAAAGCTCTGTTGATAGACTTTGAAGAGGTTACCGTGGCGACGAACATGGTATCTATTCAGTTCGGCGACTTCCCTCGACAAGTACTCCAGACGGGGTATTACCTGTCCTTCGGGCAACGATGGAGGTTACTAATCTTCCACCCGTCTGGAGCCAAACATCTGGATTGGTACCTCTCACCAAATCGCGAGGAGAGATCATATGGGTGCATCCAGACTTGGTGCCCGAAGTTACCCAGGGGGTGTCATCTCCTACCAACAAGAAGAAGGGCAGGAAGTCTAGAGCCTGCCACACAATTTTAGCCGAAGCTGAAGAAGCTGCAGATTTTTTACCCGGTCTGGAGCACAAGTCCAGCTCGTACGGGATAGTCCAACCGAAGATCCTCAGCAGGCAACGTTGCCTCCCTCTGATATTAAGGCCATCTCAGCCTCCACTGGCGGATAAGTCCAAGAAAAGGAAACCCGCTTTGATAGGCCACTCCGCAATGATGTACCTCAGGGACTGGAGAGACCTTACAACTTTGACATATTAGCACAATTGGCTAATATGCCAGCAAAGTTGTCGCTATATGAGCTCCTAAGGCTCTCCAAGATCTTCGTGTCGTATTAAGCGAACACTCCAGAATGTTGATGCCTACTTAGCTCAGGTCAAGCCTCCAGGGGAAGACCCGCCAGCAGATCTACAGGGCGGCGATAACACAGATCAAGTCTAATTTGCATGATCGCCCCTTGTACTACACTGGATACATAGGCGTCATCAAGGTGGATCGGATGCATATCGACCCTGGCTCGTCAATAAGCATCATCCCGAAAAGCCTGTACCAACTTCTTGGCATCCCTATGCATCGACTAGCAGCAACCAACACTGCCATTAGCGGTTTTAACTCAGGAGAAGCTATCCCCTAGGGAAGATCCTGTTGAAGTGCCAGATTGGTAGCCTGAAGACGGAAGTTACCTGCTACTTCATAGAGGTAGACACACCTTACAATATCCTTTTGGGGTGCCAGTGGATACATGACTGTATGATCGTGCCATCCACCCTCCACCAGTGCTTCAAGTATGTCAATAGACACGGCTTCGTGACGACCGAATTCGCCGACATCGATCCCTTCAAAGGGGTTGAGTCTTATTATTCTTCGGAGGCTTGTTTATATGAAGAATCCATGAAGTACAACATTAACAAACTGGAGACCATCACAGGGCCAAAGGAACCCTTGATAATTCACCTCCAGACTCGTAAATCAGGCAAAGCAGCACCCCTTGTCGCAACCTTGCATGAAGAGGTACCTGGTTCTCTCGTTTAGGCGGAGTCGGAACCAATGGTCAGTCGACTCCCAAATTCAAGAACCAAAGCCCATTATAGGGCCGATGGTGATCCAGTTACCAAAATCCATCCGAAAACCATCGGAAGACATAGAATCCCTTGCCGAGCTAATTGTCACCCGTCTTCCCAAGACGAGCCGGTAACTAAATGCCGATCCGACATACTCAAACAAGCCAATATTTCAAGTTCGACCCTTGGTGGTCAAGTTGCCCAAGACGGCATCCCAACCTTTGGGATCGCAGGGGGTAGCCGAAGAGGACGTAGAACTCGCCGAATACCTGGTGGCACAGATGGATGGTACCCCACCTGATGTATCCCCATAGACGGAGTTCCTTATCTCATCAATAAGAGGCTGTCGATAAAAAGAAAAAAATACTACCTAGAGTGTCGAGTTATGTACATCAGGTACCCCTGAACTTACACTGTTCTTCCCCCTCCCCTCCCCTCCCCCCCGAGGGGACTCACATTGCATCTCTACGAGTGATAAGTCATGTATATTGATACCTCTAAACTTTCGCTTTGATGTTTCGACTACCATATCACCCCTGTTGGGTTTCGTTTCAAAATCTATTACCCGCACCACCAGTGCGCAGAAGGGTAATAGGTCCATAAAATTTATCCTAATCTATTGCTCGCACCATCAGTGCACAAAAAGGATAATAGGTCCACAAAATTCCTCGACGAGAAAAAACACGTCCATATTACCTCTAAGTTATTTTCCCACCCATCATTGACAAATCACCCAATACATAAGAACTTCCACGTTGATAGCACCTCTAAGTTGTTCTGTGTATCCCCAATGGCCTACTCCTATGACTCCTTACCTCTGAGTAGGGAGCTATACTTCAGACCCATATTTACCACGTCCTCATTACCTCTGAGTAAATATGTCGGTCTTCTCTCCACTTGTTATCAGTACTCGCCTCGATAGTACACAAAAATGGTAATAAGTTCCCAAAAATTATCCTAATCTATTACTCGCACCATCGGTGTATCAAAGAGTAGTAGATCTACAAAATATCTTTTAAATCTATTTGCTCGTATTTTCAAAAATGCAACAAAGGGCAATAGGTCCACAAAAAGTCCCCCTCGAGGGGATATTCTTCATCAAAATGCCATTACAAGCTCATCAGAGCGGAGTGAATGTATTCTTCTCTATTGAAAAAAAGAGCAAAGTCCACTACTCATCAGCAACACACAACTTGCTAAGGGTGCCCTCCAGCTGTGCAGTTGAGTGCTCAATTTAGTTTGACTCGACGTTCAGCTTCCTGGGATAACCTCTCGGCGTCCTCCAGATGTGCATGGGCCTGCCAATTTTCTTCAATCTCTTCAGTGCTACCTCTAAAGCAGCTGAGGCTCATGTGACTTTGTTAGTCTCCTTCCAGATCTTCTCACTTTCCTGACGAGTGGCTTGGAGCTCAGTCCCCAGGGATGTTAGCCTAGCCTGGAGCTGGAGGAGCTGCTCGTTAGTTTCGGCCACAGCACGAGTGATGGTCTCCTCACGAGTCAAGTAAATCTCTCCCTCCCGGTTCAGCTTGTCATACTTAAGGGACAGCTTCTGGAGGTCCTTCTCCAAGGTGGGCTTGGTCGTCTCTTGAACAGCCTTTACCTTTTCTATGACTGATACAAGGAAAGCACGCTCCTGCTCCACCATGGCAGACACAACGACTTGCCGCATTTTTGCAACTGGATTAGGCACTGATTAGCCTCTGCCAGCTTGTGCTCCAGAAGAACGGCCACCCCTTCTCCACCTGGGAGCGTCTTCAGCAGGGCAATCTGGCCTTGGGCACAATAGTGGGCCACGACAAATGAAGTCCCTCTCCTCAAAGCAGCCTCGACCCCCCATTTCAAGTGACGATAAAGCTCTCTACTATGTCTCTTGACGATTCGTCCAAATTCTCCAGAGAGGACGGCGTCGAAGGGATAGTACATAAGGAAGTCGAAGGCGTCCGGAAAGGAGGCACACTTGAGCTTGATGATCCTGTCAAAAAGGAAATAAATTTCGAGCAATGAGACTCCCACATAGCAGTAATCTCCTCTTCCGCAACCCGAAGAAGCTGAAGACTAGACAGAGCGACGAGTTCAGTCTCCAGGGAAGAGGAAGCTTCAACCAACCCAGCACCCACCAATGTTGGTATAGGAACCACCGCCTCTGCCGTTGGTGGTATAAGGGGCTTCGAACTCAGCTCAGCCGGGTCTATTTATTCTCTTCGGCAGGAGGTCTTGTCACTCCCCGATCCCGATATACGTAATTTTATGGATTATGTATACGTATCTGTATTTAGCATGCGTATAATTATGTATATTATTTGGTTGCATTTAGCTTTTAAGCTTGTCATTAGTAGAATGATTAGAGATTAGGGATTAGGGTTTTCATTAACCAACCCCTATTTATATTCTCTTCCTCACTCTCTCTCCTCATTCACTCTTCCATTTAATTCCCTCAACCACCACTCCACAGGCAAGTACAACTTACTAAAAAGTGGATATTAGTGAATTTTCCATTCTTGATTTTTCCTTGATATTATTTGTCTATATTCTTCTTTTCTTCATTCTCTACAAGTTTAGTTCTTGAAGATTCTGATTTTAATGGCTAGATTTGTGTAGATCTAAGTTCCTAAAATCTAGGGTTTCATAGGTTTTTATGGTTTTGATCTATCAAACTTGGCTATTTTCGAAAACCAATGGTCCTATGTTGTAGGAAATTTGACTACGCAATTTTGACCTTTGAAAAGTTAGATTCGATTTGTTTGGAGGATGTTATGGCCGGAACAATATTAGGGTTTCTCCGAGGTTTGCCTACGCTGGCTCTGGTAGGAAGATGAACAGTTTGCTGTCGCATGACATTTTCAGCCACAAAAAGCTTGCAGCCGTATGTGCATTTCTGAGCTGCATAAGCAAGGCAGCCGCATAAGCAAGGCAGCCGCATGAGCAAGGCAGCCGCATGAGCATGTGCAGCCGCATGAGCAAGGCAGCTGAATGAGCATGTAGCCGCATAGGCAAGTGCAGCCGCATGCGTATTCTTAGCCGCATAAGCAAGGCAGACACATAAGTTCTTTGAGCCACATAAGCTTTCCTGAGCCGCATATGCCCGGTTATCCTGAGCCGCATGAACTTGTTCATCCGGGCCGC
>JANAVB010015441.1:0-47010 GCA_029216955.1 Iris pallida | reverse complement strand
CTATTTAGAGCATTACAGGTTAGAATGTATTCAAGATAGAATAAATGAAGTTTATAATGCAAACTACATGCTTCTAGGTCGTTCTAGGTCAAAGTCAACTCTTCGTCAACTCTGGTCAACTCTGGTCAACCATTCTGGTCAAACTAGGTCAACCCTAAGTCAACTAGTCCATTATCCCAAATTTAGGTCAAACTTGAATTATCTAGTCATTTTAAGTCCATTTGGATCAAGTCTAGGTCAAGTTTGACCCAAAGTTGACTTTTGTCAACTTGGTGAACTTGCTAGTTAACTATGCCAAGTAGGCCTATTGGGTCATTTCTAAACTAACTCATTAATCCCTAAGCTAAAAATATATACACACAAATGTACTACTATTCATATATGTCTACATATCAAGAAGTGAAGGTAAGTGTGTGTGTGTGTGTGTGTGTGTGTGTGTGTGTGTGTGTGGTAGGGGCTGTTGTGTGTGTTTGGGCTGCTGGTGGGTAGTAACATGACATATATATATATATATATATATATATATATATATATATATATATATATATATATATATATATATATATAAAAGAAGATATATATATATAATAAAATAGATATATATATATATATATAATAATATAATATTATATATATATATATATATATATATATATATATATATATTATATATATAGGGAAAGGGAGTGTGATATATATATATAATATATATAATATAATATATATATATATATATATATATAGATATATATAATATATATTATATATATATATATAATATTTTTTTTTTTTTTATATAGGAAGATAGGGAAAGGGAGTGTGTGTGTGTGTTAGTGTGCTGTGGGTAAGGAAGGGGCTGCCGAGGGGCTGCCCAACAATCCCATTCCAACTGAAAACATACATACACATATAATATATATATATATATATTATATATATATATATATATATATATATATATATATATATATTCAATGAACCCAACATCCTAATGAATCAAGCAAACACTAGAATTAGCAAAAACTATATCAATCAGAAAATACCAAAACTGGAATTTGAATACCCAAGTTCAATTCAATTGTCAAAATTGAAAACCTCGATAAGCAAAACCCAACTAGATACCCGAAATCCAAATACACAACCAAAACTCATAAAACTCGACAAACACGAAGGTGTACATGTGTATGACATGTTTGTGTCAGAGTCGAGTCGAATTCGTATCCATATCGTGTCCAAACAGTACGTATCGCACGGGTACATACACGCGCATAGGAAAACCCTCGTACACACGTGCCACGCTCGATAGAATGCCGCAAGCAACACGAGGAGCCTCGTGCTCGTGCACGTAGCTAGGTGGGGTCTAGTGTAGTGCCCCGTCCCTACATCGTGCCCGTACTTGTCCACGGGTGTGCGAGAAAGGAACACTGTCGCTATCGATTTTGTCGGGACCGATAGGTCGGGATCGACCGAGTCGATCGAACGGGAACGGTTGAATTAAGATCCATTCCTCGTTATGGAATATCTTCTTCGGAACCAAGTCCCATATTCAGCGGGTTGTGCCTCGAGGATTGACTCTGTGGCTGAGTCGGGAGAGACCTCCCGTTGCTCTGCTTTTCACGCCGCTTGCGTTGGTTTTGGCTTTGTTTTCTGAATGCGTTTTCGTGAATGTTTTCGATGGTTTTCATGGCTTGTATTTCGAACTCGCATTTCCTATCGAACTCCTTGAATAATGTAGTGTTCTAATCGGTTGCTTGTGCGATTTCAGGTAATCGCGTAGGCGACGTCTAGCGCGGCCAACAAGTTCTCTCGCCGAAGTAAACTCAAGGTGAGTGGCTGACCCTTCTCTTCTCGACCCCTTCTTAAGAAAATCGATAGTGTTGTGCGGATGAAAGAATGAATGCAAGGGCACGGACACGATGAAATGATCATGTTTCAAAGAGAATGTAGGCTAGACCTTAATAACTAAATATTGCCTGAACTTGGTCATTGGACAACTTGTCGACAAGGTAAAGTTTCCCCGTAACGGCAACCCAAGGCCATGGGACCATTTCGGCCAAGAAAGGAAACACGGTGTATAGCTGTGCTGGATGATAGCACGGGTTAAGGGGACTTGCAGCGGGGCTCGCTACTTGCGCTGCAAGGGCCCCGGCTAAAAAAGCTATAGAGTACAAGATGGCTTGTTATGCCAGTGACCAATCACACGTAATATTGCACTTGGTATGAAAATGATAATAATTGACAGAGAAGAACATGGTAAGTTTCATAAGGCACGACGCGGTCCGCCGTGGTAAGTTCCGACAAAATTACATTATGCTTGTCATTGCTCGTTTGGAATTCATTAGGATGGTTAGAAACATTCATGAACTAAGTCATATAAACTCTTCAACCAAATGAGAGCTTGGAACTTAAATTTGTCACGCACCAGTACAAAGTGTAATGTACTGATCCTCGCTCCACGCAGGTACCCCGAATCCCGAAGGGCGTGCCACTTAAATCTTAAGGCAGCGTGGACACTTTTGAAGCCTCGTCCGTGTAAAGGCTTGTTTCTGAATTCCTTTTGAAGACTCCGCATTCAGTACAAAAGAAGACCAATGGCGGCTCGGCTTCCCTCGATCGCAGGTGGAAAGTGTAACTATTTTGCTTGTAAAAGGGATGTAATGTATGGAACGACTATCTCATCGGCGTTCGTTTTGTAAGTCGAGTCATGTTGTAGCCCGCGCGACAATGAATGTAATGAAGTCAATGTAAATGAAGTTTTATTATCAATGAAAAGTCTACTTCTATTTCAATTGTGTCAATCAATTTTTTCTGCGTACTCTAGCTTGACGTTGTGTTTCGGATAACCTTATGACTATGCCTTGTGCGATCGCAACTTAGGTTCGTACGGCATCACGCCCGGGGGACGACTATCGATTCTACGGAATCGGGGCGTGACATAATGGTATCAAAGCATAGCTTTACATCCTTTGACCTCGCATCGATGAGATAAGTTGTTCCATATAATGAGTCCGTAATATTTTGTGACTGATGCGTTTGCCTTCGTATCGCAGAAATGACGGAACCCACGGCTGAGCAAGAGCAGAGCGCTTATAGCGGCTCTAGTAGTTCGCATCGTTCGCGGGGCGGACCTTCTAACGATACCATCGAAAGGATGCTGCGCATGATGGAGGCACAGCGGAACCAGTCCGAGAACCGACATCAACAGATGAAGGAACGATAGGCCCAGTTCAAAGCTCGCTTCGAAGCTCGTTTCGACGCACATGCCAAACTTCAAAAAAGTAGTTGGATACCCTGCAGCAGATCGTCCAGACAATGGCGGCCAACGGAAATTCTGTGAATACGCCTACCGTCACCGTACCTGCTGCCACCGTACCGACAATCCAATCCATTGAAGTCGACATGACGGAGCTCGAGCGTCAACTAGTGACACCAAAAAAGTACAACTTTGAAGTATCCGAATTCAAGAAGGCGTGCCGCACTTCCTTCAGCGGTACCGAGGGTCCTTCCATGGCAATCGACTGGTTGGAAGAGCTGGAAGATCACTTCTCGGCATTGAATAATCAAAGCAAGTCGCCTGCGCACAACTTCAACTATGGTTGAACGCGCACGACTGGTGGGCCATACGCAAGCGAGCGATCCGACCGGACAACAACACCGTGCCGATCTCTTGGGCCATGTTCCGTAAAGCTTTTGAAGTCCAGTACCTTCCATCAGCCGTTCGTCAAGCGAAAGAAAATGAATTCATGCAGTTGAAGCAAGGGAGCCGGACAGTGGAACAGTACGCCGCAGAATTCAACAAGTTGTCTAAGTTTGCTGGTCAGTTTCTGCCTACTGAAGAGTGCCATGTACTACGGTTCGAAGTGGGTCTGCGACACTCTATCGGTGCGCATGTCGGGGTCCTGGAGTACAAGACTGTGGACGAGGCTCTGAATCACGCTCTCCGCCTTGAGAACCTGCATCCTTCCGGTGCTGACGACGTTGTGCGCCACTCCAATCACAAACGTCCTAGCTATATGGGAGGCAACAATTACGCGTCAAAGCGTCCAAACAACGGCGGCTATAGGGCAGAACCCACTACCTTGATGCACCAAGTGCAACAATCTCGGACACGATGCCAACTACTGCTTCACCGGGGGAGCATGTTTCGTTTGTGGAGAAAGGGGCCACTGAGCTCGAGACTGCATGGGTCGAAGACCGAATCGTCCCAATGCACCACCACAACAACACCGCCAAGAGAATCGAGGACAGGCTCCCCGACCTCCTCTGCCCACTCAACCTGCACTACAAAATGGCCAAGATCGTCGCCCCAATACTCAGGGCGCGTCTACGCCTTGACTCAAGACGAAGCGCTGGCATCAGATACAGTAGTGTCAGGTATACTAAAATTCAATAATGTGCCTGCTCGTGTGTTATTTGATTCAGGCACTTCGCATAGTTTTATATCGGCGGACTTTGCCGCCGAGCACAAATTTCCTGTAATATCATTAGGTCTTGACCTTAGCATAAGCACACCTTTGGGCACACCAATTCTTACAAACTTAGCTTGCGCCGGCAGGATTATCTGTATCGGAGGTCAAAAGATCGGTCTGGATGTGATAGTTCTAGACATGAAGGACTTTGACATCATTCTGGGAATGGATTGGCTCGGGCCGTGCAACACAACCATAGACTGCGCTGAAAGAAGGTCACATTCCGCATACCTGGAGTGCCGAAATTTTGCTACTCGTATGGTGAGGCATCGCCGACCTGCATGGTGATCTCCGCAATATCTGCTCGACGGATGCTGCATTCCGGGTGCGAAGGCTATCTAGCTTCCGTTCGAGACATGCGACAGGATGGTACAAACGTGGGTCAGACCGACGTTGTGGCAGAATTCCCAGACGTATTCCCGAATGAGCTACCCGGCACCGCCCGATCGAGAAATAGATTTCACCATCGACACATTCCTCGACACCCGGCCGATCTCGAAGGCTACGTACAGAATGGCCCCTGCAGAACTGAAGGAACAAAAGGCACAACTACAAGAATTACTCGACAGAGGGTTTATCCGTCCGAGTGTCTCGCCGTGGGGTGCGCCCGTGCTATTCGTGAAGAAGAAGGATGGATCGATGCGGCTCTGCATCGACTATCGGGAATTGAACAAAGCCACCGTCTGGAACAAATACCCCCTGCCCCGCATCGACGACTTGTTCGACCAGCTCCAAGGTGCAACAGTATTTTCAAAGATTGATCTGCGATCGGGTTATCACCAACTCAAAGTCAAGCCAGATGACGTGCCGAAGTCTGCCTTCCACACTCGCTATGGCCACTACGAATTCTTGGTAATGCCGTTCGGTCTGACGAACGCCCCTGCCGTCTTCATGGATCTAATGAATCGGGTGTTCCGTCCGTTCATTGACAAGTTCGTAGTAGTCTTCATCGACGACATTCTCGTCTACTCGAAGGATCGAGCGCAACATACAGAGCATATGCGGACGGTACTCCAAACCCTTCGAGAGAATCAGTTGTACGCGAAGATGAGTAAGTGAGAATTCTGGCTGAACAGCGTCTCATTCCTTGGGCACATCATCTCCGTCACGGGCATTGCAGTCGATCCGAAGAAAGTCGGGGCAGTTGCTGATTGGAAACGGTCCGCATCAGTTAGCGAAATTCGAAGCTTCCTAGGCTTGGCGGGATACTACCGACGCTTCGTGAAGGACTTCGCGAAGATTGCATCGCCCTTGACTCGCTTCACCCAGAAAGGAGTCACATTCAAGTGGTCAGACGACTGTGAAGCTTCCTTCCAGGAGCTCAAACAACGGCTCGTTTCGGCCCCGATACTTGCTCTTCCTGAAGGGACAGAGGGATTTCTAATCTTCAGCGATGCTTCTGGCCAGGGCTTGGGGTGTGTGCTCATGCAGCGGGATAAGGTGATATCTTTTGCTTCTCGGCAGTTGAAGCCGTACGAGAGAACTACCCCATGCACGACCTAGAATTAGCGGCGATTGTGTTTGCGTTAAAGCTGTGGCGTCACTATCTCTATGGTGTGGCATGCAGGATTTATACGGACCACAAAAGCCTCAAGTATCTCTTCATCCAGAAAGAATTGAATTTACGGTAGAGGCGATGGCTCGAGCTGATCAAAGACTATGACTTATCAATCGACTATACGTCGGGCAAGGGAAATGTGGTAGCGGATGCGCTGAGCCAGAAGTACTTAGCTTCGTTATGCATCAACGACCGACTGCTGCGTGACTTGAAAGGAATGGACATCGAGCTCCGAGTTTGTTTCAGAGACATGAAACTAGCACAACTGCGGGTGGAACCGAGCCTACTGGAGAGGATCAAGTCTGCACAGAAGGATGACCCATACCTGGAGAAGATGCGGAAGCTGATATCGACAGAGAAAGCGTCCGACTTTGCAGAGGACGAGTCGGGAGTGTTGCGCGTGAAGGGACGACTATGCGTACCGGACGCGACGCAGAACTTAGAAAGGAGATAATATCGAGGCACATTATGCAAAATATTCCTTGCATCCTGGCAGCACCAAGATATATAAGGACCTCCGCATTGTCTTTTGGTGGCACGACATGAAGAGGGACGTAGCGCTCTTTGTGTCAAAATGTATGGCTTGTCAGCAAGTCAAAGCCGAGCATCAGCGACCGGGCGGGGAGATGCAGAACCTCGCCATTCCAGAGTGGAAATGGGATCACATCACTATGGACTTCGTTGTTGGCTTGCCGAGGACGCCGTGGGGAAACGACGCCATCTGGGTCATCGTCGATCGACTAACAAAGTCAGCGCACTTTATCGCCATCAAAGTTACTTTGAGCGTCGACCGCCTTGCTCAGATATACCTTGATAAAATAGTTCGGCTGCACGGGTCCCAGTTTCTATCGTCTCTGATCGGGATGGACGGTTCGTAGCACGCTTCTGGAGTAGCACTGGGGACCAAGTTGAAGTTCAGCTCAGCTTATCATCCTCAGACTGATGGCCAAACAGAGCGGGTGAACCAAATTCTCGAAGACATGTTACGACTCTGTGCGATCGACTTGAAGTCAAGTTGGGACGTCCATCTACCGCTGGCCGAGTTTGCATACAACAGTTATCAGTCCAGCATCCAAATGGTGCCGTATGAAGCTTTGTACGTACGGCCGGAAGTGCAGATCGTCCATTTGCTAGGATGAAGTCGAAGAACGGCAGATACTTGGTCCGGAGCTGGTGGAGCAGACCGTACTGAAGGTCAAGTTAATACGAGAGAGATTGAAGATAGCACAAAGCCGACAGAAAAGCTATGCCGACACGTACCTACGCCCCCCTCGAGTTTTCGGAAGGCGAATGTAGAAGCATGGAATTTCACAACCAGAAAGCCCATGCGCCAGACACTACATGCGCTAGAACTCAGACGAGAATTTCACAGCAAAATCAATAAGTATAGACATTTGAAGAAGGACTTTTTATTTATATAAAAGTCTATTACATGTCTAGAAAAGGTTGTACAAAGGAGAATTTCTACAAAAGAAAGATCCTAGATCTACAGCCAGCGGCCACCATGCGCCTCCAGATAGGCGCAGCGGCCACCATGCGCCTCCAGATAGGCGCAGCAGCCACCATGCGCCTTCCGATAGGCGCAGCAGTCACCATGCGCTGTCAGTTAGGCACAGCAAATACCATGCGCCTCCATCCAGGCACATCCCATCATCTCTTTAGCAGCTCAGTTATGTGCATCCCTTCAGCCAAATTCTTCCAGCCAGGCTCACCTGGCCGAGCAGAGCCCAGTTATGTGCCGCTCTTTCAACCAGGCTCGCCCGATAAATGTTTCGATACACAAAGCATTTAACCCTCTGGCTGGAACCAAGGAAGAGAAGAGCACCGCAGATGCTGTGGCCAGAGGAGGCTTCGAAAGAGCCTCAAAAGCTGAAGGAAGACCGTGATCGAAACCGCGGCTAAAGGAGCAGCTTTCGACACGATCAAAGTGGGGAAATCCCACTTTGCAGGAAGAGAGAGCACCGCCCTTCCGATCTACGGCTCTTCCAGAATAACGGAGACGAGGCTCGAGCATCCCTATCTTTGGATGCAACAGGCACCTTCCGCCTGCCTCAGAAGCCCTCGACTCCGTCTTTTGGATGTAACAGTCACCTTCAAGTGCATCAAAGACAACACAGCGTCTCATTTTCACCCTCGGAGCACTTCGTCAACAGAATGCACCCGCATGTTCAAGTTCATGTTGGAAGTACATGAGGGAATGAGAAGCAAACCTTCTCTCCATGCCACTATTTATAGGCCGGGCAGATCAAACCCACGCGCCAAGTGGATGGCCCTCCGAATTCCGTGCAATGAATTTACATTAAATGGATGAACCGGACGCCTCGAATTCAGCCAAACGGCTATTTATAGCACTCGAAGAGCGAGACAGCCGCATCATTAAAAGACATGTCCGATGCGCCAGCCAGACAGCGCATCACACGGACGCGCCCTTCGGCATCAGGCGCATCACACAGACGGCCCTACAGTACTCGGCGCATTATAGAGGGTGCACCCCCACACATCTCCATACCGAGTGGAACGCCAACCGACGCGCCCACTCAGCTGTCCATCGAACGTCACCAACATTAAATGCTGAACTGACAGAGTTGGCAGCACGCCTCCCAAAGTCTGAACAGTTGACAGCTTTATTCAGAAAACGAAGCGTCGGCAACGTCAGCATCATCATGACTCTATTCCGACGGCTACTGCCAGGTGGCCACCCGTATGCGCCTCAACGGCCATGCGTCCACACCCGCATGCGCCTCTACGGCCATGCGTCCACACCCGTATGCGCCTCTACGGCCATGCGTCCATACCAGTGCGCCTCAAAAGCCATGCGCCTCAGACCCTTCACTGATCCCTAAAGACAGAAGAAGAGTCTCCGGTTGAAGTTTTGCATGCGCCTCAAAAGCCATGCGCCCAGACTGATCTCTGATCCCGAAAGATAGAAGGAAGGTCACCTGCATGCGCCTCAAAAGCCATGCGCTCTAAATGGTTTATAACTCCTAAAGGTTATGAGCCGCAGCCTCCTCCTGCGCCCAATCCAAGGGGCAGCTCACCAGATCACTCCTCTCCACCAAATTCGAGATCTTCGAACCATGAGACGACGACACGTGTCCTTTGACTCAACTCATCCGAGATTTCAGCAACGGAAAGATCTTCCCTCTGCTACGTGCCAGCTCACAACAGCAGTATGAAGAGTTCTCCCCCTCGATCAGGGCGCAGCATCCATGCGCCTCCATCAGCAACCTCTACGTGGCGTCCCCACACCGGCGCATCCTACATGCGCGCATGAGCAGCCAGCTTGCAAAACTATAAATAGAATGATCATCTCCTTCACACACACACACAGAGACTCAGAACACAAGACTCACAGAGAATCCACAACAGAGAATCACCGGAGAGGCAGTTCTAGACACTCAACGTCTTTCTCCTCTCAGCAAGCTCCAGCACCCCGAGTAATCAACACCTTCAGAGAACCGATAACCGCCGTCAGCCGGTCAACGGAGTCAACACATTACCACTCGCTCCATTGGCACTAAGGACCCAGCTTAAACAAAAGTGTACTCCTAGGACTACATCTAAGTCCTATATTGTATCACTGTTCTGTTTGTATTAAGATTTCAATCAAAACAATTTTAATGGCAAACAAGCTGGCGACTCTGCTGGGGACCTCTTTCTCCTCTACCGAGAAAGTCATGTTACAGGCCGACGACGTGAAGGTGGGCTCCTCCCACAAGACGCTGGTAGTGCGCCTTAATCAACAGGCGTACGAGGAGTTCATTTCTGAAGGAAGTGCGAGTCCTTCGAAGCGGCTGTCGAAGCCGAAGAAGACCCGCGCAGTCTGGGTGCGCAAAGTCGACGCCTCGGGCACCACCGTCGAAGGGGATGCGCCCGTCCAGCCTTTCCTTTCTGCTGACGTCCTCAGCAGTCAAGGTGCGCCCGCTGATGCAGCGCATCTCTCGGGGAAGCGTGCGGCTGACCACGTTCCCCAGCCATCTTCCTCTCAGGCGAGGGAAGATCGTCGACGGAGCAGGGGCGCAGCCAATGCCCTGCGTATCACTTCTGATGCGCCACAAAGAGCCTCTGTCTTTGACAGACCACTCGCTGTAATGGCGAGGAGAATTTGGATGCTGAGTACTATGCGCCCCAGCGGGCTGGTACGAAGAAATCCAAGGCGGCACGGGCCATGCGCCACAAACGTGCTATGCCAGGAGCCAGCCAGAGGCACGAGCTTACAATCACGCGCGCTGCCGATGGCAAGCTGTACAAGGTTGACTCAAGTGCTTCTGCACCGACAACGAGTCGACCTTCAAAGTCCTCATCTCGCTTGGGCGCATTCACTGCGTGCACAACCAAGCCGAGAGAGGCAAACTCTGTGGTCTTGAACTCCCGCGCCTCCTCTGGTTGTGCGTTCGAGGTCCGTTCAAGTCACTTCAAATGCTGTGGTTCCCCCACTACTGATCGTGATGCCTGCTTGGTATTAGATCAGGGGGCGCAGCACTTACCCGACCACCCCGGCGCTTGGCCCTGCCATGCGCCTGAGAGGGGTGTGAGGGTAGCACTCTCCTCCAACGACTTGCGCAACGTGATCACTCACAAGCGCCGGTCAGAAGAGTTGACCAACAAGCACGATGCGCCTCTCACGGGGCACACTTGTGCAGTCGTCACCATCAACTGCTGTTGCAAGACGGCAGTACCGCCAAAGCAGTCGGTCTTCCAACGGCTACAATCATCGACACCCCTCCGACATCGCCTGGGGACGAAGGTGTCAGCAGAAGAGGAACTAAAGATTGCGTCATGCAACGTGATCTCCAATTCCTCATCTGTCTGGAAGATGACTGCCAATTCCTCGTCTTCATCCAAAAGCCAGCCGAGGAAATCCAAGGCAGCTGTCACGACCTCTGGAGTGTTCGAAGGCACTCGGTCGAGGAAGAAGTCCTTGGAGGAGCTGGGGGTAGCCAGACCCTTGTCGAGCCTCCTTCCGAAGACGAAGATGTCCAAAGCACAGCTGCGGCGGATCTTCATCAAGGCGAAGATGGCCTCCTTGAAGCCCCTCAAAAGGACGATGTCCACCAGGACACCGTCGGGGGTAGTGCTGAAATGAAGAGGCCCTTCAAGACAGAGCTGAGGGCAGTCAGGCCCTTGCAGATGCGCCTGTCGAAGACGAACTCCAGAATGTGGCTGGGGGTGGCCAAACACCGTAAGAAGTGACTCCCCCACATGAGAGCGAGGCTGAGAGCGAAGCCTCAACTAATCCATCCACTTCCGGCCGTGTCATGACAGTATACATGACCGGGGGTGATCTTGAGACTGATGCGCCGCCAGAGGACATTGTCCAGCGCATAGACTCGCTAGAGGGAGGACTCAAAACCCTCTCTGCCTCAATGCAAGCACTAACTCAAGCAGTGTTTGAGATGCGGTCGGCCTTGATCAGGACACCTTCAGTGGCCTCAACCGCCTACAATCCGGCAGCAAACGGATTGGCCGAGGCGTTCAACAAAACTATCGTCAGGCTGCTCAAAAAGGTCGTGTCGTCCAACAAACGCGACTGGGACGAAAAGCTTGGCGAATGCCTTTGGGCCTATCGCACAACGGTACGGACCCCAACAGGCAACACTCCATTCTCCCTGGTCTACGGGAGCGAAGCAGTACTGCCTCTCGAGATACAGATACCTTCGCTCCGCATGGCAATCACAAACGATCTCACAGAAGAAGACAATCAACGTCGTCGTCTGCGGAAACTGGAGGCACTTGACGAAAAGCGTCTCCTAGCTCAACAACGCATCGAACTTTACCAAGCCCGTATATCACAGGCTTTCAACAAGAAGGTCAAGCAAAGAACTTTCCAAGTTGGCGACCTAGTTTTAGCAGTCAGAAGGCCAATGGTGTTAACTTACAAGACACCAGGGAAGTTCGAGCCCAAATGGGAAGGACCCTTCATCATTGAGACGGTATACTCAAACGGTGCTTACCGCTCGCCAAACCCAATGGAGACTTGTTCATGATGCCCATCAACGGCAAGTTCCTAAAGAAGTACTATTTTTGACATCCTCCAAGACATGTATTTCCCCAAACAACCTCTTTTCACAAAATCAATCGCTTCCGGAACCCAGCTGTTCCGTGGCATCCTTCCGTAGAAAGATAACCACGTCCACATTACCTCTGAGTTGTCTCTCTACATCCTACAAAGCGGAACCTTACATTTCGTGAGCTTACGCTATCCTTCATGTTTACCATGTCCACTACCTCTGAGTAACATCCGTACAAATAACTCCTGTGTGTACATTGATCGCAGAACTTCCACGTCCACATTACCTCTGAGTTGTTCAGCGTATCCCCAGGATCATTCCTACCACGTCCATAACACCTCTGAGTAGGAAGATTCTATCTTTGAACCTAATGATTGCCATGTCCACATTACCTCTGAGCAAACATGTTGGTTCCTTTATACTTATTATCTGTACCTAAAAACCAAGGTGCGCAAAAGATAATAGGTCCACATAAATCATCAAGTTCATGAGATCAAAAATGAACACATCACAAAGAGATAGTGTATTTCTTTATTTTCAAAAGGAGTACAGAAATACGCTATTTTCCCAGCAAGAGTTGCAAAAAACACATAAAAAGAAGAGAAGCTACAATCCCCGATCCTCCCCAGGGTAGGATGAGAGTTCTCTGACTCGACGTCTCAGGTCGGCAGTGCGAGTTTCCACAGTCGCCTGGACTCACAGCTCGGCTTCTTGACGCATTAACCCGACAGCCTCAGCGGAAGTCTTACTCTCATACTTCTCATCAAGCTGTCGTCGCTGCTGAGCCAAAGCAAGGGTCCGCTGAGTAAGAGTCGCTTCCTCCTGCTTGAATGCCACGTGTTCAGCCAGGACACGATCAGCTTCTAGTTGAAGTTGGGCCCGCTGGTCTTCAAGACGGCACATCTGAGCATCAACCTCTGCGATGTTAGCATCCACCACAGCCCGCTTCTCCGTCGTCTTCTTCATGGATTGAGACAACTGCTCCGCCGCAGCCTCAGTCCCAGCCACTTCACGCTCCCAACTGCTCACATCGGCTCGATGGGAAGCCTCGATCTCAGCCATCGACTTCCCTATCTCTGCATCTATCAAGACCGAGAGGTCATTTCGTTGGATGCGCTGCAGTTCCGCGAGCCGCTCGTCCAGCTCCATCACCGAAACCTCCAGAATTTCGGCCATATGGTCATGGCCCTGGTGAATGCGGATCAGCTCGATACAAGGCATTGCCAAAGCTTTTACCGCCGCAAAGCTCCCCTTGGCATCCATCACTGCAGATACGCCTTTCTCCAGCATTTTGTACACTCCCTCGACGAGGAACTTCACATACCCGTCGGCTTCCGCCAATACCTGCGGCGTCATAGCAGGAGTTGAGGGAGCTACTACAGTTTGCGGACCGGAGGAAGATCTGCCAACCTCGATCTGAGAGGTTCGAACCTCGGCAGCAATAGGCTCTTCATCAACAGGGCCCAGACTGCTAGCCCGAGGAGTCGAAGGAACAGAAGGAGCCGGCACATGCGTCGTGATAGTACCCCAAGTGGAAGGAGCAACAGAGGGTTCCACACCCTTACCCTTCTCAAGCTCGGAGAAATCATCGACGCCAACGGCCACCTCTTCTACCCCCGACATTCTATCAGCATCAGCTACCTCCCCCGACAAAACGGGGAGATCAACATTTATCTCCTGGCCAGCCCCAGGAGACAAGACCGGCAGAAGGGTCTCACTCTTCTCAAATCCCTCTACAGGGACAAAATCTGTCGCTACCGCCTGATCGGTAGCCATCTCTATGTCCATGGTTGAAGCCAAGGAAGGATTCGGCAATGATTCGGCCGACCTTCTTTCATCATGACCAGGAGGGGAATCAACCCTCTCCTCTATCCCCACTGCTTCTGCTGCCCCCGCAACAGACTCCTGCAGCTCCGGAGCGGTGTCATCGGAAGATGATGAACTCCATTCCTCTTCATCACCAGGAAGCTGCGCACTTGCTAAACCTTCGATATGTGAAGCCTCCGCTGTGGCCTTCACCACCTCGGAAGCTGCACCATCCTCAGGTTCCCTCCTGACATAACCCGGAAAAACCGGAACCTCCACGATGACAGTATCCTCCGGATCTTCCTCCATGAGAGACATCATTGTCGGCGGGATACGCACCCCAGACGAGCTCGCCATCTCTTCTCGCCTACTCCCACCCGACTTTGGGGTACGAGGTTTTCTTTTTAGCGGCTCCTACAAAAGAAGATGGGATCTCGTAAGTGGCGGAACCAAAATCAGATTTAGTAGGATGTCCTTACCTCTTCGGACGCCGAATCCGATGACACCGTCGGTAACGATGCCTTCTTCTGCTTCTTCGACACAAGAGATTCAGCCCCTGCATCTGTACATCGTTTCGGTCGATCGCCCGAGGGTTCGGCTTATGATGCGGATGGGGCACTCCGTTGACCCACCCCTGACGGACGATGCGGCCGGGCCTTCACTGGCGTATCCCCAGTCGCTGCTAACTGGGTGCCTGCGATAAGGCTGGTCTCCTTATCATATCCGGAGGCGGGGCAGCCATAACACAGTAAAATTTGGCGGCCGAGTAAAGAATGGGCGGCCGCGGATCGGGGACGGGCAACGTAAAACGAGCTCCGGTACATCCGGAATTATAGTAATGCCAAGCTCGTGCACCATCCAACAAACTTCCAACATACCCCAGGGTATTACTGGGGTTATCCAACATCATCTGAGCATAACCAAATTGCCGCGCAAAACGGCTCGGCAAGTACGGTTCCAGGTAGCACTGATTCCGGTTCCGGTACACCAGATGGGACGGCCGGATATTTTGCAACCAGCGGAATCCCCATTGAGGCAGAGTGGTAGTGCCTTCGCCCAGGTCCCGTAAATCCTCGTTGGCCTCAAAACCCAAATAGATGGGACCAACTTTGGTGATCTCCCAACCCTGAAAACGGGATAAAACCTTTCTACAAACCGGGACACCAGTATGTGACCAGCTCCTCCGATGGAAACGACGAAGGAATGCATCTCCAGCCTTATAATCCCCTTCCGAGCCTGGGCTCATCACACTGGGATGATGCAGAATCAGCCATCCCATCAAATAGTGAAACGGCAGTTCGCGCGCGGGAAGTTATTGTTTCGGCCTCTGTCATGAATCACATTTCCAGCAAACTCTCTCAAACCTCGCTGCAGGTTACATACCATTGCGGGAGAAGAGCCAAACGCCGGCCGAAAACCAGCTTCACGGCTGGCAGGATTAAGTTTCGGGTTACCCTCTCTACGGTACCGGATCCGCCCGCAAATATGCAATCCCGGAGCCATATCATCAGGTAGGATGCCAACACCGCCTTGGGTGACATCCGATAAGCAAGATGCCAGAAGCAGCTGTAGGAACGTGCATCTGACTGCTGGTCCTCATTTCCTCGGGGATTTTTTCTCCCCTAACCTGCTCATTTCGGACAACACTTCGCTACGAGAGAGCGCCGGTGGAGTGGAAAATTGTGAGGGATCCTCCTTGTCTTGTCTAAAGACATGATCTCTCCAAGCGGTCACATGAGGCTGCGTCCCGTTCCTATCCCGTCTCTGCATATAGTAATGATGACTCGCCACTTCCTTGAAGACGGCCGTCATCTCCTCAGCCCTGTCCCCCAGGACCTGAAGTTCCTCGTTGGTGGGAAAGTACTCTTCATAGGGTTCCGACCCCCAAGGGAGTTTTGACACCTCGTACATCTCATGAAGTGCGAACCCTAATTCCCCCACCAGAGTAAAGAAGGTCCCGGTATGGATATCAAACATCTCCAGGAGTGCGAGGAACATGTGCCTATTAAGGTCAACACCTGCCTGGGTAGCACGGATCGTGGCAGTCAACCCGATCTCTCGGAGCTCAGTCTGAAACCGCGACAAGATCCAGAGCGTCAGTTTATCCCATTTGGAGACGTAATGGCACCAACCCTCCACCCGAAACTCTCCTGTCGGGTAGGAATGTTCCATCAAAAACATACGATGTGTAAAAGTCGAAGCACTATAAGCAAACGTATCAATGGGTACATCACTATAGAGGCTCCCAGGACGTAAAGTCCGCCAAGTGTAAGAAGACCCAGACCGTACAACGGTCAAAGCATCCCTTTGGTCGGAAGTAGAATCAATTTGGATGACACCAGTCACCGCTCCCCCCTGAGAAGGGGTAAGCTCCCAAGACATCCTCCTCTGGGAAATAAGGCGACAGAAGGACGTCAAAGGCCACTGACGTTCAAGTTGCTTAACAGTCATATGCACTCCATTCGCAGTAAAGAACCAGTCCTCCCTGACCTTCAGTACTGACGAGTCAGTAGAAGTGAGACGGTCCCCGAACAGGAACTCAGGCTTCAGGAAGGTCACTTTATCAGATGTGGAAGGCTTAATGACTCCACGCTCCATCATCCGTTTGAGGAACCAATACTGCTGTTCACGAATTATGGTCATTCTCTCAGGAGGCTGATCCAGCATAAGAGCATCTTGGGCAGGGTTTATCACTTCCTCGTTATGCTCTACTCCCATTTGGTTGAAGGCAGCCTCCAAGAAACTTCACTCAAAAGTGGGATTGCCATCGACACTAGCAAAGGATCAGAAAAAGTCAGAAGAGAACACACAATGTGTCTAAAGGAGAAAACTGTGGCGCATCTTCAGGGTTTGAACCCACGCGTGTCAGCAATATGGCCTCGGCGCATCTTCAGGGTTTGAACCCACACGCGTCAGCAGTATGGCCTCGGCGCATCTTCAGAGTTTGGACCCATGCGCGTCAGCAGTATAGCCTCGACGCATCTTCAGGGTTTGAACCCATGCGCGTCAGCGGCATAGCCTCGGCGCATCCAAGGTTTAAACCCATGCGCGTCGGCGGACAAAGACCGCGGCACATCATTAAAGACTCAAGGCCTATGTGCGTTGGCGTACGGACAATGAGACTTACCAACCACCTCCGGCCGAACTTCGACAGGCCGACGGGGAACGACCGCCGCCGCAACTTCCGCGGACTCCTTCGCTTTCTCCTTCCCCTTGCCGGCAGCGCCGCGAGGAGTCTTGGGAGCCATTCTCTCGAAGAAGGAGAAGTTAGGGTTTTGAAGAAGAAACTCTAAAGAAGCAGAGGCACAGAGAAGAAGAACCCTTTCTCTCTCCAACTCTTACCTATTTATAGGGCAGGGTCGCACGCGTGAACAGATGACGTGTGATCTCAGCCGTCGCCTCGGGTTCTGTGCAAGGATAGCAGCAAATAAGACCAAAAGATCATCATTAATCTTTTCGGTTACCGAGGCATCATCATCATTAACTGAGAAGAGCATGCGCCCGAACAGGCATGCGCCCAGAAATCATGCGCCCTGACCTCCATGCTTCTTATTCAAAGTATTCCAAACTTATTCAAAAGTTTTGAAAACTTTGAAGGGGGTCTTGTAGAAGCATGGAATTTCACAACCAGAAAGCCCATGCGCCAGACACTACATGCGCTAGAACTCAGACGAAGAATTTCACAGCAAAATCAATAAGTATAGACATTTGAAGAAGGACTTTTTATTTATATATAAAAGTCTATTACATGTCTAGAAAAGGTTGTACAAAGGAGAATTCTACAAAAGAAAGATCCTAGATCTACAGCCAGCGGCCACCATGCGCCTCCAGATAGGCGCAGCGGCCACCATGCGCCTCCAGATAGGCGCAGCAGCCACCATGCGCCTTCCGATAGGCGCAGCAGTCACCATGCGCTGTCAGTTAGGCGCAGCAAATACCATGCGCCTCCATCCAGGCGCATCCCATCATCTCTTCAGCAGCTCAGTTATGTGCATTCTTTCAGCCAAATTCTTCCAGCCAGGCTCACCTGGCCGAACAGAGCCCAGTTATGTGCCGCTCTTCCAACCAGGCTCGCCCGATAAATGCTTCGATACACAAAGCATTTAACCCTCTGGCTGGAACCAAGGAAGAAGAGCACCGCAAATGCTGTGGCCAGGGGAGGCTTCGAAAGAGCCTCCAAAGCCGAAGGAAGACCGTGATCGAAACCGCGGCTAAAGGAGCAGCTTTCGACACGATCAAAGTGGGGAAACCCCACTTTGCAGGAAGAGAGAGCACCGCCATTCCGATCTACGGCTCTTCCGGAATAACGGAGACGAGGCTCGAGCATCCCTATCTTTGGATGCAACAGGCACCTTTCGCCTGCCTCAGAAGCCCTCGACTCCGTCTTTTGGATGTAACAGTCACCTTCAAGTGCATCAAAGACAACACAGCGTCTCATTTTCACCCTCGGGAGCACTTCGTCAACAGAATGCACCCGCATGTTCAAGTTCATATTGGAAGTACGTGAGGGAATGAGAAGCAAACCTTCTCTCCATGTCACTATTTATAGGTCGGGCAGATCAAACCCACGCGCCAAGTGGATGGCCCTCCGAATTCCGTGCAATGAATTTACATTAAATGGATGAACCGGACGCCTCGAATTCAGCCAAACGGCTATTTATAGCACTCGAAGAGCGAGACAGCCGCATCATTAAAAGACATGTCCGATGCGCCAGCCAGACAGCGCATCACACGGACGTGCCCTTCGGCATCAGGCGCATCACACAGACGCGCCCTACAGTACTCGGCGCATTATAGAGGGTGCGCCCCCACACATCTCCATACCGAGTAGAACGCCAACCGACGCGCCCACTCAGCTGTCCATCGAACGTCACCAACATTAAATGCTGAACTGACAGAGTTGGCAGCACGCCTCCCAAAGTCTGAACAGTTGACAGCTTTATTCAGAAAACGAAGCGTCGGCAACGTCAGCATCATCATGACTCTATTCCGACGGCTACTGCCACGTGGCCACCCGCATGCGCCTCAACGGCCATGCGTCCACACCCGCATGCGCCTCTACGGCCATGCGTCCACACCCGCATGCGCCTCTACGGCCATGCGTCCAAACCAGCATGCGCCTCAAAAGCCATGCGCCTCAGACCCTTCACTGATCCCTAAAGACAGAAGAAGAGTCTCCGGTTGAAGTTTTGCATGCGCCTCAAAAGCCATGCGCCCCAGACTGATCTCTGATCCCGAAAGACAGAAGGAAGGTCACCTGCATGCGCCTCAAAAGCCATGCGCTCTAAATGGTTATAACTCCTAAAGGTTATGAGCCGCAGCCTCCTCCTGCGCCCAATCCAAGGCGCAGCTCACCAGATCACTCCTCTCCACCAAATCCGAGATCTTCGAACCATGACGACGACACGTGTCCTTTGACTCAACTCATTCGAGATTTCATAACGAAAAGATCTTCCCTCTGCTACGTGCCGGCTCACACAGCATATGAAGAGTTCTCCCCTCGATCAGGCGCAGCATCCATGCGCCTCCATCAGCAACCTCCACGTGGCGTCCCCACACCGGCGCATCCTACATGCGCGCATGAGCAGCCAGCCTGCAAAACTATAAATAGAAGGATCATCCCCTTCACACACACACAGAGACTCAGAACACAAGACTCATAGAAAATCCACAACAGAGAATCACCGGAGAGGCAGTTCTAGACACTCAACTCACGTCTTCCTCCTCTCAGCAAGTTCCAGCACCCAGAGCAATCACACCTTCAGAGAACCGATAACCGCCGTCAGCCGTCAACGGAGTCAACGCATTACCACTCGCTCCATTGGCACTAAGGACCCAGCTTAAACAAAAGTGTACTCCTAGAACTACATCTAAGTCCTATATTGTATCACTGTTCTGTTTGTATTAAGATTTCAATCAAAACAATTTTAATGGCAAACAGCGACCATGTATTCTTGAAAGTCATGTCCATACGGGAGTTTCCAGGTTCGGTACGAAGAGGAAATTGAGCCCAAGATTTGTCGGCCCGTTCGAAATATTGAAGCGAGTCGCCCCGGTAGCTTACCAAATCGCCTTGCCGTCTACGTTGTCAGAGGTACATGACGCCTTCCACGTATCACAATTGCGGAAGTACGTGCATGATCCGAGCCATGTTGTAGATTTGGGTAAGCTGGATCTGAAGGCGGACTTGTCATATGTCGAAGAGCCAGTACAAATTTTGGAGTGTAAGGATAAACTTCTCCGCAACCGTGCTATTCCCCTCGTCCGCGTCCTCTGGAGGAACCACTCGATCGAAGAGTCGACGTGGGAGCTTGAGTCAGAAATGAAAGAAAGTTTCCTTCATTGTTCTCGTAGAGGTAGGTTCTATTTTAAGTTTCGAGGACGAAACTTTTTCTTAGTTGGTTATGGTGTAGTGCCCCGTCCCTACATCGTGCCCCGTACTTGTTTACGGGGTACGCGAGAAAGGAACACTGTCGCTATCGATTCGGTCGGGACCGATAGGTCAGGATCGACCGAGTCGATCGAACGGGAACGGTTGGATTAAGATCCATTCCTCGTTATAGAATGTCTTCTTCGGAACCAAGTCCCATATTCAGTGGGTTGCGCCTCAAGGATTGACTCTGCGGCTGAGTCGGGAGAGACCTCTCGTTGCTCTGCTTTTTATACCGCTTGCGTTGGTTTTGGCTTTGTTTTCTGAATGCATTTTCGTGAATATTTTCGATAGTTTTCATGGCTTGCATTTCGAACTCGTATTTTCTATCGAACTCCTTGAATAATGCAGTACTCTAATCGGTTGCTTGTGCAATTTTAGGTAATCGCGTAGGCGACGTCTAGCACGGCCAACAATTTCTCTCGCTGAAGTAAACTCAAGGTGAGTGGCTGACCCTTCTTTTCTCGACCCCTTCTTAAGCAAATCGATAGTGTTGTGCGGATGAAAGAATGAATGCAAGGGTACGGACACGGTGAAATGATCAAGTTTCAAAGAGAATGTAGGCTAGACCTTAATAACTAAATATTGTCTGAACTCGGTCATTGGACACTTGTCGACAAGGTAAAGTTTCTCCGTAACGGCAACCCAAGGACATGGGACCGTTTCGGCCAAGAAAGGAAACACGGTGTATAGCTGTGCTGGATGATAGCACGGGTTAAGCAGGGACTTGCAGCAGGGCTCGTTACTTGCGCTGCAAGGGCCCCGGCTAACAAAAGCTATAGAGTCTAGGATGGCTTGTTATGCCAGTGACCAATCACACGTAATATTGCACTTGGTATGAAAATGATAACAATTGACAGGAAGAACATGGTAAGTTTCATAAGGCGCAACGCGGTCCGCCGTGGTAAGTTCCGACGTAAATTACATTATGCTTGTCATTGCTCGTTTGGAATTCATTAGGATGGTTAGAAACATTCATGAACTAAGTCTATAAACTCTTCAACCAAATGAGAGCTTGGAACTTAAATTTGTCACGCACCAGTACAAAGTGTAATGTACTGATCCTCGCTCTCCACGCAGGTACCCCGAATCCCGAAGGGCGTGCCACTTAAATCTTAAGGCGACGTGGACACTTTTGAAGCCTCGTCCGTGTAAAGGCTTGTTTCTGAATTCCTTTTGAAGACTCCGCATTCAGTACAAAAGAAAACCAATGGCGGCTCGGCTTCCCTCGATCGCAGGTGGAAAGTGTAACTATTTTGCTTGTAAAAGGGATGTAATGTATGGAACGACTCATCGGCGTTCATTTTGTAAGTCGAGTCATGTTGTAGCCCGCGCCGCAATGATATAATGAAGTCATTGTAAATGAAGTTTTATTATCAATAAAAGTCTACTTCTATTTCAATTGTGTTAATCAATTTTTTCTGCGTACTCTAACTTGACATTGTGTTTCGGATAACCTTATGACTATGCATTGTGCGATCGCAACTTAGGTTCGTACGGCATCACGCCCGGGGGACGACTATCGATTCTACAGAATCGGGACGTGACATCTAGGTCTAGGTGTACACCACCTTAATACGTGTCCACGTGTCGTACAAGGCGCACATCGGCGCGGCTGTACACCCGCGCGCCGGGCCTCGTGGGCGCGTGTCGACCCCCGTAGGTCGTAACACGAGCTACATCGTGCCACATAGTTGAGTCTCTGGGTAGCCTAGGTCTAGGGCTTCGTGTCCATGCTCCTGATTCGTGTCCTCGTCGCGTCGTGTCCGCGAACGAAGACCGTATCAGCGGCAATTTCCGCGCACGTACACAGTCAGCAGAACCCGTGCGGCCTCGATTTCTCTATGCACGCTCCACGAAACCCCATGAAATTTTAGGAGCATGTGGGAAGAGGTTGCCCCTATATGTCCATCAAATTTCATGCGAAACTGTATCCTGTGCATCGAGTTATGACACTCGAGTAGCAGGACACGCACGGGGGTCCTGTGCACGGTGTCCGTGTCCAATTTGGCCACCAAAAACGTGTCAAATCGATATTCGTCTTCACGAAAGTTGTTTCAAATATACACAACAACAAATTCGTGAAAACGGAATCGAAAAAATTTAAACTTTCGATCCTAAAAGGCATTTCGTCGAACACGTGTTCCAATGCACCGACATACGTCCGATACGCCTATCAAACGAATGCAAAATCCTTCCAAATTATATGTAAAGGTCCGAGGTACCTAGATGGATGAATCTATAAAGAAAAATTGGAATTTATAGGGGTTTAGAGGGGTTTACCTATTGAGAGTCAATATCTCAATGAAACGAGCCTCCAAACGTGTCGACGTCGATTTTCTCCGGTCCAAAGCCTCCAATTCCTTGCTAGCAAGTCTCCAGCAAGTTCCTCTCCTCCCATGGATTGTAATGCATTTTGTTTGGATTGATTTGGATGAGAATTGAGGGAAATAGGCTTTTAGAAGAGAAGGGCAATTTCTAGGGTTTTACAAACTAGGTGGCTACTAACATATAACACCAAAAAGGGGGGCTACAACTATTGCCGACCAGGGGGTTTCTAGGGTTAGGTTAGGGTTTAGGATGGGCCACCATGCAACTAAAGTCCATATGAAGCCCATTAGCAAAAAGGCCAAAAAGCTACATGCTAAAATAGCCTTTAAATGAATTAAATTGTTTCCTTAAAAGGACTAATGCTCTAAATTGAAATCTAATTAGCTAAATAGGATTCTAATCACATGATTAGTCTCTAATCAATGTTATCAATGGTTAAACCATCTGCTACTACCAAAAGCACTACTCAAAGCCAAAATACCAATCAATTAATATAAAATAATCAAAAATTTAAATTATCACACAATTAATAAAATACTCCAATTTAGAAAAGTGGTGATGACAGGTTCTGAGTTCATCAATCATCTTGCAGGATCTCCAACTCTGATGGTGCCATTCTATAGACCCTCTCTGATACTGGTGTCGTCTCTGGAATCAAATCAATGGTGAACTCTATCTCTCTCTCTGGCGGCATGCCTGGGAGCTCTTCGGGAAATACATCAGAAAATTCTTCTACTACTCTGGGAAACTGAACTGCTGCTGCTACCGCCATCTGCAAGACTAGTGGAAAAGGTTCTACTTCGCCTCTAGAAAATGAAAACTCTTCTTCGTCGAAATACCAAAAATAATCCTGCCAATATGGCAGTCTATTCTTGCGTATTGATCCTTCAACCAATCTATTCCTAGGACCACATCATAGTCGACCATCGGGAAATCTATCAATCTAGCGGAAAACTCTCTACCACTAACTACGATTTGACACAAAAAAAAGACTCTATCTACTCCCACAAGACCGTTACCAGTAAGTATATTGAGCCTTACTGATAATGACTCGGGCTCCAGTCCTATTCATATAGCGAATCATGCAGACATAAATGAATGCAATGTACCCGAATCAAATAATACTGATACTGAAAAAGAGTTGACGAGAATGGTACTTGCCACCACCTCACCTGATGCCAATGCTTCTGCCACGGTCAGAGCCATAGCTTGAACCTGTCCTCTTGGTGCTGGTCCCCTCTGCTGGTGACCTCTATGCCTGTTCTGAATCCGAGCTTGGGCCTGAGCATATTATTGAGCCTGAGGTGGTAACAGCCTCGGAGGCTGGTACTATTGCTGCACTGGTGCTGGTCCTCTAACTAATAGACCAGTTAGGGTTAATGAAGATGAACTGGCTCTATGAGGACAGGACCCAATTTTATGATCCGGTGCCCCACAGGCCAAGCATAACCCCTGTGCCCTGCGACACTCTGAAACCACGTGTCCAGGCTTTCCACAATGAGTGCTGCCCATTACGGAAGACTGTTTCTGCCTCTGTTGCCGAGGGTACGTCTGTGTCGAGTGCTGAACCGACAAAACTGTGGTCATCCTTCTAGGAGCTCCAATAGTCAAAGCCCTAGTTGTCGGGACTGGTGTTGATGACTGGGACAACTGTCCATGAGGCATCTTCCGTCCTCCAGTTCGATCTACTATCCTCTGGGAGGTATATTCATGCCTCATAGCTGCTCTCAAATAGCATCAAAGGTTTGGTGCTCAAACAGCTCCAATGCTAGAATGATCTCTAGGTAGAGTCCCTACTGGAATCGTTGCACTCGGTCCAATTCGGTCGCCACAAAGGTGGGAGCAAATCGACTAAGCCTAAAAAACTCGTCCGTATATCCATCGACCGTCCTTCCTATCTGCTTGAGATTACTGAATCTGGTCTGTAGATCATACCGAGCTACTGCATCAAAGTACTTCGTCTAGAATTTGTCACTGAATACCGTCCATAAGATAGGTGTCGCCAATCCAACTACTAGCATCACCCACCAGCTGCGGGCTTAGTCCAATAATTGTAGGCGCACAACGGCCACCTTCTTTTTCTTTAGAATTTGGGTTACCTCCAGAATAACCACTATATCTTGTAGCTAAGTGTAGAAGCATGGAAAAGAATAAAGAAAGATCCATGCGGCCAGAGAGCCCCATGCGGCTCAGAGAAGTCATGCGGCTCAAGTATCCATGCGGTTCGAGTGTCTATACGGCTCGAACAAGTTCTATGCGGCTCGGAAAGAAGCCACGTGGCCTGCAAACAACTCTTCCGTTTGTCCTCTACTGTATTAAATGCCTTGACGGCTGACAGCTCTGACACATGGCAGCCCTGACACAAAAATACAATGATGACTCCATCATAATGGCAGACTCCTAGGGAAATGAGGGAAATCTCTGGCACAATCGCCCGAGATTCAGAAACTGTCATGCGGCCTTGACACGTGGACAATCGTATGCGGCTCAAGTAGAGACCATCCTATGCGGCTCATGAAGACTAGCCCCATGCGGCTTATGTAGATTAGCCCCATGCGGCTCATGAAGATTAGCTCCATGCGGCTCACGAAGACTAGCCCCATACGGCTCACGAAGACTAGCTCCATGCGGCTCACGAAGACCATCCCCATGCGGCTCACGAGGACTATCTCCATGCGGTTCACTCATGCGGTCATCCACACTCATGCGGCTCAAATCATTACCATGCGGTCCAAATAGTCAGGGGCCACACTCAGGCAGCCTTGACACGTGGCCAGCCTTGTACGACTCAATGAGGAGTAACTTTCCTGCGGCTCAGATTTCTGCTATGGCTTGCGGTTATGACACGTGGCATGATAGCAGGAAACGTGGCATCAGATTGATCTAAATCCCCCAACAAATCTCAATAAAATATTAGGGTCAAATTAGATTATTGGCAAACAAGCAAATTAATGACACGTGTCAAGAAATCTGAGGTTGGCATGACAAAACGGGAGGATTTATGTCAATCAGCATTAATTACCCTCAAAAGATTTGATGCAATCATATTTATTGCTCAAATTTTGATGAACGGTCCAGATCCAGTGATCCTTAGCCGCCGACTTTCAAAAATGGGCAATCATTGCAAACCCTAATGAGGCCCCCCACTCTTATAAATAGCAAGATGCCATTCCCTTGCGAAGAGATGGAGATAAAAAAGGGGAAGAGAAAAGACACGGAGGGAGAGAGATATACACAGAGATATACAGAGAGAGCCAGAGAGCCTGAAGAGATAGCATTTCTTCATCAACGCCCAGCAGTTCTTCTACAGAGCCAAGGTTGCACCTGATCGTCCAAGGAGTAAGGCAGAGCTGCCGTCGCTTTCCCGAGCCTCTACCGTCACCCTCCAGAATCTAAAATAAACAATTGTACTTAGATTGCTGTACCTAGGCTTTAGTCCCTAGGCTTTCTTTGTACAAGCGAGTTTGTATTGTGAAGTAAAAGTCCAGTCCTCCGATAATTGTTCTGCTTTTTTATATTTCATGACAAACACGATGGCGACTCTGCTGGGGACAAACTTCTCCACGGCTGAGGAGTTGGTGACGCAATCGGATGCAGCCAAACTTGGCTCAACGCAACAGAAGATGGTCGTCCGCGTCGACCAATAGGCGTTTGAAGAAATGCTCTCTGAAGGAAGCGCTGGCCCGGTCCAGAAGCGAACCCGCTCAAAGAAAGCTCGCTGCGAGTGGAGGCCAAAATCATTTGCTCCTCCCCAAACTCTGGACGGAGTACTCTCTGCTGCCCAAGACGGCGAAGGCGACTCTCGCGCGGCCCCACTTCGAGCCATAGAGGACTCTGATGTCCCCAAGTCCGACAGAGGAAAGTACTATGATGCTGGACTTGCACGGGCAAAGTGCGATCTTATGTGCTCCAGGAAGAAATCGAAAAAGGGTACTAGCCGCAAGACGAAGACTCATACGGCCAAGATTGCCAGCCGCATGAACGATGACCATGCGGCTGAGACTACTCGCCAGAAGCACAATACTCATGCGGCCAGGATTTCCAGCCGCATGGAGAAGACCTATGCGGCTGAGACTTTCAGCCGCATGAAGAAAGCTCATGCGGCTACGACTGCCAGCCGCATGGAGACTATTGATGCTAGCCGCATGTCGCCTGCTCCACGCGGCTCTGTCTTCGATCGCCTCTCCTATGGCCCTGATCTCCTATGCTCTCAAGAAGACATGTCTGACTCTCTCCAACACCACCTAGACTCTTCCTACTATGTGCCCTTACGCACTAGAGTAAAAAAGTCTAGGGCAGCACGAGCTTGGCAAGCTCGGTCCGCTGATCCGACCTCTGACCATCCGAGCGTCCCATATACCATTATACGGGCCTCTGATGGAAAGTTATACAGAACCACTCAAGTCCAGCCCCCGGCGGCAAACAGACAGAGAGGTCCACAAAAGTCTCCCAAAATCTAGGGAGCGAACATGGTCGATCCAGACCCATCTGACTTGCGTGAGGCCATCTTCCACAAACGCAAAGAAAAAAAATGCATCGGGGCACAAAGAGTCCTTCCATGGACGTCATTGCACCCAAGTCATCGTCAACTGCTGCTGCAATAACGCGTCGGTACGAAAAGACCGGCAGTCCGTCTTTCAAAGACTGCAACAGCCGTCTTCAGAAGACGAGGCACTTTCCGTCGTCTCCTGCAACTTTGCTCAGAAAGTCCCCGCCGGGAGAGAAAAGAAGACCAGTACTCCTAGCCCGAAGATTTTAACCACTTTGACCAAAAGACTGTCGTCTAAGCGGGTGCCCACCACCGGAGTTTTCCAAGGCACCCGTTCTAAGACAAAATCTGCTACAGTAGAAAATTCGTTGTCCACACCACTGAGGGTTGCTGGGATTAGGGGTAGCACTCCTCAGAATATCCACGATAATCCGATATTCCAAGAATACGAGCCGGGGGAAACAACTCTCCCATCAGATGCAGCAAACCCCGACGTCCCCGAGGACATCCACAATTCCCAAGACGAGACAAACTCGGAAACTGGGGGTACTGTTCCTTCTGAGTCCAAACCAGAGGAGAACATTCCCACATATCCCGATGACTTCTCACTACAGGGGTATGATTCGGAGGGCGCTTCCTCTACTGCTCCGTCCATCTCTCCTCATGTAAAGACGATGTTCATGACGGACAGCAGCCAAGGGAGTTCCAGTGATCGCCAACGCATCGACACTCTGGAGGCCATACTGCTCGCCTTGGTCAAGTCTGTGGATGAGATCAAAGCGGCCCTTCCAACTCTCCAAGGAGGGACGCCTGGCCAAACAAGTACGGGTCCCGCGGTCAATACGGACTCGAATTCAGCGGCACCGAAGCCGGGCAATAATCCTCCTGAAGTAACGGCCCCCCCGCTGTGGATAAGGCCCGAGAAGCGAGAAGAGAGGTCCAGGAGCTCCGAGCCATGTTTTACGCTCGAAAAACCTCTCAAGACCTCAGAATACGGCAACCGTACCCTGCTGCCTGGAGGGATGTTCTATTCTCGCCAAGATATAAGCCGTTCAACATCAACCCGTATGATGGCAAGACCTCCGGCAGTCGGTACATCACTTACTTCGAGGTCACCACCGACCATCTGCCCTATTACGATGCCATCCTCACACGATTATTCATTGGGGCATTGGAAGGAGTCGCCTTCGATTGGTATCGCAACCTGTCGGACAACTGCATCCACTCCTTCGCCGGCTTCAAGCGCATGTTCTTGGAGAGATTTTACGAAGTAGGGCAAGACATCACAATGTCCACTCTCATGGACATCGTCCAAGGAGAGAAAGAGCTGACAAGGAACTATATCGAGCGGTTTCGCCAAACCGCAATGAAGTTGTCGTCTGGAAATCCAGATTCCTCCTTGATTGAAATTTGCTAAAAGATTGCTCCCAACAATCAGTCTCTGGATGGGCGAAAGTCAATTCAAGGACTGGAAAACATTTATCATCAGTGCCACAAGCGCCGAAGAACGACTAAAGAAGGCTCGCCAACTGGGATTACACATCTCAGAAGGAGAGAACAAGAGCAGGCGTCCCAACGCCAACACCAACAATAGGGGTAGCTCCTCCAACAATTGGGACAACAAGGGCAAGCAGGCTATGGTGGCCGATACAGCACAGAAACCTGAGCCAAAGCCGACAGACAAACAATGGCCGCAAATTACTTACTCCTTCGAAGACGGTCACGTGAAGCCCATCTTGGACATGCTCATACAAGGAGACAGAATTCAGCTCCCTCCACCAAGACGGGAACTGCGGCCGGCGAAAATGGAGAATCCTAAGTACTGACATTACCACCGCTACGTCCACCATGCTACATACGACTGCTACCAACTAAAACGGTACATCTAAAATCTCATCGATTCGAACGCTCTGGCCATCGATTTCGAAGAGGTAACAGTGGCAGCCAATATGGTATCAGTACAATTTGGCAGCTTCCCTCCGACAGAAACTCAAGATGGTGTGGTCCCTATCCCTCTGGCGACAATGGAGATTGCGAATCTTCCACCTCCCCGAGATCAGGCTACCGGTCTAGTGCCCCTCACCACATCACAAGGGAAGGTCATGTGGGTCCATCCAGACTTGGTATCTGAAGTGACTCAGCCCACGCCATCTTCCATTGGCAAGAAGAAAAGTGGAAAAGTCAGGTCCTGCCGCATAATCTCGGCAGATATCGAAGAAGCTACAACCGTCGTCACTCAGTCTGGGGCACAATCCCAACCTGTGGCTGACAACTCGACCGAAGATCATCAGCCCGCTACAACTGACGCTCCGGGACCGGCTCAGCCTCCGACGACCGATAAGCCTAGGCCGAAGGAGACTCGCTTTGACAAATCCCTCCGAAAAGAGACACAACAGGGGCTGGAGAGGCCCTACAACTTCGACATTCTGGAGCAATTGGCCAATACACCGGCCAAGTTGTCACTATACGAGCTTCTGAGACTCTCAAAGGATGTACGAGCAGCTTTGAGCGATGTACTCCAAAATGCTGACGCATACCTGGCTCAGGTCAACCTCACAGGAGAGAACCCGCCTTTAGATCTCTAAGACATCGCTTGCACGGGAGCGATGCCCAACATTGTCTTCACTCTGCAGGATATGCTCATCAAAACCAACCTGTACGATCGCCCGCTATACTACACTGGATAAATCGGCGACGTAAAGGTGGATCGGATGCACATTGATCCTGGCTCTTCCATAAGCATCATCCCGAAGGGTCTGTTACATCATCTCCGCATCCCTATGCATCGTTTGACGCCTACAAGTACCGCCATCAGTGGTTTCAATTCGGACAGGAGCTACCCAATTGGGAAAATTCGTCTGAAGTGTCAGATTGGCGATCTCCAGTCAGAAGTTACCTGCTACGTCATAGATGCAGACACTTCTTACAACATCCTCTTGGGGCGCCCATGGATACACGATTATATGATCGTGCCTTCCACTCTGCACCAGTGCTTCAAATATCGACAAACACGGCTTTGTGAGGACAGAATTTGCTGATATCGATCCCTTTAAAGGGATCGAATCCTACTACCCAGACTTCTGCCTATACGAAAAGTCAAAGAGGTACCTTGATGAAGGAGATGTGCAAGCTCATACCGAGACAGCCACAGGATCAGAAGAGCCTCTGACGATCCATCTCCAAGCTCGCAAACCTGGCAAGTTCGTACCCCTTACAGCCACTCTGCGTAAGGACGCAATCAGTCTCTCGGCACAAGAAGAACAAATGATAATCCGGCTGCCAAGGTCTGGCCAAGTACCAAGACCCACAACGGAGCCACTGACAATCAGGCTGCCGAGAGTCGGCCAGCCGCAAACGGAGAAGCTCAATCCCTCCGACAAACCAATGACGATACGCCTTCCCAAGAAGGGTCGTCACCCCGATGCAAGGCCTGGAACCTCTAGCGAACCAACCACTCCCCGTCCAGCATCGAGTACCAAGCTGGGGGTCGCTAGTCTGCCAACAACTCTACGCTCTGCTTCGCCAACTGAACCCCTGACGATCAAGCTGCCTAGGTCGTCCTCTCAGTCTTCATTTACGCAGGGGGTAGCCGAAGAGGAACCAGAGCTAGCTAAGTATGTGGCTGCCCACACTGATGCACCCTCCGTAGATGATGTAATCTCGCTAGAAAAGATACCTTACTTCATCAATAAAGGGCTATCTTTGAACTACCTCGAGCTTAATAAGCTTTGTGCAATATATGCTATGGAACACGGTATAGGCACTCACCTACACACACATGTGACAAATGTGTACACCGCAATCCAGCTTACTCCAGTAGAAGACGCTTACCGCATAATCGAGGGAGGAGACCATCCAATCATCTTCGGCCGGAAGGACGATCCGCAGCCCTTCACCGTAGAAGAAGCCGACCTTGAATCAGATGCCGGAAGACTGCCTCTGTATCTTTATAGCCCCCAATCCAAGTATGTCATGCAAAAACAAGGGTTTGATCTGGAGACGATGCCAGGCTTGAACTACGACACTGGGCGACGATTACCTTTGAAGCAACTAGTCCCGGCTGGTAAACCACGGGACTACTACAGCAAGACTCGATGTGGATTAGGGTATGTTACACCCACGACCCCTGAGAGTTTGGATGAAGAATGTGACTAGCATTCACATTCAACCGGGTCACCAACTTCTGACTCAGATACCAGCATCGGAGATGTATTCAGACAAGTCTTGTCAGTCAACATGGCATTCGCCGACGCTTATGAAGAAGATGAAGACATTCCGGAAATCCTCGAGCTAGAGCCGTGGGCCCAACAGTTGGATGCACAATGGGAAAAGCGGTTCAAACAGAGAGAGCCTCCTACTGAAGACGAGGTTATACAGGTCGACCTCGGCAGCGAATCTTCTCCAAAACCAATCTTCGTCAGTAAAAACCTGACAGATAAAGAGCGAGAATCGCTGCTGGAACTTATCAAAGAATATATTGATGTGTTCGCCTGGATCTATGAGGACATGCCGGGGTTAAATCCCGATATTGCTCTACACAAACTCAATATTCGGCCAGATGCAAAGCCAGTCAAGCAACAACAGCGACGCTTTCGCCCGGGCATCATGGATGCGATCGAAGCCGAAGTCAACAAACTGATATCCAGCAGCTTCATTCGTGAGGAGCAACATCCTGATTGGGTCGCCAACATAGTACCCATCCTCAAGAAGAATAGGAAGATTCGAATCTGTATCGACTTTCGCAATCTGAATGAGGCATGCCCCAAAGATGAATTCCCCCTCCCTATCACAGACATCATGATTGACAATACCTGCGGCTTCGAACGTATGTCATTCATGGATGGCTTCTCGGGGTACAACCAAATCAAGATGTCTCCTGACGACAAAAAGCATACATCATTCCGAACACCGATTGGCACATACTGCTACACAGTCATGCCTTTCGGTTTAAAAAATGCCGGCGCCACATATCAAAGAGCCATGAGTATCATCTTCAGAGGCCACTTACGCAAGACGGTGGAGTGTTATGTTGATGACATCGTCGTCAAGAGTCGCTGTAAGGAAGACCATCTGCAGGATCTGAGGACAGTATTCGACCTGATGCGAGCACACAACCTAAAAATGAATCCTACAAAATCTTTCTTGGGCGTATCCAGCAGAAAATTCTTGGGTTTCATCATCACCGCCCAGGGTATCCACGTAGACCCCGAGAAGACGAAGGCGATCATGGAGATGGGTCCCCCGAGAAATCTCCGCGAACTCAGAGGCCTTCAAGGGAGGCTAGCTTACATTAGGAGGTTCATCTCTAACCTCTCCGGGCGATGTCGGCCATTCACCCATCTCATGAAGAAAGGCGTCTCATTCGTATGGGATGAAGAATGTCAGCATGCCTTCGACAGCATCAAAGAATATTTGTCGAACCCTCCAGTCATGGTGGCACCGGTTGCTGGAAAACCATTCCTACTCTATGTACGCACAATTGAGCATTCCCTTGGCGCCCTGCTAGCTCAAAACAACGACGCAGGCCATGAACAAGCCATAAATTACCTCAGTCGAATGATGATTGGGCCAGAGCACCGATACACCGCTGTAGAGAAGGAATGCCTCGCCCTGGTGTTCGCTATTCAGAAGACGCGGTACTATGTCACTGGACAAACAATACATGTGATCTCACGAGTCAACCCTCTCAGGGTCCTCATGACTAAACCAGGGGCACTCAGCTCTCATCTCGCTACATGGGCAATATTACTGTCCCCCTATCATATGATCTTCGTCCCCACAAAAGGCGTTCAAAGGTCAAGCCCTGGCAGACTTTTTGGCAGCCCACCCAGGCTCGAAGTCGTCCAGAATATATGAAAAAATCCCAGATGAGGTCGCCAACTCGCATGCAACCTCTCACGATAATATACGGCGAATGTTCTTCGACGGTGCTTCGAGAACTGGACCCAAGGGCAACATCGTCGTCGGAGTCGGGGTGGTGCTGGTTTCTCCTTCCGGATTGGTGATCAATCGTGCTTACTCTCTCACAGAACCCTGCTCTAATAATGTGGCCGAGTACAACGCTTTGGTCATTGGCCTCCAACTTACAGGAGAGCTGGGGGTAGAATATCTTGAAGCATACGGCGATTCTCAGTTAATCGTCAATCAGATCCGAGGCTCATACGAAGTCCGCCACGAAGATATGATCCCCTATCACCAAATAGCGATCGACATCATCTCGTCGTTCAAGGGGTTCTTCATCGAGCATGTTCCCAGACTCTGAAATATCGAAGCCGATGCCTTAGCAGGCCTGGCCGCTTCCCTAGCAGTTCCTAATCATACTCATCAATCGGTGGATGTGATAGGCCACGAACAGGTCTGCCCCAAGAACAACGTTCAAGTCATGGCGAGTTATTCCGCCCAGACAATCGACGATGTCGCAGATTGGAGACAACCATTCATTGACTTCGTCGTCTATGATATCCTGCCCGAGAACCCAAAGGAAGACACCTCCATCAGACGGCGTTCTCTCAAATTCTTCTACGATACAGAGACGAAAATGCTGTATCGTCGATCCTATGATGGATTATTGCTTCGGTGTCTGTCAAACGCAGAAGCTAAAGAAGCCGTACGAGAAGCTCATGACGGTGTCTGCGGGGCCCATCAGCCTGGCCCTAAATTGCAAGCCCGCCTCCGCCGAATGGGCTACTACTGGCCCACTATGGTAGCAGATGCAGTAGACTATGCTAGAAAGTGCAAAGCCTACGAAGTCTACGCGGACTTCATTCACCAACCATCTGAATTTCTACATCCAACAGTGGCATCCTGGCCGTTCGAAGCATAGAGAATGGATATCATTGGTCCTATTACTCCATCTTTCTCCCGAGGACATCGCTTCATACTCGCAATCACAGATTACTTCTCCAAATGAGCGGAAGCTGTCCCGCTTGCAGAAGTAAAGACTTCAAACGTGATCAGCTTCCTTAAGCATCACGTCATCTATCGCTTTGGACTGCCCCGAAGGATCATCCACGATAATGGTCCGCAGTTTGCAAGCCACGCCTTCTATCGGTTCTGCGACAAGCACCGCATCCAGAATATTGCTTCGACGCCATACAATCCAGCAGCAAATGGGTTGGCAGAAGCATTCAACAAAACCATCATCAAGTTACTCAAGAAGTTTGTCTCTTCCAATAAACGCGACTGGAACGAGAAGCTTGGTGAATGCTTATGGGCGTACCGTACCATGGTCCGAACGGCCACAGGGAACACACCATTCTCCCTGGTGTATGGGAGTGAGGCAGTTCTCCCATTGGAGACTCAAATACCCTCACTTCGCGTCGCTCTCACTTATCAATTGACGACGGATGATAATTACCGTCGTCGACTACAAGAGTTAGATGCCTTAGATGAAAAGCGCCTCCTGGCTCAGCAGCGAATCGAGCTATACCAAGCACGCATCTCTGGAGCCTTCAACAAAAAGGTTAAAATAAGAACATTCCAAGTGGGCGATCTCGTTCTGGCAGTCCGGAGGCTGATGGTCATGACACACAAGACCACCGGCAAGTTCTAGCCTAAATGGGAAGGTCCATTCATCATAGAGGCTGTATTCTCCAACGGTGCTTACCGCCTCGCAAAACAAAATAGAGACTTGCTCATGTTGCCCGTCAACGGCAAATTCCTGAAGAAATATTATGTCTAAACGATATTTTCCAAATTTTTGAGTCATGTACCCGCTGGCGTCGCTGAACTCACTTCCACAACATTTTCCAAATTATCGAGTCATGTACCCGCTGGTGCCGCTGAACTCACTTCCACAATTTTCCAGATCATCGAGTTATGTACCCTCTAGTGCCGCTGAACTCACCTCTCCAATATTCCAAATTATCGAGTCATGTATCCGCTGGTGCCGCTGAACTCACCTCTCCATATTCCAAATTATCGAGTCACGTACCCGCAGGTGCCTCTGAACTCACATTCCGGTCACTCTTTTAGATAGTAAGTCATGTATGACCATACCTCTGAACTTTCTTACTGGAAGAGATCTTCCCTCATGATCTACTACCCGCACTCCCAGTGCACAAAAGGGTAACCGATCCACAAATTTCTAAAACGGCTATGTCCTCATTACCTCTGAGTCGTTTCACTTCTGCCAAAAACAAATTACCCCTTTACATAGAACTTCTATGTCCTTATTACCTCTGAGTCGTTCTATGTACCCTCTTTCATTGAGCCCACTCCTGCCATGTCCTTATTACCTCTGAGTGGGAAGGCTCCGTCGAAGAAAACCTCATATTTGCCATGTCCTCATTACCTCTGAGTAAATATGTTGGTCCTCCCTCGACTTATTATCTGTACCACAAAACAAAACCCCAGGGTACGCCAAGGATAATAGGTCCACAAATATCCTCTGTTGAGTCCACTCCTGCCATGTCCTTATTACCTCTGAGTAGGAAGACTCCACGGTAAAACCTTCGTACTTGCTATGTCCTCATTACCTCTGAGTAAGTATGTTGGTTCTCTCTCGTCTTATTACCCGTACCCTGAACTAGGGTACGCTAAGGGTAATAGGTCCACAAATGTCCTCTGCTGACCACAAATGTCCTCTGTTGACCACAAATATCCTCCGTTGAGTCCACTCCTGCCATGTCCTCATTACCTCTGAGTAGGAAGACTCCACGATAAAACCCTCATACTTGCCATGTCCTCATTACCTCTGAGTAAGTATGTTGGTTCCCCTTCATCCTATTATCCGTATCCCAAGTCGGGGTACGCCAAGGATAATAGGCCCACAAATGTCCTTTGCTAAGTCTCTTAGTACAGGCCCACCATTCCTCATCATGTCCCGGGAGCCCAGCTACTCCATGGCACTCTATCTCCCGATACTTGGAACGTCCACAACAACATTACCGTGGAGCTGTTCTAGGTATCCCCAATCAAACTTGTTATCCGTACCTAAAACCAAGGTATACCATGGGTAACAGGTCCACAAACCCCCCATGCGGGGCAAACATCACCACAACACCACAAGCACAACAAGCATACAAATGAAGGGTAGAATGAAAAGTACTCTTTATTCTAAAAGACGAAAAAGTATTGCATGTGGCGGGGACCATCTCCCTCTCAAAAAGAAAAGAAAAGAAAAACAGAAACAAAAAAGGCCGACTATAGTTCGGTATTACACAACTCCAAAAGGCGGCACTAAAACGAATTTGAGGCAATTAATGACGCGCACACGTGGCAAGGAGCTATGCGGCCCGAAAGTCCCTACGGCTGATTGACTCAATACAGCTGAGACATCCATGCGGCCGAGACATCCATGCGGTCGAGACATCTATGCGGCCAGGACATCATACGCGGCCAGGAGAATTTATACATGGCCATGCTTCTTATTCAAAGTATTTCAATTTTACAAATTGAAAACTTTGAAAGGGGTCTTGTAGAAGCATGGAAAAGAATAAAGAAAGATCTATGCGGCCAGAGAGCCCCATGCGGCTCAGAGAAGTCATGCGGCTCAAGTATCCATACGGTTCGAGCGTCTATACGGCTCGAACAAGTTCTATGCGGCTCGGAAAGGAGCCACGTGGCCTGCAAACAACTCTTCCGTTTGTCCTCTACTGCATTAAATGCCTTGACAGCTGACAGCTCTGACACATGGCAGCCCTGACACAAAAATACAATGATGACTCCGTCATAATGGCAGACTCCTAGGGAAATGAGGGAAATCTCTGGCACAATCCCCCGAGATTCAGAAACTGTCATGCGGCCTTGACACGTGGACAATCGTATGCGGCTCAAGTAGAGACCATCCTATGCGGCTCATAAAGACTAGCCACATGCGGCTCACGTAGATTAGTCCCATGTGGCTCATGAAGATTAGCTCCATACGGCTCACGAAGACTAGCCCCATGCGGCTCACGAAGACTAGCTCCATGCGGCTCACGAAGACCATCCCCATGCGGCTCACGAGGACTATCTCCATGCGGTTCACTCATGCGGTCATCCACACTCATGCGGCTCAAATCATTACCATACGGTCCAAATAGTCAGGGGGCCACTCTCAGGCAGCCTTGACACGTGGCCAGCCTTATGCGGCTCAATGAGGAGTAACTTTCCTGCGGCTCAGATTTCTGCTGTGGCTTGCGGTTACGACACATGGCATGATAGCAAGGCACGTGGTATCAGATTGATCAAAATCCCCCAACAAATCCTAATAAAATATTGGGGTCAAATCAGATCATTGGCAAACAAGCAAATTAGTGACACGTGTCGAGAAATCCGAGGTTGGCATAACAAATCGGGAGGATTTATGTCAATCAACATTGATTACCCACAAAAATTTGATGCAATCACATTTATTGCTCAAATCTTGATGAACGACCCAGATCCAGTGATCCTTAGCCGCCGACTTTCAAGAATGAGCAATCATTGCAAACCCTAATGAGGCCCTCCACTCTTATAAATAGCAAGGTGCCATTCCCTTGCGAAGAGACGGAGATAAAAAAAAGGGGAAGAGAAAAGACACAGAGGGAGAGAGATATACACAGAGATATACAGAGAGAGCCGAGAGCCTGAAGAGATAGCATTTCTTCATCAACGCCCAGCAGTTCTTCTATAGAGCCAATGCTGCACCCGATCGTCCAAGGAGTAAGGCAGAGCTGCCGTCGCTTTCCCGAGCCTCTACCGTCACCCCCCACAATCTAAAATAAACAATTGTACTTAGATTGCTGTACCTAGGCTTTCGTCCCTAGGCTTTCTTTGTACAAGCGAGTTTGTATTGTGAAGTAAAAGTCCAGTCCTCCGATAATTGTTCTGCTTTTGTATATTTCATGGCAAACACTAAGCATCAGCGACAATAGCATCTTCACTACCATCAAAGAAAGAAGGTTTCAGATGCTTGAAGCTGTTAGCTGCATCGTTCCCTTAATAACCAACTCTGCCTATGACATCATGTACTGTCTGCTGCAGGGCATCGCCCCGACGATCTTGTGATGCAAGCAAGTCCCAGATGAGTCGAATCAGGATTCTATTGTTAGGCTATGCAGGTTGGGCTGGCTGAACTATCGGCTCTTGCTCCCCAAAAGGCATGAATCGGGATACTGCCCCTAAGTGCTAGGTTTGGTCTCCAGGTTGCGGCTGGTTCACTTGTTGTGCTCCATCTGGCTGATCGGTAGGACCATAAATAATTCCACTGAAGAAAATGACATAAAAAATAATAAGGAAGGGCCAAGATAGATCAAGGATAAAGCACCTTATCAGGCCAAGATTCGGGAAGATTAGAAAGCACGAGTAGAGATCAAGGGCGAATGCTGATTGAGACATCTATACGGTAAAACCCTCACACATTCTTGATTTACAAGACCTGCCTGGGCTACCACTTAAACTGTTTTACGCCCCAGAACCAGAATACTTAAAAGCGGAGGACAGACACAGCCAGTTACGTACATCGAAGTACAACCCACCTCGTAATACGGTCACGACTGTCTAGATGCGTAAGGGTTAAACTACAATCCATCAGTCTCTATGGTCAGGAACAAGCCTAGTGACTCAATCTTAAGCAAGCAAATAAATGTACAAGATATTAGATCATCAGACATACAAAGTAAGGCGTCCCAAACATTATATATTCAGATGATCATAAAGCTAGTCATACAAAGTACGAGACTAGTAAGAGTTAAGTCATACATGATCAATCCTAGGATTTGTCAATCACGTTACAGCGCTTAGGCAAACAGAAATTTAGTTTCAACACGAGCTACCAATTGCTCGACGGCTAAACGCTTCTAAAGAATAATTTATAATAGAGTGGGAGAGCAAAATAAGAAACTCACTCGTTGCCAGGTTTACGTCTGGTGTTCACCATCTGGCTGATAAGCAGAAAGATCCTCGAGTATCATTCCAAAATCTGGCCATACAAAACTAGTTGGGTCAGACCCCAGAAAGAGCAAGTGCCACAAGGGAGGCTTCATTAAGGAACTAAACCAGCAGATAATAAATAGAAGAATAAATAAAAAAAAAGGCTTAAATGACAAGAAAACAGGGTTAGAATAAAATAATAGCTAGTATTAGGAAGAATAAGAGATGGAATATAATTCCCATGCTAATCACGAGCAAGCATTCAAGCACGGCCAATCAAGTCCTACGGCTTGCTATCATTAGCTAACTAGGGTTATCACAGGCCTAATTTTTAGCAAGATGCAGTTAAGATGTTCCCTCAGTCACATGCCCTACAGCTATCCAGGTTATCCAGGTGCGATGATTTACAAGAGTTATCAAGATTGCTGGTGTACTTTCAATACTTATGTTTTCAAAAAGTGCCGCACATGACAATGGACTGGAAATGTATCCTACTCGTCGGCAGGCTACAAGTCCCTCAAGTGTGGCCGGGATAACAGAATTGCCTGTAACTAGAAAAATATCCCTATATGGACTACTTGATCAATCTAGTCATTAACCTAGTCAGATTCATTATGAATTCCTGACCGTGGTAACCAGGAATCCATGTCCTAGACATGATGCAAGATGAGACAAGTAGCTTGTATAGGCACAATCAAGAAAGTCAACCACGGTATCAAGATAAGAGTTATTTAGCAAGTCAGGGTAGCTGTCGCAACAGCCTTTCAAGATTATTATGTCATGTCAGGTCACTTGTTACTTATCGGGATTACTCGTCAGGAGTGAGCCTCGACGGGCCACTATCAAGATTATACATGTTATGCCAAATTTGCTTGTTGCTTGTCAAGAGTGCGCCTCGACGGGCCATTATCAAGATTATCAAGAAGAATTTATATTATCATGTTCAAGTCAAGGTTAAAGTTCATGTCCAAGTCAAGTTTAATAGTATCAAGCTATCAAGTTGGGTCGTTGCAAGTTAGGCCAAATACAAGACACATGTAAGAACACAAGCAACTACCAGTACAGCAGTCTTGTGGATTTTGTCAGAAAGTGGGCCATACCTGGCAGGTGTGTAGGAAGAGACTTGGACAGTGCTTTATCTGTGGTGCAGCTGATCATCAGGCTAGGGAGTGCACAATTGCTTGTACATCAGCTGGATCTTCGGGACTTCCACAGCCAGAGGGACTAGTCTACCTTATGTCAGAGGAAATTGCAGAGGCTATTTCGATTTCGGACGAGGACTAGAGACCGAAGGCATTCTCTCATAGCTGGAGCAGACCGTGGGTCACCACTTTCCTTTGTGATTCTTTCTAGCATCTAGACTTTACTTGTTTCATATTCAAGACTTATTTCTAAAGTCTCTGTATCTTACTGTTGTTTCGTAATGGCCGCTTGTTTGATCCTTATTGTCCCTTAGTACCTAATAAAACTACTTGTTCACTTCCTATCATGACTTTGACTGTTAAAAAAATTCACTTGAATCTTCATAAATCCTTAGAAATTTTTTGGATAAGGTTAAGAAAAATTCGATGACCTACTATGACGTGGCAGATATGTACTGCAGTCATTTATCTGGATTATGGAGACTGTGAGTTCATTGCAGCCAGATGCACAATGGCGAGGCATGGACTCTAAGTTAAAGTGATTACATGTAATAATGGGCTCTCGGATATTATTGAGACTAAGTCCTAAATTCATAATGTTTTTTGACATCGAATAAAGTTGACAGAGTATTTTGGTAATATATTATTATCGGGACCATGGAACCGAAGGTTCACTGTAGCCAGATACATACTAGCGGGGCAGGAACTATAAGGGAAGTGACTCCAGATATGTATGATTGTCGGATACTATTGAGACTATTATCTCCTGATCATGTTTCATGACTGTCACTTTGTACCGCTTGAATCATGCCAATTTTTAATTTGTTTGTTTATACTTAATCGTGCCTAATCGTGCCATCTGAAATTGAGGACGAAATTTTTCAAAGAGGAGAGATTTGTAATTCCACTTTTCCTAAAAATAAATTTTGGGAATTATGTCTATAAAATTTCTATTTTTCTATTCCTATTAGGATTAATCAAATTATGACTTTCTAAGTTACTTTGATTACTATTAATTTTCCAAATTAATTGATTTAATTAATTTACTATTATTTCCAAATTAATTCTAATTCTTTTAATCTTTCAACCAACCATACTTGGGGTTTAAAGCCAACCTCTAAATCTTGGGCCAATAGCCCACTTCTCAGTCCAGCCTATCATCTAGTTGGGGTGCGGATCCTTGTGGACCCAAAACCCTCTAACCTGATAACCGATTAATCCTCCAACCGTTGGCTAAAATTCAAGCTTCCATTCATTCAAAATTCTTTTCTTTTCAAATGTTTCCCTCCACTCAACTGAAGTCGACGACAACTCCGATCTGTGGCGGAGGCCAACTCTAGAAGTTTCCAACTCACCTTAACCGTAGGATCTCCACCGCCCTTTCTCTCCTAGCCGTTCGTTTGTAACTGATTCTCTAACAAACTTTCCTAACCGCCTAACCGTCTTCATTGTTGGCCCATTGGTCATGGTCAAACCTAATTTTAATAATTGATCAAACTCTGTCTCGATATACGGAGTTACTCAGATGTCTGATCAAGATAGGATATCTACTCAGGTCAAGACCGAAGCTATGTTTGCCACTCGAGACTGTATTTCTTTATGTAATGTAATTTTTATTTTTATTGAGTCTAGGAATACATTGTACACCGTGTCGTACTGGAAAATAGGCTATCCAAAATCGTTTTAAAAAATGACCTATGTTTTTGAAAAATATTCCTTATTTACAAAAGCTTCTGAAGGATTTTAAAAAGTCCAAAAATCATTTTTAAAATAATCCTGACCAACCCTGACATAACTCGGCCCAAGTTCGGCCAGAGTTCAGTTAGTGATCGTTTGATTTTCGAACGTTTGAAAAACTTGGTCTTCCTTCAGTTGCGGATTGTTACATAGAGTTCTGTCCAAATTCTGCCCGAATTCTGCCAGAGTTTTGCCTTTAGAAAAACTATAAATAGTAAAAAATTCTGATCATTTCAAATCACTGATTCACTTCTATCTCTTCTCTTTTAAGCTTACGTTTCTTCCAAAGAGATCTAAAAAGCTTTAATTTTTAAATCCCAAGCCAGTTACAATTCTCTAGTCAATTTGCCGGTACGGTACGGTCTAGAAGATTTTAGAGAAACTGTAATCAGAGGCTTGATTGAAGAAAGACTCTTCAAAATTAAAGTTGGTCGAGTTCTTCGTATCAAAGCTCGCGTCTGTAGAAGTTGCAAGGACTTCGTATGAAAACTTGCAGGATTTTTCAATAGTGGATTCAACTGGAAGCTAGAGTTCTTTCGACTGGACTAGTCCTCACAAGAGGGAAACCAATATGCATCGCTATGTTTGCGTTTGCCTTCTGATCTCTTTTCTTTTACAGTTATTACTTTTTGATTATTGATATTATTTCTGTGATCTAACTGCTAACAAGTTTTTAATTAGCAATATTTCGCTGCCTACTTTATTCACCCTCCTCTAAAGTATTCTGCTGTACGACTTCGTTCCTACAATTGGTATCAGAGCGGGTTATACAGGTAAAGCAAAATAAAGTTGCAGTTATATTTAATTATTTTATAGATCAAAGCATTACATATGGCAATTGTGAAATTCACAAGTGAAGGCCAAGCCACAAATAGACCCCCACTGTTTGACGGCACAAACCACACTTATTGGAAAACACGAATGAGTTTATTCTTAAAATCTTTTAATTTTGACTTATGGTCTATAGCTATTGATGGATACAAAAAGCCTCCTCGTATTACTGCTGAGGGAGTTTTAGTTGATAAACCCCATGATAAATATACTGAGGATAAAAAAAAAAGGCCAGTCTTGATGCACGTGCTATTAACGCTTTATTTTATGCTATAGACAGAACCGAGTTTAACAGGGTGTCGACTTACACAACATCAAATAAAGTATGGAAACTTCTCGAAGTAATCCACGAAAGAACAACACAAGTCAAGGAGTCAAAGATCAGCAGACTTACTCAAGAGTACGAGGCGTTCAAGATGAAGCCAAATGAATCCGTCACTCAGATATTTACGAGATTCCTGGATATTATAAATCCTCTTTCTTCATTAGGCAAGGAATACAGTAACCATGAGAAGATATGTAAACTTCTACGAGCTCTCACGAAGAACTGGATTCCAAAGGCTACAGCAATCATTGAAGAAAATGATCTCTCAACAATGTCTCTGGAAACACTCATAGGTAAGATACTCACTCACGAGTTAGAACTTCAAGACTTTGAAGATGCTACATGTTTTCCATAAATAAATTCACTTTATTTATTTTGTATCTGAGAAAATTACAACTGTAGGAATCCGATCTAGAAGACGATCGCTTTATCCTTTGGACTATGCGAAGAAGAAAAGCTCTCAAAATTTTGACAGTAGATATCAATGTATCTGTACAATGAATAAAAAAGAACTCTATTTATAGAGTCAAAATAGTAACTGAAAAGATAACTACCTCACCACTAGTGTATTTGAAAAGTCACGCAGACTCTAAATACACGCAGGGTTAGTGAGTAGTTACTGGACGTGGCCCGTAACTGTTGGACACATGGCATTAGTGCATGGGTCGTGTGCAAGTTACTGGACACGCGAGAGAGAGATCGGTGGCATGGCTGCCACGTACTCCAGTTGAAATGAAATCCACGCTGTCTTGCTGAAGGCAAAAATCCACGCAGTTTCGTTGACGCAGACTCGTTGAAGGCGAAATCCACGCAAGCTTTGAAGAAGAATACTTCAGAATTTACGCAGGCTTTGAGAAGAATAACTCAAAATCCACGCAAACTTGAGGAAGGAGAATGTTCAGAATCCACGCCAACCGCCAGCTGTCTTGATTTGGCACGCTTCGTCTGACACAAAATCTTTGACATTGATTATATTGTCAGCCGCATTAAATGAAGATAAGACCCAAAGTCACGCCAACTTGGTGAAGAGTGAGTCTTGCTAAGGAAGATTTTGAAAATCACGCAAAAGACGGCGATGATCTCTCGAATTCTGTGCATACGTGGCATACGAGGAGACGTTTCTCGACTGCTGTGTTGTCAGTCATTATGATTCTGACGTATGGCTGAGCTGTCTCTGCGTGACTTCTAAAGGAGATGGCCAGGCAGAACTTTAGCGTATCTTTTGTGCTGCTTCTTGGATCACTCGCGTGACTTGTTCTGATCAACTCAGCGTGACTTTCATTTTTGAGGCCTACAAAACCCCCTTCAAAGTTTTCGAAAAATGATAAAATATTTTCGAAATACTTTGAAAATAGAGATGATGAAATGAGTTAAAGTCACGCTGAGATGGCTCCAAATTTTTTTTCGGAAGTTGAAAAGACTTCGAAGTTCTTTGAAAACATCCAAATGAACTTATTAAATGTCATAATGACTCTTCGTTCTCCGAGACTGATTGTATCCAATTTATGGTGGAATATAAACCGCCGGCGAGCTCTGTTATATAAACAGGGAGAAGATTCATTTTTAATCTTCATCTTACGTCAATATGACACCAAAGGAAGAAGCTGAGGAAGAAGCACGCAAGTTGGGCTTTTGTTCCCATGGTGACCCCACTTTTGGGGGTGAAGAGCCAGAGCCCCTTGTCTTCGAGCTCAAAGATGATCCCTTGCAACTAGCCAATTTCTTGAGCTATTTTAGCTTGGATAGCTCGTCCTCTTCTGATGGGCGCAGCTTCATAGAGCAGCGTGAAATGTTTAAAGCTCTGTTGCACTGTCTGGGAGTTAGGAGTGTAGAAGAACTAGGCACTAAGCTCAGTCGCTCTGGAAAATAGAGCGTGACTTTTATGCTTTTGTTGTACTCTTTTTGTCTTGTCTTTTGTAAGGCCATCAGTGCCTGTTTAAAGAATGAAGTACAACTTTTGTGTTTGATCTGCGTGCCTTTTAATGAAGAATATTAATTAGCACTCTTTGACTGTTTCCAATGTTGCACTCTCCCGAAGTACACGTGACACTCATTCCACAATTTACGAGCGCTATTTATGCGGATCTTTTCCAAGAATAGACCTGCACTTGACCCTTTAAATAGATGGATGAACTCCACGCAAACTCATCTTCCCATTCTTCTTCCTCTCTTCTGAGAATGAATTTTCTATGAGAAGGAAATAGGAAAGCCATGTTGCCTGATGTCAAATCTCTGTGCACGATACCAGACATGGATCTGTCAATCCTTAGCAGCAAACTCAGCGGTAAGTTCAATATACACGTATCGAATTTTTTTTATTTGCTAAGGACAAATTCATCTTCCTGAAATGAACAGAATGCATCTGTCTTTGCTTGACCAGTTTCTGTTGACTGATTTTTCTTTACTGTTTCTTGCAGAATTTTGGCTGAAAACCTTCTTCAGAACTGGCATTGGTGATGTGGATGCTGTGGACAATATTCTTCTGACATTTACATCAGGGAGCTCATACGCTTTTGACGCGTATATCAGACAACTCAGAACTCTTCGTGAGATAGAAGGGTCTTCCTTAGATGGTAGGAAGAGCCTTTATACACGAGAGTTGGATGGTGGAGTTAACTCTACTACCAAGAGATTGGGTAGTAGAGTTCCTTTCACGGGAGAACTAGGAATTGTATCCCAAGGTTTGGATACATTCCTGTCTTCCATGAGAGGTTACCCCCATCCACCAGTTGTATTGGCAGCAACACATTTTCGTGTTGCCCTACTCTGTGGTTCTCCTCTCGTCTGAGAGATAAGACCAGAGTTTGATTCCTGCTGGACACCCAGGAATTGCCACAAACAACGAGATTGCCAGAGAAGATCCAAGAAGAAATAGATCTCAGTTGTACATAGAATGAAAATCCAAGATTTGTAATAGATTTCCATTATGATTTGTAGGAAAGTCTAAGAAAATGTAATAGACTTTTTGTGGTGAAATGGGAATGGAAATGACATTTCTTCTACGCTCAATGATTTGTATTTGTGGATGAATTGTGGACATGATAGATAATAAAATCATCTTTTCTGTTTTTTAGAGTATATGATATTATCAGAGGTATTATGGACATGATAATATATAGGAACTCGAAAGAAATATATTGATTTCTATACAGAGGTCAAAACATGACAAATGAGTAAACAGATTCGAAATTGATTCAGAGGTTATGAAAACATGATAAATACGAATCCCCACTTAATGAACTGATAGAAGATTATGAACGGATAAACCGTTAGGAAATGATGAACAGATAGACTGTCGAGTGAATGTAATAAATGAACGGACGAACCGTCAAGTATTAATGAACATGTGAAACGTCGGATGAATGTGAGAAATGAATGGATGAACTGAATATCGGGAAAGAATACGTCCCTTCGATCCTTGTAACCATATGCCTATAAATAGAGCATATATTTGAAATAGAAGGATCGTATTTTATCCACAATGTCTTTTGAAGAGAACATAAGAAGGCTGAAGTCGCCCTTGAAGCTACTGAAGGTGTTAAAGAACATCCACCTCCGCAGAAGAAGGAAATGGGCGAAAGCTCGTCTACTCCCAAGCCGTCAAAAGATATCCTGGATTTCCTGGTCGAACCAGGAGAAACCGAAGAAGAAAGCAATGAGGCTGGCTGCCTGCCAATTCTTGGTACGGTCAGGAAAAGATGTATTCAATTCTTTTGCTGATTATGTATGTGGTCCGTCCCAAATATGAAAGGGATCATAGTGATCTTCCATGATGATGTACTCTTTTTTCTTGAGGAATTTTGTCTCAAATAAACTCCGTTTAAGGAAACTTTGTTTACGATATATCCTTCCCACTTTATATTTGCCTTTATTCATTGATCTTTTGACTCAGAAATCAGAAAGACTAAATATCATTTTCATAAATATGATATTGAGATAGAAAATTTAGAGGTAATGTGGACATGATTTTCTGGATATCAAATTTGTTGAGAAAACGATACAAAGTAGAATACCTATCTCCACTGGGGATAATAGATATCAGAATG
>JANAVB010015440.1:0-145336 GCA_029216955.1 Iris pallida | reverse complement strand
TGTACTAAGCTTTTCTCGGTTCCAATTCTGATGATACCCCGAGTAGGCGAAATCCGCAGAAACACTTGGTCGCCAACTCTGAATTCTAGAGGCCTACGATGCTGATCTTCCTATGACGATGTCGTTCCTGTGCAACTCGAAGGCGCTCTCACCAACTTAACTATCTCCACAGTCTGCGTGATCATCTCTGGTCCCAACAACTTCCGTTCTCCGACGTCGTCCCATGCCAAAGGGGACCTGCACTTCCTTCCGTACAATGCTTCGAACGGGGCCATCTGAATGCTAGCCTGATAGCTGTTGTTATAGGAGAACTCTACTAGATGAAGGTGGTCCTCCCAAGATCCGCCAAAATCTAAGGTACACGCCCGTAGCATATCTTCTAACGTCTGGATGGTTCTTTCTGATTGCCCGTCAGTTTGTGGATGATAAGCAGTACTGATCTTAACTTGGTTCCCAAACTTTGGTGTAGCTCCCGCCAAAAATGGGAAGTAACCGGTATCCGATCTGATACTATACTAACTGGAATACCGTGCTGCCTTACTATCTGCTTCATGTACATTTCTGCTAAGCTCAGTAGTCTGTCCACTCGGAAGGGAAGGAAATGAGCGACCTTCGTGAGTCGATCTACTATTACCAGACGCATTCCTGCCAGCCGGGGATCTAGGTAAAACCGGTCACAAAATCTAGTGATGTGCTCCCATTTCCATTCTGGGATAGGAAGCGGCTGTAGCAACCCTGCTGGTCTCTGCTGCTCGGATTTCATGCTGACATACCGACACTTGGATACAAATCTTGCTATCTCTTTTTCATGCCATTCTACCAAAAGTACTGCCTGATATCTCGATACATCTTCGTCCCTCCAGGATGAATGGAGTAAATGGAACTATGAGCTTCGGACATAACTTCTTGTCGAGGTCTCCACTCGTAACAGAGTCTGTTTCCAAACCTGAGCGTACCATCTTCATGATCACTAACTACTTCCTACGGCCTGATTCACACTCCGACCGCAACTTCTGAATCTGTGGATCTCCTGCTTGTGCTGCCCTTATCCTCTCTACTATGGTTGACTGAATCTGCATACTGGTCATTCTCTAATCCCTTGGCAAAATACTTCGATTCCATACTCTGAAGGTCTTCTAAAATATGCTTCTGCGAGGTCAAGATAAAGGCACTGTCTCTCCTACTCAGTGCATCTGCACTATATTTTACTTGCCTGGGTGATACTGAAGATCTAAGTCAAAATCCTTCAGTAGTTCTAACCATCTCTTTGCCTCTGTTCAAAATCTCTGCGTGACACGTATTTCAAACTCTTATGATCAGTATAGATCTCTACTCGATCTCCGTATAATAATGCCTCCACAACTGAGGTGAAAACATCACAGCTGCTACTCCAAATCGTGAGTCGGATAATTCTTCTCATGTCTCGAAGTGCCGAGACGCATATGCTATCACCTTTCCGTGCTACATCAATACACATCCAAGACCCTTCCAGATGCGTCACAATATACTGTAAAGCCTCCCGTTCCTACTGGAAGCGTCAGGATCGGGCTGAGATCAATCTCTTCTTCAATTTTCAAAGGATGCCTGACAGCTAGCGACCAAACAAACTCTACGTCCTTGTGTGTCAAACGCATAAGGGCGCAGAGATCTTGGCAAAGTTCGCCACGAACCTTCTGTAGTAACCAGCTAATCCTAAGAAACTTTGCACTTCTGCAACCGTTCTCGGGACTGGCCAATGCTCTACGGCCTCAATATTCTTCGGATCCATGACACTCCTGCCCCAGAAATTACATGCCCCAGGAACGAAATATGATCTAACCAGAATTCACACTTGTCAAGCTTCGATAAAGTTGATGCTCCCTCAATGTCTGTAAGACAGTCCTAAGATATTTCTCATGCTCCTCTTCACTGCTGGAATAGACAAGAATGTCATCTATGAACACCACCATAAATTTTCCAAATACGGCAGAAAGATGCGGTTCATTAAATCATGAATACTGCGGAGCGTTGGTTAGTCCAAAGGGCATTACTAAAACTCATAATGCCCATATCTAGATATGAATACTGTCTTCGGTATGTCTTGCTCCCGGACTCTTACTTGATAGTATCCCGACCGAAGATCGATCTTGGAAAAGATATGGCCTTGCTCAACTGGTCAAACAGGTCATCAATCCTTGTAGCGGGTACTTATTCTTCACTGTTACTGCATTCAGCTTGCGGTAGTCGATGCACATCCTCGTCGACCCATCCTTCTTGGGAACTAGAATCACTGGCGCAGCCCAGGGCGATTACTGTCTCGGATGAATCCCTTAGACTTCAACTCTTTTTCATGCTGATACAACTTATCCTGTTCTGACGGCGACATTCTGTAAACTCTGTTGCAATAGGCCTCGTTCCAGGGTTCAACTCAATGCTAAATTCTACCTCTCTGACTGGGGGTATCCCTGGGAGCTCATCAGGGAAGACGTCGAGAAATCTTTGACCACTCTCGGAATATGTCCTGGCTCTGACACTGCTGGAGATGACGCCTCGGCCTGATTCTTCAAGGTTCGAGTAAAGATAAACTGCTCCATCCCAGGAACGCTAAATATGACCCTACCTCCTCTACAATCAATGGTCGCATGACTGTTCTCAACCAGTCCATGCCAAGAACAACATCAAAATTCCCATAGAAAATTCAATCAATGATGCGGGCAGTAAATGCCCACACACCTCCACCGGACATAAAAATGCACTCTGCTAACTTCTACGAGCCCATTGCCGGTGAGTATATCCATCCTCTCCGGCAATGCCTCAAACTCTAATCCAATCCGTGTAGAATATTGTGCAGAGATGAATGAATGAGTAGCGCCTGAATCAAATAATGCTACAGCGGGAAATGAGGTGACGAGAATTTTACCTACCACCACGTCACTAGACGCTAGAGCCTCTCCCAAGGTCAATGTGAGAGCCTGGCCTCGCGGAGCCGCTTGTTGCGGCCTTCTTCGACCATGCTGTTGCTGCCTCTGAGGGCCTTCGGCTTCCTATGCTTGGCAGAACATCTGAGCCTGCGTTGGTAGACGCTGGGCTAGGGGCCTTACTGCAAATACTGGCCCTCCACTCGGGGTTGCCACCGGAGCTGGCAATGCTAAAACTGCTGAGCTGGCCCTCCTGGCCTCTGCATCATAGGACAAGTGGAAATACGGTGGTCTGAACTACCACACCTCAAGCATAAGCCATTCGCTGACCGGCACACCTCCCTCGTGTGCCCTACCTTTCCACAGAATGTACAGCCTTGGGGTGCTCCCTGACGCTGTTGCTGGTTCTTCGGCTGCTGATGCCGAACTGGCGCTGTATTAGTTGACACGGCCGTCCTTCGCAGCGCTCCTGCATCATGAATACGTACACCGGGTGCTGGTGCCGATGTTCGCTGCATTGCTCCTCCTCCAACCTGGGAATAAGATCTCTTCTGACCTCCTGTCCTCGATGCCAACCTCTGCTGGGTAAGCTCGTGCCTCCGAGCGGCCGTCAACACAGCATCAAATGTCTGGTAGTCGTGTCCTTCCACAAGCTGTAATAGTTCCAAATGAAGTCCCTGCTGGAACCTCATAGCTTTCTCTGGCTCCGTTGCCACCATTGCTGGTGCGAAATGGCACAATCTGCAGAACTCTGCTGCATACCCATCTACAGTCTTACCTGCTTGCTTGAGACTGATGAACTTCTGCTGGAGCTCATATCGAGCTACTACGCCAAAATACTTGGCCTTGAATCTGTCACTGAAGGTGGTCCAACGAACAGGGCGTCATATACCAACTTCTTCTGATGCCCACCAGTCGCGGGCAAGATCCTGAAGTACCAGTTTGACCAGATCAACCTTCTCATCATCTGGAACCTTGGCTGCCACAAGAATGGCCTCAATGTCCTGAATCCATGCATCCGCAGTGATGGCATCCTTTGTGCCATCAAAATACCTCGGGTTCAAGCGACGAAACCTTCCTCATGCTCCCGAGTCAACCCCGGCACTCCTCTCAAGAGCTAACTGAATCTTTTGGTTCAGCAACACGTTCTGCTCCTGCTGCCGAGTCTGTTGCTGTTGGTTAGTGACAAGAAACCCCCGGATGATCTCCAGGAGTGCTACGGCGTCTGGTACTGCCGTCGCTGCTGGTGCTGTAGGAGTTTCAAGGAGAGAGCTGCGTGAAAAGTCACGCAAGCTCAAGGAAAGAGACACGCTTCCAACAGGAAGCGTGCTCAAACGGAGCACACTGTTCACTGTCTTCTCCAAACAGCAAGAACACCATGACTGAACCCAAACTTCAAAGCATCATAACTTGGCCATCCGAACTCCAAATCCAGATTTCCAAAGTTCCAACTTGGGTGAAACTGAATGCTCTTCCACATGGAAGCATCAAAAACCCATAAAATTCAACTAAAGTAGATCAAACCATGCAAAATTCGACAATGATTAAAACCTAGATCTACAAAAATCAAAGCTTCAAAATGGAAATTTTAAGTTCTAAACTAGTATAGATTGAGGAGAAGAACATGTTTTGGCAAATAGTTTTGTAAGAAATCATTGACAAAATTATGGATCCATCTCTTGAGCAAGTTGGTACTTGCCTTGGTTGGTGGAGGAAATATTTGGTTGGTGGAGGAAGTAAATGAGAGGAGAGAGAATGAGATGAGTTATATATATAGATCTTGGACCCATGGGTTCATGATGAACCAAAGGGTTCATGATGAACCATTGGTGAACCAAGAATGGGTTACCCAAATGAGCCAAAACTGTAGGCCCAAATGCAGAAAATAAATTAGGAAATAATATTTTGTCAAATATTTTTGGGAAATGCATGAAGAAATACAGCATAATAAATATAGTATAAATACAAGGTAAATACAATTTTATCGGTTTACGTATTAAAATACGTATTCCAGGATCGGGGAGTGACAGACATGCACTCAAGTCCCGGCCTCTCAGGGTGACTCTCCGCCCCTTGTAAATATTATTAACCAGGATAATACCTCCCCCGGTCATAATCTTCCAAGTCCTACCCATATATTTAGCAATAATATTGTGTCTCAGAGCAAAAGAAACAGACACAAAACTATGAGTGGCACCAGAATCAAACAAGACAAAAGCAGGAAAAGAATCAAGGAGAACATGACCTGCTACAACATCTCCCACTGGCTCTACCTCCTCCACTGCTAGTGCAAAGGCTCTGCCCTGGGGTGCCCTCTGATGCTGGACGAACTTCTGCTGCTGTGTCTGGAGTGGCTGACCCCTCGGCTGAACTGTCGGTCCCGTCAGTGCCCTTTCCTGGCCTCCCTTGGCTGCTCGAACAGGGCAGCCCTTCAGCTGGTGGTCGGTCCCTCCGCAGAATAGGCAAGCGCCTAACCTCCTCCGGCATACGTCTCTGCTGTGCCCCGTCTTTCCGCTGAAAGCACACTGCTGGGTCTGCCTCTGGCCCTGACCCTGATGCTGTGGGGCACGTACTGGTGCCTGATGCTGCTGCTGGAATGGCCTCTGCTGATGCTGAATATAGGGGCACTTGGCCGGTCCCGCACTGGAACTCGCCCCCATGGTATCTTCTCTCCTCTTCGGCTTGAGGCCGATGTCCTCCTCTACAATCTGTGTGTCCATCAATATCTGAACGAACGTCGCATCACGACGACCTGAGGTGCGGGTACGCACTGCATGAATAAGTCCTCTACGGAACTTATGAGCCTTCTGCCCCTCATCCTGGATCATATCGGGAGCGAACCTGCTAAGGCGGAAGAACTCTGCTGCATACACGTCCACCGACGAGTTCCCCTGTACTAGACTCACAAACTGGCCCTCCAATGCTGTAAGAGCCACGTCCGGGAAGAACTTCTCCTTGAAGAGCCTCCGAAAGTTCTCTCATGTCAGCCCTATCACCGACGTACAAGGATCTGTGCGGTACAATGTCAGCACGATGTCGGAGAATCGGCTGGCTGCGGCCGAAACCCAAAGTCCTCTAGAAAGCTCTGCCAGCTCCATGCTCCGCTGCACATCCTCTAGCCAATCGTCTGCATAAAGGATGCCTTCCATGCCCGTAAAGTCCTTGGAGCTCATCTTCCTAAAGTCTAATACTGTCCTCGGCTAGGACTGCTGCTGGTACGGCTGATGGCCAGTAGGGCCCTGCACCGTACCCGGTGCCACTCTCTTCACGACTGCCAGTGCAAGCTGATGCAAGTTCTCCATGCTCTGCCTCAGCATCTCAATCTGAAGGTGTGACGTCTCCGTCTGGCGATGCGACGCATCTGCCTGGGCTCGCTGTGTCTCCATCATCTGTTGAAGGAGAAGGAACATGTGGTGTGTATCCGTCGGTATCAGAGGTGGTAGCAGCAGTATCTCTGGAACAACGACCGAAACCCTCTGGGGTGGAGGTGGTAGACCTCCCTGTGCTACTGCCAGGGCCTCCGGAATAGTGGAATCACTGGGGGCAGTCTCGTGAACCTTCTTCTCAGCCTGATCAGATCTCTCGGGCAAGCTACTCGATCCAGTGTCCCGCGGGTGCGTCTTCGTCATCCTGGAGACAAATTGAAGCAAAGAGATCAATATGGCACATGAGAAGATATTATCAAAGAAGGACAGTTAATTTAATACAAGGAGAGTAATCATGATAATCAAAAGATCGGAAATTTTTCTAGGTATGATTGAGAAACTCCTATCATATCCTAGGTCCTACGTCCTAAGTGCAGGCTCGTAATTAGTACTCTAAGTCGAGCACCATTACAAGATCGCACTAATTGCGACACTGACCTGCATGGGCCACCACGAAAACGTGTCACGACCCGCACCCTTATGAGGGACACGAGCACGTGGGTACGTCCAGCCTACGCCGCAGTATCGACGGTAGAATGCTGTATATAACGTCTGTAAATACTACGACTAACAATATAAAGGTACCTGTACAGTATATGCTGTATATAACGTCTGTCAAACTATGTCTCACTGAGTCACACTAAGTCCTGTCAAGTCAATCTAGGTCAAATCAAGTTATATCAAGTCAATCTAAGTCAGACTAAGTCAACCCTAGGTCATACCAATCATCATAAGTCAAAACAAGTCGAAGTAAGTCAAACGGGGTCAAGAGTTGGCCTACAGTTGACTTTTAGTCAACTTGTCAACCCTGGTCAACTCTGGTCAACTCTAGGTCAACCCTAGGTCAAACTGGTCAAATATTGACTCATCGTTGAATTTTGGATAAAAAGTCAACTCTGGGTCAACCGAGCCAAATTGGTTCAAAAATGACGTTTGTAGGGTGTACCTAACAAGTCACCTAAGTTTCAAGTCAATCCGAATACCCAAACCCCGTATTTGAAATTACCCGATTACCCTCTAATACACATACCCTTAAACCACTCTAACATTGACGTCAAGTGGCTTTCCCTTAGGAATTCCACTCCCGGATTCCTAGGGTAGTAGGGTACTAGCCTATACAACCATTACCTACCAAGTTCTCTAGGTAGAGTGGACATCCAGTCCATCTTACGGTCCATATTGGTCGTTTACCCGTTATCTCGAGTATCTCAAGATACTCAATGGTATCGTACGATACCATCTTTCTAATCCCACACGAAGTCCCGATTTCCACCTAGGAGCCTACCCGCAAACTCTATTTTATAATAGCTAAATCCCCTCCAAGTTTGGACGCGTTCCGACGCTCCTAACTCAAAATCCCCTCTTCACTAAATTCTAACTCGACCATTCACTCACTCACTCAAACTCATTTTTCACACTCACTTAGGACTAGTTTTAGGGGCTAGTTAGAGGGTATATATAGGCGTATATATAGCTATATATAGGGGTATATATATGTATATATATATATATAGGTATATAGGTGGGGGTTTTTAGGGGCTAAAGCGGGGTGCTACTGCTGCTGCTAAGGCTGCTTGCTGCTACTGCTGCCTGCTAATGCAGCTGCTGCTGCTGTGATTTAGGGGGGGCAGCAACCCCTTTGCCCCCCTAGCTGCTGTTGGTGCTCTCCTACTTCCCCTCTTCTTCCCTCTCTTTCTCCCTCTATAAATCCTTCTCTAAACTCCTCTATTCTCCTCTCTAAAACTCCTCTATTCTCTCTAATATATATATAAACTCTCACATACAAATCTTCCATTCTCTCCCTCTCTATATATATAAATACACACACAAGTATATTTATAGACACACACATATATACATAGACACTCACGCACACACACACACACACACACACACACACACACACACACACACACACACACACACATATATATATATATATATATATATATATATATATATATATATACATATATATATATATATATGAACACACACACATACAAATATATATATATATATATATATATATATATATATATATATATATATATATATAGACACTCACACACACACACACAATATATATATATATATATATATATATATATATATATATATATATATATATATATATATATATATATATATATATATATATATATATATATATATATATATATATATATATATATTGTGTGTGTGTGTGTGAGTGTCTATATATATATATATATATATATATATATATATATATATATATATATATATATATATATGAACACACACACACACACACACACACACACACACACACACACACATATATATATATATATATATATATATATATATATATATATATGAACACACACACACACACACACTAAATATGAATATTACACTCCACATAACACTAATACAAATGAAGTTTAAGGTGCCTAACCCACTTAGATGCAAACCTAATTATTCTAGAAGTGTCCAAATTTGGGGAAAACTCAAGGACACAATCACAAACCCAAACTTCTCCTAGGACACTCCAAACGGACTCAAACTTGACACGAAGAGGGACACAAACACGGGGATCAATCCTACGGGGTCCAATCTAGTTTACATGATGAAAAGAATAGATTAGAGGATAGGTTGTACCTATCGGGAGATGGATCCAAAGTAAAAATCCTCCGACACGGCTCCGACACAAAACGAATTGTTTAGGACACACCCTTGCACTTCTTGCTCCCAAAAGCTTGGAGAAGCTTCACTTGGGGTAGAGGAAGAGTTGGATGGAAGAAAAATGGGAAGAAGAGATTTATTTTGAGATCAAAACTAAGGATTTTCTATTCTTACTTGGGAAGAAACTTGGAGAAGAAGAAGATGGTAAGATTTTGAAGTGGGAAGAAGAAGGAATGGGGGGAAGTGTGGCCGGCCCTATGTGGGAGAGGTTGGGGCACTTGCAATTTACAAGTTTGCCCCTCCCTTGCTTACATGCTAGGTTATCTTCCTAAATTGGTTTGGGGGTTAGTTAAAACTAAATAAAAATCATAATTAAGCCTAAATACTCATGGGAGACTAGTCCAAACTCCTAGGCCTAATTGTTAAGTTTGGTGGGCTATGGCTAATTAATGTGCTAATCACAACTCAAGTCAAAATTCTCCGGAGTCCCGAATTAAGTCGGAATGCGATGAGATTCGAACCCGACTCATATAATCATTAAATATTAACATTCATGAAATAAAATTCCCAAAATATTCAAAAATGGAAAATTACCATTTTACCCCTATCTTGGAAAAGTGAGGGTGACAATGAGCTTAAACTATCTCTAGTATTGTTTATATTTATACGTTTTCATGCATGTTCTAATGATGGAACGTGTAATTGATGTTGGCGAAGGATCGGATAGTCTTCCTCTTCATTCACGTGAAATATTTACACGTAGGTCTCGTTTGGTTTGCGAAATCATCCGGTTGGAAAAAAAAGTGTTTACTTTCTTCTGTTTGGGTGCCAAAGAAATTGAGGAGGAAATAAAAGTGTTTCCCAATGGAAGATAAATTAGGGAAGAAAATGATTCCATCAATCTAAATAAGTAATCCCTTTTCCACATTAAAATATTTACTTTCCTTTTCAAATTCCGAGTAAGACAAGTCCGTACGTAGCTCCAACGGATCGAAGCTAACCACATGATTGGATCGTACACGTATTTTTGAAGTTGTGAAATATGGAAAACATCGTACACTTCAGCCAAGGTAGGAGGTAATTCGATCCGATAAGCAACAGTCGCAATCCGCTCGAGGATCTTGAAAGTGCTTACAAATTTTGAGCTCAATTTGCCTTTAACATCGAACCTCATCACGCTACACATGTGCGTTACTTTCAAAAATACATGGTCCCCGACCAGAAGTTCCAGCAGTTGCCGGCAAAGATCTGCGTAGCTCTTTTGTCGACTTTGTGCGATTCGAAGTCTGTTACGAATCAAGCGAACCTTTTCGATGGTCTGCTCCACCAGTTTCGGTTCGAGTACTTGTCGCTCTCCGACTTCATCCCAGCATATCGGAGAACGTCCTCCCGTAGAGCACTTCATATGGAGCCATCTGAATGCTTGACTGATAATTGTTATTATACGCAAACTCCTCAAGCGGCAAATGCGTATCCTAACTAGTCTTTAGATCGATCGCACACATGCGCAACATATCCTCTAAGATTTGATTTACCCTCTCCGTCTGACCGTCTATCTGGGGGTGGTATACAATACTAAAATTCAGTTTAGTCCCCATCGCAGCTTGTAAGCTCATCCAAAAATGCGATAGGAATCGCCCGTCTCTATCTAAAATTATTATGGTCGGTACCATGTGCAGTCGAACAATCTCGTCGATATAGATTTGTGCTTACCGATTTACGTTCCATGCTTCTTTGATTACGACGAAGTGAGCCAACTTGGTCAATCTATCAACAATGACCCAAATCGTATTATTCTTTCGAGGCGTCTTCGAAAATCCTACAATAAAATCTATCGAGATATTGTCCCACTTCCACTCGAGAATGGCAAGGTTTTGTAGCTCTCCGTCTGGCCTTTAGTGTTCTGTCTTTATTTGCTGACACGCCATGTACTGCGAGACAAAAGTAGCCGCATCTTTCTTCATTTCATGCCACCAAAAGTTTGTACGCAAGTTCTTGTACATCTTGGTGCTCCCAGGATGTAACTAGTACTTTACATAATGTGCCTCTATCAGAATTTCTTTTTTGAGTTTGGTAGTTTCAAGAATGCAGAGCCTTCCTTTTAGTCATAATGTCCCGTCTCCATCTTCCACAAAGTCGGTTGCCCTTCCTGTTGAAATCAGCTCGGGCATCTTTTTTAGCAATGAGTCATCCTTCTGTGCGGTTGTTATTTTGCTAAGCAGGCTCGACCCAAGCTTCAACTGAGCCAGGTACAGATATCGATACTCAATTCTGAGTTCAATACCCATCGCTTCAAGGTCTCGCCGTATCTCATTATTTAGGGCCAGTGTTCCCATAAACATTCTGCTCAGCGTGTCTGCTACGACGTTTCATTGCCCGGCGTATATTCGATCGTCAGCTCGTAGTCTTTTATTAGTTTAAGCCAACGCCGCTGCCTCAAGTTGTGTTCTCGTTGGGTGAATAGGTATTTGAGGCTCTTCTGATCTGTTTAGATTCTACAAGCCACACCATAGAGGTAGTGTCGCCAGAGTTTCAATGCGAACACGATTGTCGCCAATTCTAGTTTATGCGTCGGATAGTTCTTCTCGTGCTGCTTCAACTATTTTGAAGCATAGAAGATGACTTTATTGTTCTGCATGAGCACGCACCCAAGGCCAGTTCCCAATGCGTCGCTGAATATCTGAAACCCTTCTAGTCCATCTGGAAGTGCAAGGATTGGAGCTGAGACGAGCCGTTGCTTCAACTCTTGAAAGCTAGATTCATAGTCGTCACTCCATTCGAATACAACTCTCTTCTGGATGAGGCAAGTCAGAGGCGAGGCTAATTTGGTAATACTTTATACAAATCTCCAGTAATAGTCCGCCAAGCACAAGAAACTCCGAATGTCACCAGCCGAGTAGGTCATTTCCAATCTACCACCGCTTTAATTTTCTTTAGGTCTGCTACGACACCTTCGGCAGAGATTACGTGTCCGAGGAACGTCACGCTACTCATCCAGAACTCGTACTTACTCCGTTTTGCATATAATTTGTTTTCACGCAGAGTCTGCAGCACCATCGTCAAGTGTTCTGCATATTTTTCCCGATTCTTTGAATAGATAAGGATATCGTCGATGAACACGACTACAAATTTATCGATTTGGGTCGGAAGACTCGGTTCATCAAATCCATGAAAGCAGTTGAGGCATTCGTCAAACCGAACGACATGACTAGGAGTTCATATAACCATATCGAGTACGGAAGGCCGACTTCGATACGTCATCGGGCTTGATTTTCAACCGATGGTAGCCTGAACGAAGATCAATTTTTAAAAATATTGACGTGCCTTGCAGTTGGTCAAACAAGTCGTCAATTCGTGGCAGTGGATACTTATTTCGCACGGTAGCCTTATTGAGCTCTCGATAGTCGATGCATAGCCGCATCGATCCATCTTTATTTTTCACAAACAACATGGGAGCTCTCTATGGAGAGACGCTATGGCGAATAAATCCACGGTCTAGCAACTCTCATAATTGCACCTTCAGCTCCTTCAGTTATGCTGGAGCCATTCGGTAATGCGCTTTTGATAAGGGCCGTATATCCGGGAAGGTGTCGATGCTGAATTCTATTTCTCGATCCGACGGTATTCCAGGCATCTCGTCTGGGAAAACGTCAAAAAAATCTGCCACAATATCAGTCTGCACTATGATTGTATTATCCTTTCTTATATCTTGAACTAATGCCAAGTATCCCGTACAGCTGGAACGTAACACACGCCTTGCCAAAATTTTTGATACCACCATGGCCGTCTTCGAGACCGTACCGCACGAATATGAGAACTCTGTCTCACTAGGAAGATGAAACATAACTCTCTTCTCTGCGCACTCGATTGTTGCATAACAAGCGCCTAACCAATCCATGCCTAGGATTATGTTGTACTCTTTGATGTCTAGTAAGACGGCTTCCAAGGATAGATTTCTTCTTCCGATGCAAATGTGGCCATTCCTACAAATAAAGTTTGCAGGCATATCGACTCCCGATGGAGTACTAATACTAATGTTCATATCTAGTGATTGCATGGATATTTTATTTTCTTCAGCATAATCAGCAGATATAAAACTATACGTTGCACCCGAATCGAATATTACTCAAACAGGTATATTTTTATAGAGTAATATACCTATTATAACTGTATCGGACTCGAACGCCTCATCCCGAATCAAGGCATATACTCGGCCTTGCGCTCTATGCATTGGTTCTATGGGTTCACCGGCACCACATTTGCGTCTCATAGTAGAGGCGCTCTATTTTGATTTAGAGCATTGTTTCTATATGGATTCAGAACGTTTCTTGGGGGTTCGTTCTCCCCTGGAGACAATCATAAGACTTTTGACCTATCTTACCACATCTGAAGCATCCAGACATCATGCATTGAAATGTTTGATGTCCATTTTGTCGTACTTGTTGCACCATACTCCATTATAGAAGCCTTGATTTTTAAATGTGTTTAGACGCTTCTGCATTCCAGACCCTCCGGCATCGTTAGGTCATTTATTAAAATTGTTGCGAACGACTGACACGGCTCGTTGAGACATACGGCCAAAGATCCTCTCGGTATCAAGTACGACTTCATAGGATTTACGCTAAGTTTGGCATCGCTGATTCATGACGTCCCTACGCAATTTGTCGTTTAGGTCTTGTTGAAAATGTTCGTACCATACTTCTTTGTTAGGCGGGAAGGCACCGACAAATTTTACGAGTTTTGAGAAGCTTGCGTCATAATCTTCAACAGCCATATTCCCTTGCCTCAACATCATGAACTCATCCCCCTTCTGTCGACGGATGGCGCGAGGAACATATTGTTTAAGAAAAGCTTCCTTGAACATTTTTCAGGAAATCTGGGCGTCAGTATCGACTTCGTAAAATTTCTGTTTCTTAGCTGCCCACCAGTTGTAGGTCCTCATTTGCAGTTGTAATGTCGCAGATGCTACCCACTGGGTCCCTTTGATGCAGATAAGATTGAATAAGTCTGCAATCTCTGCGAGCCATCCCATTATCACATCAGGCTCTGCTCGACCATTGAACTTAGGCGGGTTCATCTTGCGGAACTCCGTTGCTTTGAACAAGGAAGAAGAGTTCATTGTTTGTGGTGGAACTTCTTCCTCGACTTTATCCTTCTCTTCAAGTGCCGTGATCGTTGTGCTAGTTTTGTCGGCCATGCTGCTCACGATCCGTGTCAAGTCGTCCATTTGCTTCTGTTGCGTACCGAATTATGTTTGGATTTGTATCTGAAGCTGTTGTTGCTGTAGCTCCATCAAGCGCAACATTTTCTTTATTATACTCTCGCTAGGGCTAGCATCCTTCGAACTGGACGGACTCTCCGTAGCGTTGGTAGTGGTGGCAGGATTATTGTTATTTTTCTTAGTCATTCCTACAAAACAAAGTAAACCTATTAGTATTTTCAAAATATCTACGGGCTTATCTGTATGGGACTTTTATTTTATGCAGCATGTCGACAAGCATTCAATCGAGCAATCGCAACGAACATTCCAATTGAAACATTTTTAAAAATCCAAGAAAACATAACTGGGCTCTGATACCAATTTGTCACACCCCGATTCGACAAATCGTTCGTCCCCATTCCCATTATGCTGAATCGATCGTCCTTGCTAAGGCGTGATATCGTACGAGTCTGGAGCTGCACTCATACAAGGCAAGAATATTACATTTAATTATTTTATTTGAAACATCAAGTTGAAACTTCACAAATCACAGAGTAATTGAACATGCAGTATAGAAAAATAGAAATATGTTTTTTATTGATAGCTTGCAACAAAGTGCAAGTCATATTACATTGGATATGCCGTTGTGGCTACATTGATTGAAATAAAAAAATATATACTCGACAAGCTGCCTGAACTAATACTTGTCGTTCCATATATTCACCCTTTTTTATACATAAGCCTTCGATGAATTAGCTTCAAAATACTTCAGAATATGAAGAGCTTCAAAATGTCTCTCCGAACTTCAACTTTGGCTTAGCGACATGCACCCCAGAGTCCTCGTACCTGTGGGGTTAGGAGATTAATACACTTGGAAATGCACTAGTGAGCGGGATGAACCCACTCATCTAAACCGGCTCTGATTGTTAAGGTAGGCATGCATTGAAGTTTTCTTTCTATTTAGAACTAAATGAATTCAATTCATATTGATAGCCTTCCATTTGACACAGTAAACAGCATATAACAAAACATAGTATTTTATCCCAATTTTTACCACGGCCGTGCTCGTCCCTGCATAAAACATAGATTATAATTTTCACCTACATAAGACAATAGGTGAGCATGCTATTTTATATGTGGTCATCGGTGTTAATCACCACGAGGGACTATTCTTCATGGCATTACGATGAGCCCTATCAGACCAGGTTGCAAGCCTAGCTGGAGGTCCCGTAATGCCTCGTGCGAACGAAATCTCAAATTCTTCCTAGGTCGATTCAGTTCCGATGTCCAGATACTGTTTCGAGGAAACCCTTGTGCACAAGTTGTCCATGACCATGCAAATGCGAGAACACTTTAACATATGAAATAGATTACATAGCATGGACAATATTAAGCAGCATTATCATTTTTCCCAACTCATGCAACTAAGTCATTTTCCTCAAAGTCGTACTTCTGATTTAGCGTCCCGTATGCACCAAATTCCTCGAGGCACCGTATGCCACAACGAACATTTTATCATTTTATTTTGCAGATCATGGAATAGTCTATCTCTTTTCTAGAACCTTAACTTTTCTCGTTTTGGTACAAAACTTATATTTTCAGAGTAAATTACTCTAAATCGATACATTTTTCTCGACTTCTTGATCTTAGTGGATTGGCATGCATTTAACTTGGCATCATCGATTTGAATAAGTTCAAGGCAAAAAAAATTTGTTTGTGGGAAGGAGTAGAAAAGAAGGGGCTGAACCACCCACCAAATATTTGATTATGTCGAGGGTCGAAGCCCTTCGCAACGTTCAAGCTCCAGTTATGCGAGCTCCTGCAATGACACTAACACTTATTCAGAATTCCTTCTTTAATCCTTCGTTTCGAAATTCGTAGAATGTATTCAAAAATCGACGCGAAAACACATTCATCAAAACCAAGCTGCGAAAACTCAAGAAAACCATACAGCAGTTCGATCCCGTCAAAGGGACTCTTATATAGAGCTCACTCGCCGATACGCAACCTACTGCATCTAGGACTTATTCCAGTAGAAGCCGTTCCTTTAGTTGGATCGATTCTTGTAACATTCGTCCAAATTGATTTATTCGATGCCGCAAAGGGTTATCGTAAGCCAAGCTCAGCGATCGAGTCAGATAGCCATCTAAGTTTTCGACCGATCTGACTCGCTGCAAGCATATTACATAGTTCGTCGTCTATCGGAAACGGGGCACTACACTTCTCACCAAATTAACATAGAGATTTTTAACAAATTTAAACGCAAAATGGGTGAAACTTCTTAAAGAAAAATATATAAACAATTTTGATTTATGGTCAGTTTGCCCTAATTTTTTTGCCTCCTGTATATGGACTAGCTTACTTTGATGTAGAAATTTTTTGCTCAACGGTGTTTATTAGTCAGTAGGTGATGGACAAAATATTCACATCTGGAATGATCCATGGGTTATATCTCGACCTTCTTTCAAAGTTGCAGATTGTAACGTGCCAGTTCCAAAGTACGTAGGATTAGAAATGTGTATACATGTCAGTTACATATCAAGTGGACTCCTGCCATACTTGAATACGTATAAGCTATCTCGATTTTTTGCATCTATCCATCTAGTCAACTAACCTATACATATCTCAATCCACAGAATAAGAAACATCCAGAATAAAGAATATGTGTGATAGTCTATAGCCTAATAACATATATGTTCGATTAGACCCGAAGAATAATACAGGCCCATAAAACTAGGCTAAATAGAAGAATATAAATAATGGATAAAATATGGAAGCACGATAAAATATCTGAATCGAATAAAGTAATATGTCTACGATCAGCGGACTATCTCTGCATAAGAAATTACCTAGAGAGATCACCAGGTTCTCATGGGATATAGCAAGGTATAGAAAAATATGCCAATGTAACAGTAAAGTAAATGCATGAACTAAAGGGTAACTACTATAACCAGTCTAAGTAATATGCACGTGAGAACACGTTTCGGATATCCGGCTTCAGGCAATTGAGATTCACAAGCTTCTCAGCAGGCAAACATCCAAGGTACCATATCGTGGGCCCAAGGGCAAACTAGAACAATAAATACCATAGCTCTGCTACAGAGAAAATAACGACAAACTTGAATAAAACAACCAAGTTTCAAGTATGGAAATGAGGCCAAACTAGAAAAATAGCTTGATATGATAGTCATGTTCTCCCTATCCTATATCTAGATCTAACAAATCGAGTCAAGTATATTATAGCAATTATCAAGTACAAGTAATAACATGCATCCTATCACAGAGTCCAACCACAAATATCTCATGTATGACTCCGTATCATGATCGTGTCAGTGTCCTGAGGTGTACCGTGTCAACAAATACGAATAAAATGTAACACAATCACTACCAAAATCTGCTTAATTGGCGACGTAAATTTAGCGACGTTACCATAACGTCGCTAAATTGTGGACATTAGCGACGTATAAATGAAACGTCGGTAACCGTCGCTATAGCGTCGCTAAATTCCGCCTAAATTAAATTCCCCCTGATTTATTTCCCCCCATCCATTTTATTCTCTCACTCTCTTCCTCCGGTGCTCTCGCTCTCACTCTCTCCGGCGCTCTCGCTCTCGCTCTCGCTCTCTCCGGCGACTTCACTCTCTCCGACGACTTCACTCTCTCCGGCGACTCTCCTCTGGTACGTGACTCCCTCTCTCTCTCTCTATTTGTTGTTGGTGGTTGGGGGGGTGCTGGTGGCTCGGGGGGAAGGGCAGGGGGGTGTGGGTGGTTGGGGGTGAGGAATGGTTGGGGGTGGCAGGGGATGGGGCAGGGGGTGAGGGCGGCTGGGGGTGAGGAGGGGGGCTGGGGGAAGGAGAGGGTTAGGGTTCGGGTTAGGGGGTGAGGGGTGGGGGGGTGAGGGCGGGGGAGGGGGGGCTTGGGAGGGGAGGGGGCGATGGTGGGGGAGGGGTTGGGGATAGGGTTCGGGTTAGGGTTAGGGGTGGTGTAGGGGTTAGGGGGCTGGGGAGGGGAGGGGGGCTGGTGGGGGAATGGTTAGGGATAGGGTTCGGGTTAGGGGTGGTGTAGGGGGGAGGGGGGAGGGGTGCGGGGGGCTGGGTCAGGGGCACCGATAGTGCCAATTTTTTTAATAATTTAGTAATAGTTGTTTATTTTCCGACACCGAAAAATGTGATACTCCGATTCGAAACCACGTACCGATAGTGCCGATATTTGTAACACGTAGTTTTGTTGGTTGGTTAATTTGTAACACGATAGTGCCGATATTTGTAACACGTACCGATAGTTCGGATATTTGTAACATGTAGTTTCCTTGATCCCGATACTCATAGGAATGGTCCCGAGTCACGGTCGTAGTATGTAGTATATTCGTTTTAGTTTGTAGTATATTCGTTTTAGTTTTGAAGTTTATTCGTTTTAGTATATAGTATGTAGTAGGAATGGTCCCGACTCATAGGAATAGTCCCGAGTCACGGCCGTAGTATGTAGTATGTAGTATATTCGTTTTAGTTTTGAAGTTTATTTATATTTATAGATATCTAGAAATAGCTATATCCATATATCTGCTAGACCGTTCGTGGATGTACAACCGCATTCGAGATGACAGGTGCGGTGTGCGAGATGAATACATCGTCGGAGTAGAATAATTCCTCCAATTCGCGAAGGCGTTTTCTCAATCCATGGACGGCATGGACATTAAGTGCCCGTGTGCAAAATATCGGAACATGAAGTTTCAACCAGAATTGGATGTGATGTATCACTTATACACAAAGGGTTTCCTTTCGAATTACTACCAATGGACCGCACACGAAGAGCTTGTACCTTTAGCATTCCAAACGGAGCCTTATGTGGAGCCTTATATAAATGTCCACATCCGAACTGGTGTCGACAACGAGTACGTGAACATGGTCTTCGATGCTGCGGGGCCTAGTTTCGATCCATACAATTGTGATGCAGCTGAAGAGGCACCGAATGCCGATGCCGCGAAGTTCATGGAGTTACTGGAGAATGCAAGGACTCCTTTATACCCTGGCTGTGAGGACCATTCACCATTAGAGGTGATCACTCGGCTCTTGAGCATAAAGTCTGACTTTAACATGTCGCAAGAATGCTACAATAGAGTGCTCGAGTTGATTACCAATATCTTGTCGGAGGGTGCCAAGTTACCGAAAGACTTCTACCGCTCTAAGAGGATGGTGAGATCCCTTTGGATGGGATACGACAAGATTGATTGCTGTCAGAACGGATGCATGCTTTACTACAAAGATCACAAGGATGCAGAAGTGTATGGATTCTGTGGTGCTGATCGCTACAAGCCAACTGCTGCAGACAAGTCTAGAAGACCGACTGCTTCAATGCACTACTTACCTTTGATGTCGTGGTTGCAGAGATTGTTCATGGTGAAAGAGACTGCCAAAAATATGAGTTGGCACAAGCGACAACAGACCGAAGGAGTGTTGGATCACCCATCTGATGGAGAAGCGTGGAAGCACTTCGATCGAGCATATCCTAATTTTGCTTCTGATGTGCGTAATGTAAGGTTGGGGATCTGCTCTGATGGTTTCACCCCATTTGGTCTTTCAGGCTCCCAATATTCATGCTGGCCGGTAATCCTCACTCCGTACAACCTACCGCCTTGGATGTGCATGAAGACACATTACATGTTCTTAACTATTATCATCCCCGGTCCGAACAACCCGAAGAGGAACATCGACGTGTACTTACAGCCGTTGATAGATGAGCTGAAGCAGCTATGGAAAACAGGGGCGTACACGTATGATGCTTCAAAAAAACAGAATTTTCAGATGCGGGCAGCAATAATGTGGACAATCAACGACTTTTCGGCTTATGAAATGTTATCTGGATGGAGCACTCATGGTCGGCTTTCATGTCCGTATTGCATGGACCGCACTAAGGCTTTTCGTTTGAGACACGGAGGAAAGCCATGCTTCTTTGATTGTCACCGGTAGTTCTTGCCGAAAGACCATCCATACCGTAGGAACAGAACTGCATTCCGTGCTGGAGCTATGGAGAAGGGCGATCCAACGCCAATGTGGTCCGGAGAGGACACATGGGAGCAAGTAAAAGAAATCCCAAGTGCTATTGAAGATCCTACAACGAGCAGCCGTTGCGAGGGATTTGGCGAAGATCATAACTAGACCAAAAGGAGTATATTCTGGGATCTGCTATATTGGAGCACAAATCTGATTAGACATAACCTTGACGTCATGCATATCGAGAAGAATGTGTTTGATAACATAATTAATACTGTAATGGACGTCAAAGGAAAGACAAAAGACAATTAGAAGGCTAGATTGGACTTAGCCGAAATATGCAGACGCCCAACATTACACATGATAGACAACGGGAAGGGAAAGCTTTTGCGGCCTAAGGCAATCTACTCGCTGGACAAGGAGGACAAAGTGAGACTTTGTAGATGGATCCAGGACTTGAAATTTCTGGACGGATACGTCTCCAATCTAACAAGATGTGGCGACATAAAGGAGTGTAAACTGACCGGAATGAAGAGCCACGATTGCCACGTATTCATGGAGAGGTTAATTTCTGTTGCATTTCGAGAATTATTACTGCCGGTAGTCTGGGATCCATTAACAGAGCTTAGCATATTCTTCAAAGATCTTTGTTCTTGCAAGTTGTTCGTCGATCGTTTAGAGAAGCAAGAGAAGGACATTGTGGTAATACTTTGCAAACTTAAGAGAGTTTTTTCTCCTGCATTCTTCGACTCAATGGAGCATTTGCCGATTCATCTTATCCATGAGGCTCTTGTTGCTGGACCTGTCGGTTATCGTTGGATGTACCCGTTCGAGCGACAGTTGAACCACCTCAAGAGGAAGGTAAAAATAAGGTACGGGTGGAGGGTTCTATTTGTGAAAAATATGTCCTTGAGGAGATTTTAAACTTTTGTTCCATGTATTTTCAGCCTCATATTGCTACAAACAGAACAAGGGCTCCCAGAAATGATGACGGCTATGAAGCTGGTATTGAGGCAAAGCTGAAAGTATTTACTGCCTACGGAAAACCATCTGGTAAAATGAAAAAAAGATATCTAAATGACGACGAGGTTAGCGCTGCAATGTTATATGTATTGCTTAACTGCGACGAGGAAGAAGTGGACAAGCTAGAGGGGTAAGTAAAATTATTTTGCGTGCTTCGTTACTTCTGAATATAACTAATATACCTATGCTTCGTTGCTTTTCAGCATGTTTAAGGATGAGGTAACGTCCAACAATCCGTACGCAACCGAGGAGGAAGTAGAACAGCAAATGAGACTTCATTTTCCTTTTTGGTTGAGAGCATATGTACGGACATAGTCACAATTTACTTTTTTTTGTACATTTATACTTGCACATAATAATTAAGTTAGCATCGTTTATATGGTATTTAGGTTGATCGTCCGGAGGCAATCCTTGAGAATGAGTATATTAAAACTCTAGCCAAGGGGCCAATTTATCAAGTGAAGACCTGGCCAAGTTTATGCGTAAATGGTTTCAGGTTCAAGTCAACAAATGCTCGAATAAGAGACGAATTCTTGGATTTGGATTCTACGAAGAATAGCTGTTTGTGCATAAAATCTTCAAACTACAAAGACGTTGACCCAGGCAATTACTTCTTTGGCAACTTACGGGAGATTGTGGAACTGACATACAATTATGCTATAGAACCTTGTAAGATCGTCTTGTTCAGATGTGACTAGTTCGATCCGATCCAGGGTCGATGTTGGAGAGTTGACAAACATGGTCTTGTTGACATAAATTATCGCCGTCGATATCAAGCTTATGAGCCGTTTGTTCTAGCAAGCCAGGCTCAGCTAGTTTACTTTACCAGCTATCCAAAACGAGGAGCCGGGAGATCAGATTGGTGGGCAGTCTGTAAGACTAAAGCTCGGAATACCTTCGATGTCGACGAGATAGCTTATCAGGAAGACAAACTACCTCTTATTATAAATATTGTCGATGTAGACTCAACGGAAGTTCCTCATGACATGTTTTATCAATTGGAAGAGGTAGAAGTATCAGAAGAGGAAGAGAAAGTTGATAGAAGTGAAGAGAAAGAGGAATTGGAACAAGATGAATTTTCAGAAGAGGATTGAATATGTTTAATTTTCAGATGTAGTATGGTTTACTTTTGTTTTTTTCAGATGTAGTATGGTTTACTTTTGTTTTACCGACGTTAATAAGCGACGTTTTCAGATGTAGTATGGTTTACTTTTTGTTTTTTCAGATATAGTATGGTTTACTTAGTGACGTTTCCTGGCTGTAGTATGGTATACTTTTGTTTTTTTAAGATGTAGTATGGTATACTTCTGTATTTTTTTAACTATAGCTCAACGTGGATCATTTGGTTCCGGTGCTGGTGGGAGTCGACGACCCCGACAGTCTCCATCTACCACTCCTACCGACTCCTCATCTCCCGCACTCCAGTATACACTAGCGGTCTAGTCGCTGACAGTGTCTCCAAACCTGGCTCTAGCAATTCGAGGCTAGGGCCTTCTTCTTCTACGCAGCCAGTACCGTCGAGTATTCTAGAGGTCGACCCCACTATTGAGGAGCAGGCCAAGGCCGAGGCCCACGTCAAGGTCGAGGGACATGGAGAGGCCCACGCCGAGGGCGAGGGCGAGGCCGAAGCCGAGGGGCAGACTGCGGGCATGGGCAGGCGCAGGGGCAGGGGGCGGGGCAGGGGCATAGTGTAGCTCCCATTTGAGACAGATCCTCCGTGTCGCCCGGAGGGGGATCTGAGGTTGGAGATTTGGGCCTGTACTCGGACCAGGCGGTAAGTGAAATTATTGCATTTAATTAGTTTAAATTTATTATAAACTTGTTTAATAAATTTTAATTTCCATTTTACAGGTATCATCCCTCCTCCGTACACCGGTCGCTGGGTACATTCCTGCGACAGAACTACGGCGGGCCCTGGATCAACTGGAGGGATGTCCCGGCCGACAGGAAGGCCTTCTGGTTTGAGCACTTTTCGGTACGTAAAAGTTTATTTCCTTTTAACATTTAGTATGTTATGTTATAACTTATGTACTTCTATGATTTTTTCAGCGGACTTACTTCTTTCCTCCCCACCGTGTCGTTGCTGTCGAGGCTACATTTTCCAGCGTCGCCAGCAAGCTCATTAGGGACGCGATCCTCGACCAAAAGGATCGTGACCGCCGGGGAGAGCCTATTCAGGGTTGGATCTCTGCCGCCAACAGGGCGGTAATGAAGAGGAGATTCGAGGAGGAAGCCTACAAGGAGAAGCCCGCGAAGTCTAAAAAAGCGCGACAGGCGGGGTCGCAGTGGTGTGGTGGATCACGGTCCATCATGGATTTCTTCACCCATATGGTACGTATCTCGCCGTATACCCATAATTAATACTTTATAGTAATATATTTCTTTCAACTTAACTGACAAATCATATAATAATTTCGTAACAGGTTGAATCGGAAGAAGACCCGAATATGGTGACCTTGTTCCTCGCCACGCACACGAAGGGGGAGCGGTTCGTAGACGACAAGGCCCGGGACACCTACGTAAGTTTTACTTAATGCTAGTTCATTAATATTAATTTTTAGTTACGTAGAAAATTTATATAGATGTTATTTCTAGGCCGAGTTTTAGAAGTTTTACTTAATGCTAGTGCATTAGTATTAATTTTTAGCGACCACGTGAGAATTCATATAGATGTTATTTCTAGGCCGAGTTTTTGAGGCTTAGGGAGGCCGGGCCGACACGGTCAGAGGGAGCTGGTGCTAGCACTTTCCAGCAGTCCTCGGCCGCCGCAGCTCAGTCAGATGACGAGCTGTGGATGAGGGCCGTTGGTGGCATGCATAGGGGTACGTAATATGGTACGGGCTCCTATGGTGCCTTCATTGTGTCACAGGCCTCTACGACCGCCACTAGTGTGCCCGGCCCTGCACAGACTGAGGAGTCGCTCTGCCACCAGCAGAGTGTCGATGTGCAGATCGCAGCTTTGCGTGACGAGATGCTGGAGAGGATGGGGGCGCCGCATACAGATGATTATGCACTCATCTCATGCTTTGAGAGGCTGGAGGAGACTACGGAGGTGCTGCGACAGATGACCCGTGCTACGCAGGAGGCTACGCAGCATTTGGTCGAGCAGATGCAGCATTTCCAGGAGATGGCTACGGAGCGACCATCTGCTGGTACGCCGGGAGCATCGTCTACATCCGGCGGTGCACGGGAGGACATGCTCGTCCACCTGTTGTCATCGAAGGAGTATCAGACGATCCTGACGTTGCAACGACAGTCATCTGGTGGCGCTCCTCCTCCAGCACCGGGTCCAGCTCCAGCTCAGGCGATCAGTAGTTTGTTTTTGCATTTTTGGACTGTACAATATTTTTGACTTTGTATGTATTTGAGGATATTCAGTTTTTTCGTTGAGGATATTGAGTTTGTACGTATTTGCGGATATTGATTTGGTTTGTTCAGGATATTATATATTGACATTGTTCGTTGCGGATATTATTTTTTCTTTATATTTTTTGTACATTCTGGAATGTATTGTGCGTGCCAGTGTTGAGTGTTCCACCGAGGGGGTCGGCGAACCCAGGGATTGGATTCTGTATTTTGTATTTTGTATTCTGTATTTTGGCTCAGGCTCCAGCTACATTTGCATTCTGGAACCTGTTTTTTTATATATTTTTTTTAACTTAGCGACGTTCATATTCGTCGCTAAATTTTAGTGACGTTAATAAATGTCGCTAAAAGCGTCGCTAAATGCTGACATGGCAACACGTGGCACCAAATCTGATGTCAGCTCGTCGTCGCTAAAATGTCGTAAAAGTGTCGCTAAACGGCGACCACACGATAACGTCGCCTTATACGTCGCTAATTAGCGTCAACGAACAAACGTCGCAAATAACGTCGCTAATTAGCGACGTTAATAACGTCGCCAAATAACGTCGCCCTAGCGACGTTTTGCGACATTTTCTCGTTTAGCGACACATTTTTTCCGTCGTTTCCAAAACGTTGCCCAAAAAGTCGCTAAATTCATTTAGCAACGTTTTCACCGAGTTTAGCGATGTTTTGTAACGTCGCTAATATGATAAATTTTTGTAGTGAATGCCTAGTATTGATACTCGAAGTCTATATAATGACATCGGCATCTGAATATAATTCGAACGCTAAGTACCAACCAATCCTACATCCATAATACCTATAACAAGAAATAAAAGGACAAGAAGTAAATAAAAGATAATGAACTAAAACATTGGCTGGGTACACTTGTATGTAGTCTCTAAGCGTGCATATTGCGATTCGACTCCGGTATCCTCGGTCACACCATCTCATATTCCTAGAAACAATATACAAACTACCAATCAACAATATATCAATGTCACACACACACACACACACACACACACACACAATGTTTACAACCACACTATATATAGCCTCGACTAACCATAATCTAACTAGACTAGTACCAAACTGTATATATAGCCATATCTAATATTCATAGTATCAAGTCACCAAAATAAATTAATATTTTTATAAAATAAAAATATAATACCTAATTCTAAAATTTTATTTAAACTATTTTTAAAAACAATTCTAGACCAAGAAAATAAATATTTAGTACTATATCAAACTAGTATCAACTTGACAAAAAAGTTTGAAAAATAAATAATACAATATTTAATTCTAAAATATTTTTAAAATATTAATAATCATTATTTAAATATAATATATGCTAGAAAATAGCCTCTAATTATCATACCAAACTAGTATCACCGTAAACCAACTAGTGGATCCGATTGGACCCAAAAAAAATAAATTTTAAATAATTATTAAATATAGAATAAATTAATAAATACTGAAAATATGAATTTTATAGCGAAGGACACATAAATATCTTTTTACAAAAATACTACAAAGTTTCGGGTTCAAACAAAACATTAGATTCGACGAAATTCAACATTCGACAACTTGTACGATGGAAACAAATTTTTAAAAATAGAAAAAACTTAACGAGATGACCAACTGGCATATTAAAATGATAGAACAAGATGTTAGGAGCTTTACCAATATTTTTTGAGAGGTCAAAGGGTTTCGCAAGTTGCTGAAAACTTTCACGCAAAAAAATAAGTTCCGCCAGGACACAGGTTCCGCCAGGACACATATTCGTGCAACGAACGCTACGGACAAATTGTGCAGAACCACGTATATAGCCAATTGGAGATTGAAGTAGACATGTAGGGATAAAAGTTAGTTTTGGTTTTGTGTCAATTGGACAAATATAAATAAAAAAAACGTAGCGTATAAGACTGCTTTGTGTTATTTCAGCACAAGCGCAACTGACTTTGGGTGCCTCCTCAGCTTGGTTCCAACCTAACCGGGGTTGTGGGCGGCCTGAGGCTTGATGGCATGATAGGAAGGTGTCTTGGGGAGGCTTGGGAGGTGGTAGAAAGGTTTAAAGTGGCAGTTATACAAGGGTTTTGGCCGATTCGGAAACTACTATGCGTATAGAAAGGAAGAAAGGGTGTGCTCGAGTTTATGCAAAAAAGTAGAGTTGGCATATGATTTTCTTTGGAGGAATATATAAGATTTTGTGATTTTGAGGGTTGGGATTGGATAGGAGTTGGTTTGGTATGATTTGGTTAAGATTTGATAGATACTTCACAAGATACACCAAGATACACCTAGAAGGAATTAAATTAGTTTCCAAAAATGGAATCGAAAATATTTGATCGTGTTTGAACCTATTTGGAAATCCAATAAAATAAATCTAAATTAATTCTAATAGGTCATGGAAACCTAACATAGGCTCTACCCAGGCTTGGTGGACTAGTATTGGGTCAATACGATTTATTGAACCGAAATATACTCTGAAAGTCTATTAAATGAGTCTTGTGTGCCATTTGAAAATAAGTAGCACATGGAAACTTAATTAAGTAGGACACTATTGGCATATGTGTAATAGCCTCAAAATAGATCAAAACCATATATTGGTTCAAAAAGTTTGGATCAAATTTGGGTCTCAATTTGGAATTGGAAAATACATTAAAATTACTGTGAAGGGTAATTGACCACTTTGATCCGAAAGTTGTACAAAAAAAATAGTATAAAAGAACATGTTTGTGTGGGATATGATATGCCTAAACGACGATGGACTCGTCTAGGACTCAAATATGGAGTTGGTTTCGAAGAATTGGCCATTGTTACGCTCAAAAGTCAAAGCTACGTTAAAGTGTATTTATAGTCAAAACTAAAAATAAAATATAGTTTAATAAATAAAAATCATATAAAATAAATAAAAAATTCCAAAAATTAGAGGGTCTACACAGATGATCGAGAAGCTCACTAACAAGTTAAATTGGTTAGTGAACTTATTATTTATGCCACATGTTGTTGGAACAAGAACCTTATTTTAAACCTCTTCCTACATCATGAAGCCATAGTCATTATTCAATTCCTCTTGCTCCAATAACAGGCATGACAAACTTGTTTGGATCAACACAAACAATAGTATACTCATTGCCTAGTCAGTGTATAGGATGAACCATGACCACAGATTCCCATGGCCGAGCTAACCTATACTAGCGAATTTCAGAGAATGGAAGAAAATATGAAAATTACAACATATCTTCCAACGATTTGTCATCTTTACTAGGATATCAATCACAAATTATTTACCAACAGAAGAGAACATTCACAGAAGGCTACATGATTTTGATCTAATTTGCTCCCTATGTTAGGTACATATCGAGACTCTGGAACACCTTTTGAATTGTCCGATTTCAGGGACAGCTTAGCAAGGACTACCAACAATCCATCGACATCTACTGCCACACTCAAAAGTGAAAAAGCTTCATCCAAAGCATCTAATGATTCAATTACCTCAAATTTTTACCTCATGTGGTTAATATGGAAGGCGATGAATGCAGCACTCTTCCGACACACATTGATTAATTATGACAACATTATTAAAGCAGCATCCAGGATATGAGATTCATATGAAGCTCACAACCAAAATTATCAACCTATTACCTCTTGTAATGCCTCGCTCCACTTGTGCCTTAAGATGGATTGTTGGCTCGAGTCGACCATTTGTTGTTGGATTCAGACAGAGACATTTTGCTATCTTTTGAGTTGTTTCAGCATATGGGAATTGAGTTGTGTAAGTCAGCGAGTTTGGCTAAGTGTTACAGAGGATTTGTGTGGAGACCTGCTCGATCGAGATAGATTGGCATTGCTTTAGGTGGAAGGCTTCGATAGTTTTATGGTTTCCTTATGTTTCAAACCATGGCATGCTAATAATATTATAGATGAACCCACATAGATAATAGAGTAATCTCACTTGTGTATCTTGTTGATATAGAACATGGAATATTAACTTGATGTAGTATATAATCTTCCATGCTACTGCTCTATATATAGACTCTATAGCTTTAAGGTAGAATTGTATATCATAGCATTGCTTATCATTATCAGATGGATAATCAAAATTGTTATTATAGAGATTACTTTTGCATTGTTGAAATGACTTATCATATGTAATAATCACTGATGTTAGAGTTATAATATGAGACCTTGTATTACTACTTTATGCAGGGTAACTATCTCACTTGTGTTTCAGAGCTAGAAATAACATGGTAGATTGGGACCACAGACCAAGGTAGTATCCTTCGACTGGGAACTGCATAAGTATGGATACCTAGACTGGGATGTCGACTCGAGTAATAACTCGAGGTATATGGTAAAGTAGAAAAAAAATGTTTTATTGTACATGAGTAGGGATAGACATAGTGTTATTTCATATTCGTAGAATTAGGCCATGCATATATCGTAGATTAGTGGTCCGTGAGTATTGAACGGTCATCGACAACTTGTGCAAAAGTTAATATTCCTAGAACGATCGTCGGGGCTCTGGGATCGATTCGACCTAACAGGGAAGGTATTACGAGACCTTCAGTAGGTGTACGACCTGCACTGAAAGGGGGCGTCCCAATATGGGTATTTGGGACCTTTGGTGAAGATTGTGCCTCACACACGAAGCATCACCTTCTAACTATAATGTAGTCCAAGTTGACTTGTGGTACTAGTGATCTTCATAAAAGTTAGGCCGCATGCTAAGTCTTCTATATAGTATATTTTGAGCCTAATGATTGTCTTATGTAGAAACACGCTCATGACACCTTAAGTATAGATTCCTTGTTTCATATCATATTGCTATTATTATTGTATCTGATGGAGAATAATTGTAAGCACCCTGATTTTTTAAAAATTATTTTTTTACTTATTTTATGTGATTTTTATTTATTAGATTATATTTTGTTTTTTTATTATGATTGTAGATGTACTTTTTTGTAGCTTTGATTTTTGGAGTACAAGAAATGCTAATTTTTTGAAACTTCCTTCATGAGTTTTGAAGTGTTTAAAAAATAAAAGTTTTTCGAGAAAGCTTAACTACAAACTAAGAAAACAAAGTACAAGTACAATTTGATTTTAGAAAAGTACAACTGTAGGAATCTGATCAGAGGACGATCACTTTATCCCTTGGACGATGCGATATCGGAAGAGAAAATCTTTGGAACGTGCTGCAAAAGTGATGGAGAAGTGTCGAGAACTCTTGTCAAAAGACTATGATCATTAATGATGCCTTGAAAAGTGATTTAAAACTCCTTTTATAGAGTTTTGGGATAACTGCCAGGCAATTACAATGGTTGGCGCACAATATAAAATGTACTGATTTGTTCATTATTTTGTGTGCCATGTTCTATTTCACCCATTCGCACGAACGATTAGCTTAACTGCATGGGACGCGTGGTATTCTGTGAGAGAAATGCGCTTGGTCGTGGGCAATATCGCATGTACGTTCTTCGAGATTAGTGGCATGCATGCCACGTCATCTGTAACTGCTTCTGGATGATGATTGATTGATTAGCGCAGTAAATGCATAGCACATCCTGTTGATTGACGCCAATTATGAAATGCACCGAACATTGAGTCTGTGAGGAGTTAGTCACTTTGTGCCATTGATAAATGATGCGGAGTAACTGACAGTTATTATTATGACATATCTGACAAGATCTCTCGAAGGCCATGCGCTCGGGATTCGAAGGGATTTCCTCGACTTTCTTATTATCAGTCATTATGACTGACGACTTAGCTTCTCAAGGAAGTTTGCCATGTGGCAGCCCGTGCTATCTGATGTCATACGCCATTTGATGATAGGCGTCATTTGATAGTAGGCGCCATTTGATAGATATGGCCTAACGCTATCTGTGAATGGTGCTATGCATTGTTTTGATATTTTGTAAGCTTCTACAAGACCCCCTTTAAAGTTTTTAAATTTCAAAATTTTTAAAATTTGAAATACTTCGAATAAGAAGCATTTCAGAAGATTTTGCGCGCACAGAATCCCAACTGACTTGTCGTTTTATGTGAATTTGCGCGGCTGTTACACATAGGTTTAGGCTATAAATAGCTCATTGAGGGGAGAGAGAGAGAGTTCTTCTCTCAAAATTTTTTTTCTCTCGAGCTTTTTTCATTTTCTTCTTCCTTCGAAGCTTTTTCCAACCAAAATCAATGGCGCCAAAGAGATCCGCAACGGAGAAAGGAAAGGGTGTCGTCGGAGCTTCATCACGAGTTACGTCATTAAGGGTGACAAGGCACGCGCCACCATCGGCGAGAGCTGAAGAAGCTAACCCTGCTCTCGAAGGTAGAAGATCAATCGGGAAGACGAACCACAGCCAGCACTATTCATATATAGTGCGAACCATAACCATCGTCAACCGTCTGTTTCAGAGTGTTGGTTGGTGTTGCATAAATTTTCAAAATGCGCCACCTCTTTCAGAGTGTTGGCAAAAAATACATCGATCATGATCTCATGAATCGTGCACTCTTTGTTTGCTCAAAGTGTACGGCGTGCTATATATCATATTTTTGACAACAATGCACTGTTTTATGCATGCACAAACCAGGAACTGTTATACTGCATGCGCAAACTAGAAACTGTCATACTACATGTACAAAACTAGAAACTGTCATACTGTATGTGCAAACTAGGAACTGTCATACTGCATGCGCAAACAAGAGACTGTCATACTGCATGCATAAATTAGGAACTGTCATACTGCATGCGCAAACTAGAGACTAGAACTCTGTGTATTACGGCATCCATGATTTGCGCAGAGCTAAAAAAATCACTTAAATTTCCTTAATTTGTAAGAATACTATTTTTGATGATTTTAACTCTTGTTTCCGTTCGCAGTTAACCTCAGGGAAGACCCTCATGCTGAGATACTGGCTTCTGCTTTCGTGTATCGAAATACCAGAAAGACTTGTCATATATCACGTTCCTGCAGTTTGACCCTGACGGACTGACTACCAGAAGAGCTCTCCTAGAGTCCCAAGATGAAAGGACTTTACTATACTTAATGAACGGTAAACCTTTCCTAATTGTGGATCAGACTCCCCATAAGAAACCATCTTTCTTATTTGGAGAGGCCATTGATGATGCCTCTCAGCCCAAGATGAAATGAGAATCTCGTACTTTCAAGAGAGGAGACAGACTGGTATATCTCACAAATATGGCGAGGAACCTGTCTCTGTCCCAATACACCCATGCCAGCTATCCTTGGAAGATGTCATAGGATATAACTCCGTTCCAACAGGCTAAGGTTGGACGGATATATCATAGGTTTGGAAACCAGAGGAGAGACATATTTTTTAGTTCTGCTGAGAAACATAGCATGCACTTCAGAGGTTTGAAGCCAAGTTGTGTGACGGTCGAAGATTCGTCTTTGATGATATCGGTCAGAATGACCTTCTTTGCCAATACCTATGCTGCAGCAGGAGGAGAGTATCCTGCCCCAAACGTGAGGCTGAGGGTTTTGATGTATCCCGACATTAAGCACCGGAACTGACTCTCGGTATGGGCTCTGAACAATTTCAAGGACAAATTACTTGAGTTAGGGCTTTATGAAGCTGTCTTGACCACCTCTTATGGCATCCACACTAACACAAACATGTTCATAGCCTTGGTGGAAAGGTATAATAACAGAACTGGCACCTTCGCTACTCCTCATAGGGAGATAGGCATTGTCCTACATGAGATGAAGTTTTTGTCGTATCTGCCAATGGGTGAGAACCTATATGAAGAGTATGTGCCAGGTGAAGAAGAACCGGAGGCTCTAGCCGAGAACTCCCAGATGGTGGTGGTTTTCAATAAACTGCTATATCATTTCATGACTTGCAATCACCTCTATAAGAGCAAGGCAGCCGGGACATGCTATACGTCCAAGTGGTTGATGTACCTATTCTTGGGCCATGCCGCAGAGAACAAGGTGCAAGAACATCTGGAGTGTGAACCTCGTTTCTTTGAGCTGCTCGACAGCCAGACAATCGAACGACTGATAGAAGAGTTCATATATATTGATAATAAACTAGAAGAAAAATGGCATGATAATACCGTCGGCACTCCTATCGAGACATAAGATAAGGTGGTATAACCATGTCTCAGGAGGCTACCTTGGCGGGCATCCTCCTCTTTGGTTGCAATGGTTCGTAGTTCCCGGAGCCAGCACGGTCGATCGCATCCACCGAGGCGTGATGTTCGCTGCAATACATTTAGTGTTCAGGTACAACATGTATATCCTCTCTGCCATGACTAGTCGACTGAATACGGGTCTCCGTGCGTTCAGGACCTCTATGATGGAGAAACCCGATTCTCGAGATGACTTTACACGAACCGAGATGTCGTTCACTTATTTGTTCTGTTGGTTGATACTACACCAACCCTCTTTGATGGATCCAGCCCTCGGTGCTACTGGAGGAGACTTTATTGGTAGATATGTTGCATCTCGATGGATGGTTATCTCACTTTTTGACTGTAGAAAGGTGCAGAATATGGGCTCCAACTAGAAGTTCTTTTGCGTCGCTCCCCCATCTGGATATGAGACCTTTCTGGCACCTCTCATGGATCTAGAGCCAATTGGTACTCGTCTACCTCTAGCAGCCTTCTCTTGGTAGAAGGTGATCAGACCTTCCCATCTGGTGTATCGGTTCGAGAATGAGCGCTATCTAGAACCATACTTGCCTAGCCGATTCGCTCGTTAATTCGGGACCAGATGCATGTCAGGAATGCGACCACCTGCCTTCAAGTCTTCAGGCATTTGATCGACGGGGCTCGAGGATGGAGATACTACAGTGCGGGAGGAATAAAGCTGTATTTACCATGCCCTCTGCTACTTTTGAGGTGGGCCTACGTATGTTAAATACATACGCAAATTTCTACACCTCAACCAACACCTTCTTCAAAGGTTATTCCATATCAGATAGCTTTGTTGGCGTAAGAAGGTCACGAGAAGGGACCGCAGCTGTCGTAGAATTTGCAGAAGCCGGGGAGAACGTTCCCACTGACGATCCTCTAGAGGTTGTGCATGTTGGTTTTCACGATGAGGTGCAGGGTGTTGGGAAAGAAGCGCGGAAACCTTTCCCCAAACCGGAGAGTACCTGCGAGAGGACCGAGCAAACAACGCACGAACCAAAAAAACAAACACACAAAAACAATCCACGCAGACACAGAGAATTTTTGACGTGGAAACCCTTGCGGGAAAAAAACCACGGGACGATCGGAGTCCAACCCTGAGAAGCCTCCACTAATGGAATAGAAGAATTACACCCTCTACAAACTCCTCCGATCCAAATCGGATCCCCACAACACTCAGAGATAAGAACAATGATTACAAGGCTACGAAGAACGAGAACGACGAGTAGAGATTACCCGAACACGATCTCCTCCGAATATCAACCTTCAATCCTCCGCCTTCTTCTCCGAAGTTGCAATGGCACTCTTGCCTCCTTCTCTCTCGAACTTGTGTTATGTTGCGCTTATGAATTAGGGTTGAGAAAACTCAATATATATCTCCCTAATCCCGCAACCAACCTGGACCGTTGGATTAGATCCAATGATGAAAACTCATCCAAAATCCCGCTTCAGCCCCCGACAACACAGAGTTCGGCCAGAACTCTGTGCGGGGCAGCCAGCACCTACTGGCCAAACGCTGGAACAACCAGACCGAGTTCGGCCAGAACTCGGCCTGGGACCGAGTTCGGGCCGAACTCGGATCCTCTGCTCCCAGAAGCTCCAGCAGCAGCAGCAGCAGCAACGTCGCCTACTTTCCGAGCTTCTCCGACTTCGGACGGCGCTCGTCGCACTCCGGGGTCTTCTCCACATAGGTTGGGAACCCCACCCACTCCAACAAATCTCCCCCTTCACAACTATGGGGAGGACGTCGTCATCCCGACGATCTGCCTGCAGTACTCGAACTTCCCCCTTGGTAGAATCTTCGTAAACATATCAGCTCCGTTGTCGTCTGTATGCACCTTCTCAAGCGCCGCGTCCTTCTTCTCAACCACATCCCGTATCCAATGATACCGAGTCTCGATGTGCTTGGACCGGCTATGAAACGTCTGATTCTTCACAAGGTGGATAGCACTCTGACTGTCGCAAAGCAAAGTATACTGCTCTTGCTTCAGTCCCATTTCCTGCAACAGCTTCTTCATCCACAACAGCTCCTTGCAAGCCTCCGTCGCCGCAATGTATTCCGCCTCCGTCGTCGACAAGGCAACACACTTCTGCAACCGCGACTGCCACGACACTGCTCCTCCCGCAAACATCATCACGTAGCCCGAAGTCGACCGCCTCGTGTCTACATCTCCAGCCATATCAGCATCGGTATACCCGACCAGCTTCGGCTCGTCACCACCAAAGGAAAGTCTCCAACCGGCAGTGCCCTGAAGGTATCGTAGAATCCACTTGACCGCACTCCAGTGTACCCTTCCAGGATTCGAAAGATACCTGCTAACCGTACCAACTGCATGAGCAATATCTGGCCTCGTACACACCATAGCATACATCAGGCTTCCCACAGCTGAAGCATATGGAACCCGCTCCATATCTTCCTTTTCGTCCTCGGTAGATGGACACTGCTCCTCAGTGAACTTAAAGTGAGCCGCGAGGGGGGAACTCACTTTCTTCGACCCGTCCATCCCGAAACGCTGAAGTACCCGGTGAATGTACTTCGTTTGGGACAAGTGTAGCAGCTTGGACTCTCTCTCTCGGCTGATCTCCATCCCAAGAATAGTCTTCGCTGCGCCCAAATCCTTCATAGAGAAGGCCGCGCCCAGTTGGCGCTTCAACTCCGCTATCCTAGTGGCATTTCGACCCACTAATAGCATATCATCTACATAGAGCAATAAAATGATGAAATCATCCTCGGCAAAATACCTCACAAATGCACAATGGTCCGACGTCGTCCGTGCATAACCATGCTCCCCCATAAACGACTCGAACTTTCTGTACCACTGCCTCGGAGCCTGCTTCAGACCATACAAGCTCTTCCTCAACCGGCAGACCAAATGTGACTTGCCCTTCTCACAGAATCCCTCCGGCTGCTCCATGTACAACTCCTCCTCAAGATCACCGTGGAGGAACGCCGTCTTCACATCCATCTGCTCGACCTCCAAGTCAAAACTGGCTGCTAATGCTAGCACCACCCGAATAGACGAATGCTTGACGACAGGCGAAAAGATTTCATCATAATCCACGCCTTTCCGCTGACCGTAGCCCTTGACTACCAGCCTCGCTTTGTATCGAGGGCGAGTAGCATCATCCGTCTGCTTCACTCTGAACACCCATCGATTCTTCAAAGCCTTCTTGCCCTTTGGCAACCGCACCAGATCATAAGTAGAATTGGTGTACAAGGAACTCATCTCCTCCTGCATAGCCACCATCCACTCCTGCCTGTGTTCGTCTTCCATAGCCTCTGCGAAACTTTCGGGCTCTCCCCCGTCAGTCAGTAGCACATACTCATCCGGCGAGTATCTCGTAGATGGTCGACGATCCCTGTTGCTCCTTCTCAGTGGAGCCACTGGTGCTGGCTGTATACCGACAGCCTCCTCCCCTTCAGGAACTACCTCTCCGGCATGCTCATCCTCCTGAGGGACACCCTGACCACCATCAGCAGGCTGATGATCAAGGTTGGGAGCAACTCCATGTACCGGCTCCCCCATAACTGGATCCTCCGCGATGTCCTCTGGAAACTGCTCGAAGCGAAATGACTCTAACTCAGGCAATTCCTCAGCCTCAGAAGGCGTCTCGGAGTCCTGAGTGTTGGTCATGGTCTGATCCTCGACGAACACCACGTCCCTGCTTCTGTAGAGCTTTCCTTCCACTGGGTCGTAGAGTCTATAGCCAAACTCATCCCGACCGTAGCCGACAAAGACGCATCGCCTCGTCTTCGGCTCAAGTTTGGTCCTTTCGTCCTTCGGTACATGCACGAAGGCTTTACAACCAAACGCCCGCAGGTGACTGTATGACGGCTCTTTGCCGTACCATACTTTGTCAGGCACATCACCCTGCAAAGGAGCACTAGGAGACAAATTAATAATATAAGCAGCTGTGAGAAGAGCCTCACCCCAATAACTGCCCGGCAAGTTTGCTTCTGACAGCAAACACCGCACCCTCTCCATCAGTGTCCTGTTCATGCGCTCCGCTACACCATTGAGCTGAGGTGTCTTTGGCGGAGTCTTCTGGTGTCGTATCCCTTGCTCTCTGCAATACGCATCAAAGGGACCGATGTATTCGCCGCCATTGTCGGACCGAACACACAACAACTTCTTGCCCGTCTCCCTTTCAACGGAGGCCTGAAACTCCTTGAAAGTAGGCAGCACCTGATCCTTGGTCTTTAAGGCATAGACCCAAACCTTCCTGGAACAGTCATCAATGAAAGTCACAAAGTAAGAAGCACCACCAAGAGATTTTACCTTCATAGGACCGCAGACATCCGAGTGAATCAACTCGAGCAACGCCGGCTTCCTCGAACTTGGGTGACTCTGGAAAGACACCCTACTTTGCTTCCCAGCCAAACAGTGCGTGCATTTCTCCAACTTTGTAGACTTGAGCCCCGGAATCACCTTCCTGTTCACCAAGTAGCTCATCCCCTTCTCGCTGATATGGCCGAGCCGCCTGTGCCACAACTCGGTAGACGCATCACTGACTGCGTTCACCTCCTGTGCCCCCTGTGCGCTCCCCTCCATATAGTAGAGACCGGACTTCTTGCTTCCTCTGGCAATCACCAACGAACCTCTGGAAAGCTTCCACTGACTATTCCCGAAGAGACTGAAGAATCCCTCGTCATCCAACCTTCCAACCGACACCAGGTTGAAACGGATATCAGGGACATGACGAACATCCTTGAGAACAAGAACCGCACCCGTCTTCGTTCTCAAATGCACATCTCCAATGGCAACCGCCTTCGACACATCTCCGTTGCCCATCTTCAACACGCCACAGTCGCCTGTCGTGTAAGTGGCAAACAGTGCCCTATTGTGAGATACATGTGCTGAAGCCCCTGAGTCCACCAGCCAAGAATTGTCATCGCAGGCGAAGTTAGTAATGACCTCATCACCTACGACGATCACATCGCCTCCATGCGTCGAGGCCGCCGCTGTAGTGTTCTCTTCTTGCTTCCCCTTGTCGCCCTTCTTCTCTCTCTTCCAAGCGAAACAGTTCCGCTTGATATGGCCCTTCTTACCGCAATGATAACACTCTGAGTCCTCGTACCGACCCTTGGACTTTCCCCTGCTCTTGTCTCTGCCACCACCTGGACCCCTGCTTTTGCCCCTTCCGCGGCTCTCTGAAACCAATGCCTCTGAGTGGTGGGATGTGGATGAAGTGCCCTGAGAACGTCTCCGCATCTCTTCATTCAACACCCCGCTCTTAGCAAACTCCAGACTGACCACGCCCTCTGGAGCAGAAGCGATCATAGATACTCGTACGGTCTCCCATGAGTCTGGCAAGGTACACAGCAGCCACAGTCCCTGAACTTCGTCGTCGAACTTGACTCCCATAGAAGATAACTGGTCAACCACGCCCTGGAAATCACTCAAGTGATCCGTAATAGACGCCCCATCCTTGTACCGCAGACCCATCATCGTTCGGATCAGGAACAACTTGTTTACCCCGGTCTTCTTCGCATACAAGGATTCCAGCTTATCCCACAACGTCTTCGCGTGCTCAATATTGGCAACGTGGTTGTACACGTTCTCATCAACAAACTGCCGTATGTACCCACACACCTGTATGTGCTCGAACTTCCAGTCCTCCTCGGATTTATCACTGGGCCTCTCGGATGCAAACACAGGTAGATGCAGCTTCTTGACAAATAGCAAATCCTTCATCTTGCTCCGCCAATAATGATAGTTTGTGCCATTGAGGTTCACCATGCGCACCGGCTTCGCGTCCATCTCTCCTCTCTGGTTCCTCTGTCAACTCCTGACACCCTTTGAACCCAAAGCTCTGATACCACTCTGTTGGGAAAGAAGCGCGGAAACCTTTCCCCAAACCGGAGAGTACCTGCGAGAGGACCGAGCAAACAACGCACGAACCAAAAAAACAAACACACAAAAACAATCCACGCAGACACAGAGAATTTTTGACGTGGAAACCCTTGCGGGAAAAAAACCACGGGACGATCGGAGTCCAACCCTGAGAAGCCTCCACTAATGGAATAGAAGAATTACACCCTCTACAAACTCCTCCGATCCAAATCGGATCCCCACAACACTCAGAGATAAGAACAATGATTACAAGGCTACGAAGAACGAGAACGACGAGTAGAGATTACCCGAACACGATCTCCTCCGAATATCAACCTTCAATCCTCCGCCTTCTTCTCCGAAGTTGCAATGGCACTCTTGCCTCCTTCTCTCTCGAACTTGTGTTATGTTGCGCTTATGAATTAGGGTTGAGAAAACTCAATATATATCTCCCTAATCCCGCAACCAACCTGGACCGTTGGATTAGATCCAATGATGAAAACTCATCCAAAATCCCGCTTCAGCCCCCGACAACACAGAGTTCGGCCAGAACTCTGTGCGGGGCAGCCAGCACCTACTGGCCAAACGCTGGAACAACCAGACCGAGTTCGGCCAGAACTCGGCCTGGGACCGAGTTCGGGCCGAACTCGGATCCTCTGCTCCCAGAAGCTCCAGCAGCAGCAGCAGCAGCAACGTCGCCTACTTCCCGAGCTTCTCCGACTTCGGACGGCGCTCGTCGCACTCCGGGGTCTTCTCCACATAGGTTGGGAACCCCACCCACTCCAACACAGGGTACACTACACGTCACTCTAAAGAAGCGAAAAGAAAAAAAATCCCCTATGAAGGGAGGTAGTAAGAAGCAAAAGACTTGGACTTCTTCCTCCCAGTCAGCTCATGATGAACTTCTTTCTCCTGCTAAGGGGAAAAGAAGGAAAAAAGAAAGAAACAACTGTCGCTTAGAAACCTGTGGCAACGACAAGACTTCAAACATGACAATTAGAAGAGGGGCTCTCACCTAGAAGAATATCTTATTTTAGAGGAACAACCTCATCCCCTGCCCAAAAGGAAAGTAGGGTGGAAGAGACAAGTAAAGAGCAGGATGCTCCTGAAGGTCAACTAACTGCTACCATTTCTCCTTAACCATTAATCAAGCACGCGGCTAGGAAAAAATTGGTGGCACCGAGAGCTGTGAAGGCGAAGGCAACAACATCTATTGTTCCTCCCTCGCCAAGGCAGTCCCCTAGTCAAGAGCTATTGCTGCCGTCACCTGGGGCACGTTCTCTCCATAAGGTGATATCCTTAGTCTTTTAGTTCAATAAGACCTACTAGATCTTAACCCTTTAGCAATCAGTATTGACATTTCTTTATCTTCAGAACTTCTACCGACTAGTGAACCGACTTCAGTTGCTGCAGTAAATGTCCCTCTATTTACTGTTTCAAAGGCGGTGACTGTAGTGCCCCGCTCCCGTTGGGGCGAAGCACTATGTAATAGGCTCGTGGTAAGTCAGACATGGTCGAGAACATAGATGGCAAGTCTGACTCAGCGACGAGTTGGTATACAAAAACTATGGCATCAACAAAATCGATTTAGACGAATGATATGAGTACCATTCCACCTAATGGTTCGGCTATTACTGGAGTAAGTCCTAGATGCAGTGGACTGTGTCTTGGCGAATGAACTCTAAAGAGAGCGACGCAACCGTTATGTTGTTGGTTTTCTTGGCTTTCTGAAAGTATTGTTGCTTGGGTTTGATAAGTGTGCTTTCGTATCGATTTCTGAATGCGTCTTTGGGAATTTCGAAGGAAGAATTTAAGGAGGGATTCTAATTCGATGCTCGTGCCATTACAGGAGTTCGTGTAACTGATGCTTGACCGTCACGAAGTATTCTCCTACTCTCGGTGCAATCTCTCTTGGTGGGCGGTTCTTCGGCCCCTTCTTTTCTACTCCTTTTCGCCAACAAAATTCTTAAAGTTTAACGTTCAAATCGATGATGCTAACTGGATGTATGCTTTGCCACTAAGATCAAGAACTTGGGATAATTATATCAACTTAGAGAAATTAACTCCGAATTTATATGTTTCACACTAAAAAGAGAAAATTTAAAGTTCTAGGAAAGAGATAGAAGTAATTCATGTTCTGCAAAACATAATAAAGAAACTTTGGTTGCGGTATATTACGTCTCGGAGAATTTGGTGCCTACGGGATGCTAAATCAGAACGTACGGCTTCGGGAAAAAGAACTCTTGCACGAGTAGAAATGATTATGTGGTTTAGTAATGTCTGTGCGATGCAATTTACTTCATACATATTAAACTGTTCATACATTCGTAAGGTCATGGACGACTTGTGTACAAGGTAAGCTTTCCTCAAAACGGTATCTGGGGCGTTGGGACTGTCACGCCCCAGAACCAGAATACTAGAGAGCAGGGGCGTACATAGCCAGCTACGTATAATGAAATGGAATCCACCTCACTATACGGTCACGGCTGTCTAGATATATGAGGGTTTTCTACAAGCCATCAGTCTCTTAGGGTCAATAACGAGCCTAATGTCTCAATCATAAGCAAGCAAGTAAATATCACAAGATGTAAGATCACCCAATATACAATAGTAAGGCGTCCCAAACATTACATATTCAGCTGATCATGAAGCTAGTCGTCACAAAATGTGAGGACTAGCAAGAGTTTAATCATACATGATCAACCCTAGGATCTGTCAATCATGCTACAGCCCGTAGGCAGACAGTAAGTAAAATGTTCACGAGCTAACACTTGCTCGTCGGCTAAACGCCTCAAAAGAATATTTTTACAATAGAGTGGAAGGACAAAAAGAAACCCACTCGTTGCCAGGATTACGCCTGGTGGTCACCATCTAGCTGGAAGACAGGTGGATCCTCTGGAGCTGCTCCGAAATCTGGCCATACAAAACCATCTGGGTCAGATCCCAGAAAGAGCAAGTGCCACAAAGGAGGCTTCACTTAGGAACTAAAACCATCAATTATCACAAGATTATAATTACATAATAAAAGACAATAATTAAGAAAAAGCATGACAGGTGATATACGATGAGATAACCATGGGACTATTCAGATAAGCAGGTTACAACCCGTAAACCAAACAAGGACCGGGGTTGTAACCCTTCGTCTGAACAGAACTTGGTTTCTTCCACCATTTATCGGCAAAATAAAATAAGAAATCAGGACATGTAACAATCTTGTACAGGATCAAGACAAGACTAGACTGAGTAACTCCATCCAACATTTTACGACCAAGCAATAAGTACGGCTTTATACTTTAACTAACTAGGGTTATCATAGGCCTAGTTACTAGCAAGATGCAGCGAGATTCTTCCGCAGTCACAAGCCCTGCAGACCATCCAGGTTACCCAGGTCAAATATTAGTATAATAAGGGTGCAACACATGACAGTGTGCTGGAAATATGCCCTACTCGTCGGCAGGCTACAAATCCACAAGTGCGTCCAGGTAACGGGATTGCCTGTAGCTGGGAGATCTCTTCATGACTATTGGATTATTCTAGTTATTAGCCTTAGTCAATTTACGGTAGGTACCCCTGACCGTGGTACTCAGGGGTCCCTGTCCTAGACATGATACAAGACAAGACGGGTTCATTTGTACAAGCACAATCTTCCATAGTGTCCAGGTTATTTATACTTGTCATGTCAAGCTAGCCATCGCAACAGCATATCGAGATATATCATGTCAGATTTATCATGTCAAGAGTGCGCCACGGCGAGCCACTATCATGTCAGGTATATCATGTCAATTATATTATGTCAAGTATATCATGTCAAATTATCATGTCAAGTATATCATGTCAAGTTTATTTGTCAGGAGTACACCACGGCGGGTCACTATCATGTCATGTCATTTGTCAAAAGTGTACCACAACGGGTCACCATCGTGTCAGGGAACAATTAATGTGGCACAAGCATACAGTTGGTAATTAAATATTAGCAGGGGCAAGGGCCGTGGAGGAACTCATGCGGCTCAGGAAAATTGGGCCATATGCGGCCAGCAAATAATAGGCCATATGCGGCCAGCAAGTTACATGCAAACAAATACAAGCAATTAATTAAAGTTAATGCACGTGCATACAAGCGGCCATGCAATTAAATATGCACAAATACTTATGCGACCTGGCCATGCACAAGGCAAATTGCTTACGTGCACAAATATTTAATGGCCAAAGCAAATAAGTACATGCAGCTCAGGCTAATAATCTAATGGCCTATGCGGCCAGGCGAGTAGTTTGGCCTTATGCGGCAAACAAATGAATAGTGGCCAGGAATTGAATAAAGGCCATATGCGGCCAAAATATTATAAGGCCATGCGACCACAGTATATAAGCATGCAAGCAACCATGCGGCCTTTAAATATTAGCATGCAAAGCTAATACTAGCACAGGCCATGCAAGCTATTAAATATTAGCATGCAAAGCTAATACTAGCACAGGCCATGCGGCTCACTAATATTCATGCGGCTACAAGGATTGGTCATGCAAATTGCCAGCACAAAAGTGCATATGCGACTCACTAATATTCAAATAGCATACGGCCATAACATTAATTATCATGCGGCCAACCTACTGTACAAAAATCATGCAAGCAAATAATGCTTGCAAGTATAAACATGTATGCTTGCATGCATTAAATAATGCTAACACATGCATCAAATAATGCATTAAAGAATGCATACATTAAATAAAGCTAACACATGCATGAAACTACTGTACGTATGCTAACAATGCATTAAATAATGCATTGAATATAACATGCATGCTTACATGCGACTCACTTTGGTGTTGGCCAAAAGCAATGCTAAAAGGCATGCAACAGTTGCATGCAATTGCATGACATTTATTGAAAGGCCATGCGGCCAGCATATTTAAAGTTGGCATATGCGGCTCAACAAAATAGCAACTGCTCATTTCGGCCATTAAATGCAACTAGCCATATGCGGCTAACTTATTAATACCCATGCAAGCTACTGCTTGCATAAAGCATGCAAATACAATTAATGCTAAGGCCAAGTAATTATTTAATGCTAATGGCAATTATTTAATACAAGCAATTAATGCATGCATGCAAGCAATTAATGCTTGCAAGGCCATGCGGCCAAGAATGGCTAAGGCCATATGCGGCCAGAAATAACAAATGGCCATGCGGTCAAGAATGGCTAAGGCCATATGCGGCCAGAAATAACAAATGGCCATGCGGTCAAGAATGGCTAAGGCCATATGCGGCCAGAAATAACAAATGGTCATGCGGTCAAGAACGGCCTATACAGCCCAGGCAAGTTGCATGCAAATGCCTGTAAGCTTGCAAGCAACTTAATTAATGCAAGCAACTTAAATGGCCCTAGCCGCATAAGCAACAAAGACCATTCGGTCAGAGCTAGGAAATACTCATGCGACTCAGAGTACAATTAATGGCTCCCACAGAGAATATGTCCATAAAAAATACCATGGCCGCCATGCTCCACCAAACAACAATAGGAACCCAAATCCAAACTCCCGTAGGTCAAATTTGGACAAAACGGAATTCTCTACAACATGGAACCATCAACTAGCAAAATATGCAAGTTTGATAGATCAAAATTCATGGAAACCGAAAATACCACAAAACTAGATCTACAAGAAATTAACCACAGAAATGAAAAATACTAAGTACTAAAGTGGGTTAGAAACACATGAGGAAGACAATGGAACAATAAAAATGGGGTTCCTCCATGAAGCAAGATGCACTTGCCTAAGCTATCCACTCTCTCTCAGGTTGGTGAGGAGTAATGGTGGGGAAGAAGAATAAATAAGGAGAGAGAAAAGAGTAGGGGTTAATAAATGGTGATGGTGGTGGTAGGTAGGTGGGTTGGTTCGGTCCACCCAAAATCAAGCCAAACCGAACCAACAATAAGTCGAACCGAACCAAGAAGGAAATGCCAAAATAACCATGCAAGAAAATACGCAAAACGAGTCATGAATACGTACACGTATACCAAGATACGTAATATGAATCACAGGCATTACAACTCTACCCACCTTAAAAGAATTCCGTCCTCGGAATTTAATCAAGAGGCTAGAGATGTAAAGACAAGCTATACTAAGCAATCAATCAAACAATCAATCATACAAGCAAGGAATTTGAAGGCATGAGGAAGAGGGAAAATATCCTACTAGAAACCTCTCTGCCGGTTCTGAATCTGAGCTTGGGCCAGGGCATAATGCTGGGGTCTCTGCTGCTGGAAGACTTGTGCCAGAGGCGGCAATGGCCTCGGGGGCTGGTACTACTGCTGCTGCTGCACTGGTGCTGGTCCCCTTATCGAGGAACTAGTCTGGGCCGATGATGAACTGGCCCTATTCGGGCAGGATCCTATCTTGTGGTCCGATGCTCCACAAGCCAAACACAATCTCTGTGCTCTGCGACACTCTGCTACCACATGTCCTGTCTTCCCACAATGAGTGCAGCCCATTGCGGAAGACTGCTTCTGCTTCTGTTGTTAAGGGGACGTTGGAGTCGAATGCTGAACCGACGTAACCAAATCCGCCCTTCGGGGAACTCCAATAGTCAAAGCCCTAGCTGCCGGGGCTGATGCTGAAGACTGGGTCATCTGGCCGTGAGATCGCTTCCGACCTCTGGTCCTGTCCACTATCCTCTGGGCGGTATACTCGTGCCTCCTGGCTGCTCTCAATACTGCATCAAAAGTCTGATGCTCAAACTGCTCTACTGCCAAAAAAATCTCTAGGTAGAGTCCCTGCTGAAATCGCTGAGCTCTGTCAAACTCGATCGCCACCAAGGTGGGAGCAAACCAACTAAGCCTGGAAAACTCGGCTGCATACCCATCGACCGTCCTGCTCATCTGCTTCAAATTGGTAAACTTGGTCTGTAGATCGTACCGAGCTACAGCGTCGAAGTACTTGGTCTGGAATCTCTCATGAAATACTGCCCAAGTAATGGGTGCCAATAATCCGACGGCCTGCGCCGCCCACCAGCTGCGGGCAAGATCTAATAACTGTAGGCGCACCACGGCCACCTTCTCGTTCTCTGGAGTCTTTGCTGCCTCCAATATCACCTCTGTGTCCTGAAGCCACGCATCAGCAGCGATAGCATCTTCGCTGCCATCGAAGAATGGAGGGTTCAGGCGCTTGAAAATGTTCGCTGTACTGTTCCTATGATGTCCACCTCTGCCCAGAGCATCTGCCACTGCCTGATGCAAGGCATCTCCTCGTCGGTCTTGGGAAGATAACAATGTCCTGATGAGTCCCTCCAAGGTGCCATCATCGGGCTCTGCAGGCTGGACGGGATGAACTGGCGGCTCTTCTCCAGTAGGCACGACTCGGGAGGCTACTCCTGAGTGCTGGGCCTGATCTTCTGGTTGCTGCTGGTCCATGGGAGGTGCTCCGCCTTGCTGATCGGCAGGTCCAGGAACAATGCCGCTGAAGAAGACGATATAGGGAACAATAAGGAAGGACCAGGACAGATCAACGATTACAAGCATGTGATCAGGTCGAGAATCTCAGGGATAAGAAGATACGGGCAGAGATCAAGGATGAGTGCTGATTAAGACATCTATTCGGTAAACCCTCACATATCTTGATTTACAAGACCTGCATGGGCCACCACTTAAACCATGTCACGCCCCAGAACCAGAATACTAGAGAGCGGGGGCGTACATAGCCAGCTACTTATAATGAAATGGAATCCACCTCACTATACGGTCACGGCTGTCTAGATATATGAGGGTTTACTACAAGCCATCAGTCTCTTAGGGTCAATAACGAGCCTAATGTCTCAATCACAAGCAAGCAAGTAAATGTCACAAGATGTAAGTGTTGGCCCAATGATTGTATCATGTTTTTGAATATGGTTAATATGTTAAGTTTAGCATTTCATTATCATTAATCTTTATACTATCGCTATAGCATTTCTACTTATACTTGTACCTTTGGTGATATATGCCTATTGGTTTACATATTAGTGATATGATCTTATCTATCTTAAATTTAATCGGGTTGCCAAAATCAAAACTATGTTTTTGATTGTGTTCATTCAATTAAGTTTAATCATTATGATATCACTAACATTTATGCTATCACCTTAGCAATTATACTTAAACTCAGCATTGTCCTAATGTGCATTAAATTTATCATACTTGCTACTATGTATATTGCTTTGTTCGTCTAACATGTGCATGCAGAAAAGCAATAAGCAAGATCAATATGGACATATGCAATAAAGAAATTATGGTAGGCCAAAGACGACGGATCCCACAAGATTTCTCTGAACCACCCGACGACATCTCCGGAGCCACGCACCCGGGGGTTCCGCTGCCCGGTCAGCGGACGGGGTTCGAGGGGGCAGCGCCCCTCGTCGGGGGTTCGGGGGCGAAGCCCCCGAAAGGTATTCAGTTTTCGCAAACTGGATATCTTTGGACAGCTGCCGCCAAGGAAAAAAGCCAGCACCTATCAAAGGAAGAAGCCAAGCCATGCCATCATCATTTCAAGACTCTAAAGAAGCCTGCACCTGCTACAGTATATTTGGAGTCTGTAATTAGTCTTAGAAATAATTGTAAACACAAGAAATGGATGGCAAAATCGAAAGGTAGGGTAGAAATTAGCCCAGGATCATTTTCGGATAAAAACTGGCATACCGACGGTATACCGGTACATACCGACGGTATACCGATTTTGTTCACAGAAAGTTTCTGTATACAAAATCGGCATACCGACGGTATACCGGATCATACCGACGGTATACCGATTCCGTAACGTTGAAAGTCCAACGGTCGGATTTCCAGCAATAAATGATCCCAACGGCTATATTTCGAGCCGTTGCAATCCCAGACCGGTATACCGACGGTATGCTGACTCATACCGGCGGTATACCGGTCGCTGACTGAAAAGTTGTCTTTTGCTCTTTTCAATGCTTTGGTTATAAATAGCCTTGAACCCCTTCATTCAAGGTTGATGCTTTGAGCCTAAAAATTTCTAAACCACCAAAGCCTATCCACAAACAACTCTACAAAGCTTTCATTTGCCATCCACAAATTGTGTTAGAGTTATTGAGTTGAAAAGTAAGATCTTAATCCTATTATATAAGGAGATCAAAACCTATTGTGAAAGGTTGAAGTTGGAGAGTCTTCGTATCCAAACTCTCGGTGTGAAGTCGGAGAGCCCTTCGGATTAAAGCTCTTGTGTGTTGAAGTTGGCGAGTTCTTCGGATCCAAACTCGTGTTGAAGTTGGCGAGTTCTTCGGATCCAAACTCGTGTGTAACTATTTATTCAAATGGTGGATTAAAGCCGGAGAGAGTTCCGGGACTGGAGTACCTCTTGGGAGGATACCAGGATATATCGTGTGTCGGTATTGTTATTGCTTCTTCTCTTACACTTATATTTTTAAATTGTCCATTAGCTTGTGCTAAGTGCTTGATTAGTTAGCTTGACCCTATTCACTCCCTCTCTAGGGTTCCTACAGTAAGATCACCCAATATACAATAGTAAGGCGTCCCAAACATTACATATTCAGCTGATCATGAAGCTAGTCGTTAAAAAATGTGAGGACTAGCAAGAGTTTAATCATACATGATCAACCCTAGGATCTTTCAATCATGCTACAGCCTGTAGGCAAACAGTAAGTAAAATGTTCACAAGCTAACACTTGTTCGTCGGCTAAACGCCTCAAAAGAATATTTTTACAATAGAGTGGGAGGACAAAAAGAAACCCACTCGTTGCCAGGGTTACGCCTGGTGGTCACCATCTGGCTGGAAGACAGGTGGATCCTCTGGAGCTGCTCCGAAATCTGGCCATACAAAACCATCTGGATCAGATCGCGGAAAGAGCAAGTGCCACAAAGGAGGCTTCACTTAGGAACTAAAACCAGCAATTATCACAAGATTATAATTACATAATAAAAGACAATAATTAAGGAAAAGTATGACAGGTGATATACGATGAGATAACCATGGGACTATTCAGATAACCAGGTTATAACCCGTAAACCAAACAAGGACCGGGGTTGTAACCCTTCGTCTGAACAGAACTTGGTTTCTTCCACCATTTATCGGTAAAATAAAATAAAAAATCAGGACATGTAACAATCTTGTACAGGATCAAGACAAGACTAGACTGAGTAACTCCATCCAACATTTCACGGCCAAGCAATAAGTACGGCTTGATACTTTAACTAACTAGGGTTATCACAGGCCTAGTTACTAGCAAGATGCAGCGAGATTCTTCCGCAGTCACAAGCCCTGCAGACCATCCAGGTTACCCATGTCGAATATTAGTACAATAAGGGTGCAACACATGACAGTGTGCTGGAAATGTGCCCTACTCGTCGGCAGGCTACAAATCCACAAGTGCGCCCAGGTAACGGGATTGCCTATAGCTGGAAGATCACTTCATGACTATTGGATTATTCTAGTTATTAGCCTTAGTCAATTTACGGTAGGTACCCTGACCGTGGTACTCAGGGTTCCCTGTCCTAAACATGATGCAAGACAAGACGGGTTCATTTGTACAAGCACAATCGTCCACGGTGTCCAGGTCATTTATACTTGTCATGTCAAGCTAGCCGTCGCAACAGCATATCGAGATATATCATGTCAGATTTATTAAGTCAAGAGTGCGCCACGACGGGCCACTATCATGTCAGGTATATCATGTTAATTATATCATGTCAAGTATATTATGTCAAATTATCATGTCAAATTATCATGTCAGATTTATTTGTCAGGAGTGCACCACGGCGGGTCACTATCATGTCATGTTATTTGTCAAAAGTGTACCACAACGGGTCACCATCGTGTCAGGGAACAATTAATGTGGCACAAGCATACAGTTGGTAATTAAATATTAGCATGGGCAAGGGCCGTAGGGGAACTCATGCGGCTCAGGAAAATTGGACCATATGCGGCCAGCAAATAATAGGCCATATGCGGCCAGCAAGTTGCATGCAAACAAATGCAAGCAATTAATTAAAGTTAATGCACGTGCATACAAGCGGCCATGTAATTAAATATGCACAAATACTTATGCGGCCTGGCCATGCACAAGGCAAATTGCTTACGTGCACAAATATTTAATGGCCAAAGCAAATAAGTACATGCGGCTCAGGCTAATAATCTAATGGCCTATGCGGCCAGGCGAGTGGTTTGGCCTTATACGGCAAACAAATGAATAGTGGCCAGGAATTGAATAAAGGCCATATGCGGCCAAAATATTATAAGGCCATGCGGCCACAGTATATAAGCATGCAAGCAACCATGCGGCCTTTAAATATTAGCATGCAAAGCTAATACTAGCACAGGCCATGCAAGCTATTAAATATTAGCATGCAAAGCTAATACTAGCACAGGCCATGCGGCTCACTAATATTCATGCAGCTACAAGGATTGGTCATGCAAATTGCCAGCAGAAAAGTGCATATGCGACTCACTAATATTCAAATAGCATGCGGCCATAACATTAATTCTCATGCGGCCAACCTACTGTACAAAAATCATGCAAGCAAATAATGCTTGCAAGTATAAACATGTATGCTTGCATGCATTAATATAATGCATTAAATAATGCTGACACATGCATCAAATAATGCATTAAAAAATGCATGCATTAAATAAAGCTAACACATGCATGAAACTACTGTACGTATGCTAACAATGCATTAAATAATGCATTGAATATAACATGCATGCTTACATGCGGCTCACTTTGGTGTTGGCCAAAAGCAATGCTAAAAGGCATGCAACAGTTGCATGCAATTGCATGCCATTTATTGAAAGGCCATGCGGCCAACATATTTAAAGTTGGCCATATGCGGCTCAACAAAATAGCAACTGGTCATTTCGGCCATTAAATGCAACTAGCCATATGTGGCTAACTTATTAATACCCATGCAAGCTACTGCTTATATAAAGCATGCAAATGCAATTAATGCTAAGGTCAAGTAATTATTTAATGCTAATGGCAATTATTTAATACAAGCAATTAATGCTTGTAAGGCCATGCGGCCAAGAATGGCTAAGGCCATATGCGGCCAGAAATAACAAATGGCCATGCGGTCAAGAATGACTAAGGCCATATGCGGCCAGAAATAACAAATGGCCATGCGGTCAAGAATGGCCTATGCGGCCCAGGCAAGTTGTATGCAAGCTTGCAAGCAACTTAATTAATACAAGCAACTTAAATGGCCCTGGCCGCATAAGCAACAAAGGCCATTCGGTCAAAGCTAGGAAATGCTCATGCAGCTCAGAGTGCAATTAATGGCTCCCACAGAGAACATGTCCATGGAAAATACCATAGCCGCCATGCTCCACCAAACAACAATAGGAACCCAAATCCAAACTCCCGTAGGTCAAATTTGGACAAAACGGAATTCTCTACAACATGGAACCATCAACTAGCAAAATATGCAAGTTTGATAGATCAAAATTCATGGAAACCAAAAATACCACAAAATTAGATCTACAAGAAATTAATCACAGAAATAAAAAATGCTAAGTACTAAAGTGGGTTAGAAACACATGAGGAAGACAATGGAACAATAAAAATGGGGTTCCTCCATGAAGCAAGATGCACTTGCCTAAGCTCCCCACTATCTCTCAGGTTGGTGAGGAGTAATGGTGGGGAAGAAGAATAAATGAGGAGAGAGAAAAGAGTAGGGGTTAATAAATAGTGATGGTGGTGGTAGGTAGGTGGGTTGGTTCGGTCCACCTAAAACCAAGCCAAGCCAAACCAACAACAAGTCGAACCGAACCAAGAAGGAAATGCCAAAATAACCATGCAAGGAAATACGCAATACGAGTCATGAATACGTACACGTATACCAAGATACGTAATACGAATCACAGGAATTACAGGGACTGAATCGACCTAGAAAAAAATTATAGAATCGTGCTTCGGTGCGAGGCATTGCGAGACCTCCAGTTAGGCTCGCAACCTGGACTGGTAGGACGCGTCGCAATGCTATGTAATTGTCCTTCATGGTGTCGATATCACCAATGACCGTATATAAGATAGATTGCATGCTTACCTATTGTCTTGTACAGGTGGTAAGTATTATGTCTATTTTGTGCACGAAAGGAGCACGGCCATGGTAAGATAAGTTAAAATTGGTTACGTTGTTTACTGTTTAAAATATACATTCCATATGAACTATAAATCATATAGTTCTAAATAGAAAGATCATTTCGTATGCTAGAATCCTTAATAAGCAGTGTCGGTTTAGACGAGTGGGTTTGTCCCATCCACTAGCAAGTGTGCTAACCCCCAACTCCCCAGGTGACGAGCGCACTACGGGAGCTCGAGACTAGACTGAAGCTTAAGAACGGGAGGTGGCTCGAAGCTCTCCTATTTTGAAGTATTTTGAAGCCCAATTCAGATCGAAGGCTTTTGTTTAAATGTATAAAGGGGCATAAATGTATGGAACGACAAGGATTATTTTATGGCAGCTTGTCGAGAGTTTTTTTTGTGTTTTCAAAGATGTAGCCGCAACGGCATATGTAATGTAAAAATGACCTTGCACATACTTTGCAAGTGTTATGAATGAAAAGCTAAATTTCTTCCTATTCTACGTCTTCAACTCTCTGTACTGTTTAATTTCAACTCTCGTCTCAAAAGAATTTTCAAGTGCACATTCTTGCCTTCTACAAGTCCAATAAAGACTTGTACGACATCACATCCCGACTCGTAGGATCGATTTATCTCGAGTCAAGGCGATGACGACCGATTTGGCGAGTCGGGGTGTGACAAGTTGGTATCAGAGCACGGTTCACACCTCGAACCTTTGAAAACATTTTTTTTAGATGTTGTTGCAATTTTTCAAAAATTATGCTTTCGACATATACAGATAAGCCCGTAGATATTTTGAGAATACTAACGAGTTTGCTCAATTTTGTAGGAATGTCGAAGAGAGCGGATGTCCCCGCTATCAACGTCACGTTGATTAGCACGGATAGGACCGAAGACGCGACACCTAGGGAATCTGCCATGGAGCGATTATTGTGCCTCATGGAAGTCCAACGACAGCTGCAAGCACAAATCCAGGCCCAAATCAGTGCCCAACAAAAGCAGATGGAGGCCCTGACCTGGATTGTAAGCACCATAGCGACCCAACAAAACTCGACGACCGTCGTGTCAGAAGAAGAAGTGCAACCAGTAATGATGAAGCATTTGTCTTCCTCTTCTCTATTCAAGACGACCGAATTCAAGAAGATGAACCCGCCTGACTTTAACGGTCGAGCAGAGCCTGACGAATCATGGGGTAGCTAGTAAAGATTGAGGGCATATTCAATCTCTTCAACATCAAGGGGTCCAAGAGAGTTGGGTGTGCAGCCTTGCAGCTAAACTTGAGGGCCTACGACTGGTGGGAGGCGAAGAAACAGGAGCTCCACGAAGCCAACCCCAACGCCAAGATCTCATGGGAGACGTTCAAACTGGCCTTCCTCGAGCAGTACATTTCTCGTGCCGTTCGTCCATATAAGGAAGAGGAATTCATGTCCTTGAAGCAATGAAATATGTCAGTCGAAGATTATGATGCGAAGTTCATAAAACTTGCAAAGTTTGTCGGGACCTTCCTGCCGAACAAGGAAGCGTGGTGCGAGTGCTTCCAACAAGGCCTGAATGACGATCTGCATCGGGACGTCATGAACCAAAGATGTCAAACCTACAGGGAGTCATACAATACCGCCCTTGATAGCGATCAGATCTTTGGTCGAGCTTCGTAAAGGACCGGGTCAGGCGTCCGTAACAACTTCAACAAGCGTCCTCACGACGCGGAAGGATCTGGTGTGCCAAAGCGCCAGAACACGCTCGAGTATCGGGGGCCTCACCCCGGAGTACGGTGCCATCGATGCGGTAAGATGGGACATTTGGCGGTCAATTGCCAAGGGGGATGCTTCAAGTGTGGCCAGCTAGGTCACAAGGCAGCAGATTGTCGAATGGGGAGGGCGAACCAAAATCCACCAAGGAATGTCCAAAATCAGAACAGGGTGCCTCCCGCCTATGGCATAAATGCAGTACCCGTGACCCACAAAATTGCCAGGGGCGCAAGGCCGAGTCTATGCACTGACTCGGGATGAAGCATTCGTATCTGACACTGTTATGACAGGTATATTACTCTATAAAAATATGCCTGCTAGAGTACTGTTCGATTCGGGTGCTACGCATAGTTTCATATCTGCCGACTTTGTAGAAGAGAATAAATTACCCATGCAATTATTAAATATGAATCTTAGTGTTAGCACTCCATCGGGAGTAGATATGCCTGCCACTAAAAATTTTAGGGATGGTTACATGTGCATCAGGGGGAAAAATTTATCCTTGGAAGTTATCGTCCTCGACATTAAGGAGTACGATATATTCTTCGGTATGGATTGGTTGGGTGCATGCCACGCAACTATCGAGTGCGTAGAGAAGAGAGTTGTGTTCCACCTTCCTGGCAAAACCGAGTTCTCCTATTCATGCGGAGCAGTGTCAAAGACGGCAATGGTGATATCGGCGATTTCGGCAAGACGCATGTTGCATTCTGGTTGCAGCGGGTACCTAGCATCAGTTCGAGACATGAGAACGGAGTTGCAGGCACGTCACAGACTGAAGTCGTAGCAGAATTTCCTGATGTGTTCCCAGACAAGTTGTCAGGAATGCTGCCAGATCGAGAGATAGAATTCAGCATCGACACCTTTCCGGACACTCGACCGATATCCAAAGCACCCTATCGAATGGCATCGACGAAGTTGAAGGAAATGAAAGCACAACTACAAGAGTTCCTAGACACGAATATATTCGCCCTAGTATCTCCCTATGGGGTGCTCCAGTGTCGTTTGTAAGGAAGAAGGATGGATCGATGCGACTGTACATCGACTATCGAGAACTTAATAAAGCTACGGTACGAAACAAGTACACATTGCCAAGGATAGACGATTTATTTGACCAGTTGTAAGGGGCGACGATATTTTCCAAGATTGATCTTCGCTCAGACTACCATCAATTGAAGATCAAGTCCGAGGACGTGCCGAAGTCCGCTTTCTGAACTCGATACGGTCACTACGAATTTCTAGTTATGCCCTTCGGCTTGACAAATGCTCATGTCGCTTTCATGGATCTGATGAACCGGGTGTTCCGATCATTCATAGACAAATTTGTCGTCATATTCATCGATGACATTCTTATATATTTAAAAAGCAAGGACGAGCATGTGGAGCACTTGAAGACGGTGCTACAGACTCTGCGTGAACATCAACTTTATGCCAAATTAGTAAATACGAGTTCTGGATGAGCAGTGTGACGTTCCTTGGGTACGTTATTTCAGCTGAAGGCATCACGGTGGATCCAAAGAAAATTGAAGCGATAGTTGAATGGAAGCGGCCTACCTCGACAGGCGACATCCGAAGTTTTCTCGGCTTGGCAGGCTTCAACTGAAGATTTGTGAAAGACTTTGCCAAGATTGTGTGGCCTCTGACTCGCCTCACCCAGAAGGGAGTCGCATTCGAGTGGAACGATGACTGTGAATCTAGCTTTCAGGAGTTAAAGAAATAGCTCGTCTCAGCTCCAATCCTTGCACTTTCGGACGGACCAGAAGGGTTTCAAATATTTAGCGATGCATCATGAACTGGCTTGGGATGCGTGCTTATGCAAAGGGATAAGGTGATTTTGTTTGCTTCGAGATAATTAAAGCAACACGAGAAAAATTATCCTACACATGATCTTGAGCTAGCGACAATTGTGTTCGTATTGAAGCTATGACAGCACTATCTTTATGGTATGGCTTGCAGCATCTATACGAATCATAAAATCCTCAAATATATCTTTACCCAACGGAACTTGAACTTACGACAGCGGCGTTGGCTCGAACTCATCAAAGACTATGATCTGACTATCGAGTACACGCCGAATAAGGGAAACGTCGTAGCGGATGCTCTAAGCAGAATGTTTGCAGGATGTCTGGCTATCAACCATGACATACAGCGAGACTTGGCAGAAATGCATATCGAACTCCAAATTTGCTACTGTGGAGCACAATTGGCCCAATTACACCTTGAGTCGAGCTTGCACAACAAGATAAAGACCGCACAGGAGGACGACCCATTCCTGAAGAAGATGCGCGAGCTAATTTCTACAGGAAAGGCGGGCGACTTTGTGGTGGACGAGGGTGGAATGACGCGAATGAAGGGGAGAATATGCGTACCGGACCATGCCGAATTTAGAAAAGAAATTCTGACAGAGACCCACTATACGAAGTACTCGTTGCCTCCCGGAAGCACCAAAATATACAAGGACTTGCGAACGACTTTTTGGTGGCACGGCAAGAAGAAAGATGTGGCAACTTTTGTGTCATAATGCATGGCCTGTCAACAGGTGAAGGCCGAGCACCAAAGACCAGGTGGGGAGCTACAGAACCTCGATATTCCAATATAGAAGTGGAACGACATCTCTATGGATTTTATCGTGGGCCTTCCGAAGACGTCGCTGGAAAATGATGCGATTTGGGTCATTGTCGATCGATTGACCAAATCCACTCATTTCATTGCTATCAAAGCATTATGGAGCGTCGATCGGTTAGCTCAGATCTATATCGATGAGATTGTCCGACTCCACGGGCTACCTGCGATAATTATTTCGGACAGAGATGGGCGATTCTTGTCACGTTTCTGGACGAGTCTGCCAGCGGCGATGGACACTAAGCTGAACCTTAGCTCCGCGTATCACCCGCAAATCAATGGCCAGACAGAAAGGGTGAATCAGATCCTAGAAGATATGTTACGTCTATGTGCAATAGATTTAAAGACTAGTTGGAACACGTACTTGCCGCTTGCAGAGTTTGCGTATAACAACAGTTATCAATCAAGCATCCAAATGGCACCCTACGAGGCACTTTACGGGAGAAAGTGTCGATCTCCGATTTGCTGGGACGAAGTCGGGGAGGGACAGGTGCTCGGACCAGAACTAGTCGAACAAGCCGTTGAGAAGGTCCGCATGATTCGAGATGGGCTCCGTATTGCTCAGAGTCGACCGAAAAGTTATGCAGATACTCGTCGATGACCGTTAGAGTTCTTGGCCGAGGACCATGTGTTTCTGAAGGTGACGCTGATGCGGGGCGTCATGCGATTCGGAGTAAAGGGCAAACTAAGTCTGCGATTCGTAGGCCCCTTCGAGATTCTCAAAAGAGTGGCGGCAGTTGCTTACCGAATTGCGCTACCACATGCCCTGGCTGAAGTGTACGACGTCTTCTACGTCTTCCAACTCCAGAAGTACGTGCATGACCCAAGTCATGTGGTTAGTTTCGATCAGTTGGAGCTGCGCGCCGATCTATCATACTCGGAGGAGCCCATACAAATTTTGGACCGTAAAAAAAAGATCCTGTAGAGCCGATCGATGTCCTTAGTTCGCATACTCTGGCGCAACCAATCAGTTGAGGAGTCGACGTGGGAACTAGAGGCAAAAATAAAGGAGAAGTACCCTTCACTTTTTACCGACGAAGGTCAGACACTTGTTCTTAAGTTTTGGGACAAAATTTTTTCTTAGTGGTATATTATGTAGTGCCCCGCTCCCGTTGGGGCGAAGCACTATGTAATAGGCTCGTGGCAAGTCAGACATGGCCGGGAACATAGATGGCTAGTCTGACTCAGCGACGAGTTTGGTATACGAAAACCATGGCATCAATAAAATTGATTTGGACGAATGATATTAGTACCGTTCCAACTAATGGATCGGTTACTGCTGGAATAAGTCCTAGATGCAGTGGACTGTGTCTTGTCGAATGAACTCTAAAGAGAGTGATGCAACCGGTCTGCTGTTGGTTTTATTGGTTTTCTTGGCTTTCTGAATGAATTGTTGCTTGGGTTTGATAAGTGTGCTTTTGCGTCGATTTCTGAATGCGTCTTTGGGAATTTCGAAGGAAGGATTTAAGGAGGGATTCTAATTCGATGCTTATGCCATTGCAGGAGTTCGTGTAACTGAGGCTTGACCGTCGCGAAGCATTCTCCTACTCTCGGTGCAATCTCTCTAGGTGGGTGGTTCTTCGGCCCCTTCTTTTCTACTCCTTTCCGCCAACAAAATTCTTAAAGTTCAACGTTCAAATCGATGATGCTAACTGGATGTATGCTTTGCCACTAAGGGGGTTAATTAGTTGTACCCCCCTATGGTTTGTACATATTTTGGTAACTGTCCCCGTTGTTTCAAAAATAAAGAACACCCCCCTGGCTGCTTAATTTTTCACTCATTTTCTTCTATGCACCAGGGGGGTACAACTAATTAACTTTATAAATCAGGGGGGGTTCTTTATTTTTAAAACAACAGGAACAGTTACCAAAATATGTACAAACCATAGAGGGGTACAACTAATTAACCCCCACTAAGATCAAGAACTTGGGATAATTATATCAACTTAGAGAAATTAACTCCGAATTTATAAGTTTCACACTAAAAGGAGAAAAGATAAAGTTCTAGGAAAGAGATAGAAGTAATTCATGTTCTACAAAACATAATAAAGAAACTTTGGTTGTGGTATATTACGTCTCGGAGAATTTAGTGCCTACGGGATGCTAAATCAGAACGTACGGCTTCGGAAAAAAGAACTCTTGCACGAGTAGAAATGATTATGTGGTTTAGTAATGTATGTGCGATGCAATTTACTTCATACATATTAAACTGTCCATACATTCGCATGGTCATGGACGACTTGTGCACAAGGTAAGCTTTTTTCGAAACAATACCCGGGGCGCTGGGACTGAATCGGCCTAGGAGAAAATTATGGAATCGTGCTTCGGTGCGAGGTAGGGTTGGAGGCAACTACAGGGATTTGTTTGACGGTTCTAATTTGTTTGAGACAGATGATGGTGAACGTTTGTGTATACATAGATATACGAGCTCTCTTCTCAAGGTAGAGTTGGAGGCAACTACAGGGATTGGCTTACATATCTAAGGTGGAGAAAGACGTTGTGGTTGGCATAAATGGTGTACATGATGTGTCGATTTGGTTCTGTGGTCCAACGGATCGAGATGACAATATCTTGGATCTCCTGAATGCTTAGCTGGCAGGAACGAACAAAGGTAATATGGGTGCTAAGGTTGTTCGATTCGCGGGAACGAGGGTGCTAAGGTTGTTCGGATAGCGGAAATGAGCTAAGGTGGATATACTTGTTGGGAATGCGGTGTAACCCAAACCGGAGTTGGCCCATAAGATGCAACGTTGGACTGGACCGATATACCTTAAATAAGAATTCTCATGTAAGGCCTGAACAAATCCTAATTATTTACACCTCATGATCCCACCTCCTACCCGATGTGCGAACAACCTTAGCACCCATGCAACTTTTGCTTGTTCCCGTTAGCCGAAAACGAGATACAATCCAACGATCACTATCTTAGTTCATTTTCGCTAGCAGAACAACTTTAGCATCTATGCAACTTTTGCTCGTTACCACCAGCCGAACAATCTTAGTACCCCTGCTACCTTTGCTCATTTTCGTCAAAACCAAAACGACACATTCATCCACGTGTTGCTCGACCTTGGGCATGTCGGACCTACCTTAATTTGAAGTCAATTCGTGTAGTTGCCTCCAATACACCTTATGGATGATGCTCCTAACTCCACCTTGAGAAGATAGTCCGTATAATCCAATTATACGGATGAACGATCAATACAATATGTCTCAAACCAATTAGAGTCGTCCAGACCAGTCCCGTAACCATGGACTCTGATGCAACTTATTGGGAACGCGGTGTGACCCGAACCGGAGTTGGCCAATGATGTGCGATATCGGATTTGACTATATGCCTTAAAATGGAATTCTCATGTAAGACATGAACCAATCCCAATTATCTACATCTCATGATTTCACCTTCTATCCGATGTGAGACTAAATTACCAAACTATATTGTCACGTCTTTTTTGAGGGCTCAATTAGAAACGAGATACAATCTAACAAATTTCACTAGAAATAAAATGGATAAACATGCATACAAACAAATCAGCGCATACAGTGCAATGAAATAATCAGTGCAATGAAATAATCTAATGACTAAATGTATTTTGTACTAGAAAATGGTGTACTCTTTCTCATGATCCCATAAAGAGACTTTTGTGCGCATGGCCATCTATACCTGTCCCTGAGGCTTTATTTTATGACAAGAGAATGTCAAATTATAGATATTTTAAGTTCCATAGATATATGATATTAATTTTACTGTTTCAAGTCCTCCATTATCTTCAGTTTTATATGGTTATACATTAATTAAGCTTCTGATATATGCTTGAATGCACCAATGTCTGAGAAATTTTAACTAATAGTGAATCTACACAAGTAGCCACCAACCTTCAGTTTATCGATAAGAATGTGGGGGAAGTGTGAACTTCAGAACCGCAAAACTGCTGTCTGTGGTCAACCAGATGGAGCCTATGCATTTTTCAAGTTTCAAAAGTTCAATTTAGATTATTTAGGGTTATTATTCGAATTCGAGAGGGTCGGAGGTGACCAGGCTGGTCCAGAGAGTTGCATTATTCTATTCGAAACTATTTTTGGCTGTCCGCCGACTCTTGTTGCGGAACAAACTTAGAGGGTCACTCACTTCTTGTGGGATCACGCTAAGCATGGAATTGTCATAAACATAGGAGGATTGTCCAAGTCCGAAATTTTGTCTACCTTTCCTGGACCGACCCAAGACCCGGTCCAGAGTTTTGAAACATAACGGACTCGGATCCAATGTTTTGGGCAGGTACGGGTCCGGGGGTCCCCACTCAAAAAAAATGAGGGGTCCGCGAAAGTTTTTTTTTTGCTTCCAACCCAGATCAGATTTCTACACGAAAGTTCAATAATAAGTATATGAATTAGAAAATTTTAATGTATTTTTGTATTAGATGGAAACAAAAGTATCCGAGTATGAGTTGAAATTTGTGATGAAGATATATGATATTATGACCTCTTTGTAGAAAGTCGGAACCATATATATATATATATATATATATATATATATATATATATATATATATATATATATATATATATACGGGTTCCGTGTCCAATATTGGCTATGATTGATAGTTTGGGTGGAATGGTGAGAGTGATTGGTAAGCGAATGAGGCGAGTACAAAGCACATGGATGAAGAAAGAGGGGTCACATGGCTTAACTTCATTAGGGAGAAGGGGACCAACTAACCCCCTCCCTCAATTGTCCTCACCATGCATGTTCTTCTAAATTCTAATCAACCACCAGCTTCTGTACACCACATGATCCTCCCTTAGATTTTGTTTTAGTACCACACATATGATCATGTGCTTAGGATAGGGCCATGCTTTACTAGTCTATTATCACACATTGCCCATGTGACATGTAGCCTAGGAGAGCCTCCTATTGACTTTCCATGCGCAATGCAAATGGAGAATTTTGGGGGTCATGTCATGCATGGCATGCTTGCTAAGGAGACTAATTGGCTAAGTAGTATAAGCTTTGGACCACTCAATTGGATCTTGCCACACCTTTAGAAACAATCTTTCCCTTCCAATTTGATCCTAGATCATTATCATGCATCAATCAAGAATTGAGCGGGGGCGCACACACTTGTTCTTCAAGATTTATTCACATCCAAGAAGCATCCATGTCTCTCAAGATGTTGTGGTTATTTCTCTCGACTACTTTGTGGCCAATGAATCTTTTGCTCACTTGATGTCATGGTGCTTGTGGACCACTTCCCTTTTGTCAAACTTTTGGGAACAATTTCAGAGATGGATTCTTTTCTTCATTGTGATCCATTGCCTTTCTATATGAGCTTATTGTGTAAGTCAAGCAATTGAGGTCCAATCCAACACCCCCACAACCACTAGAAAGCCACACTTAAACACATTGTGTAACCATGAAACTAGGACTCTTATTCATGCATGTTAGGGAATGCTTCATCACTGAGGAAAGGGACTCATTCCTCTTGTCATGCACAAAATCAAAGATTGAGTCTAGTTTAAGAGTTCCCTACAGCTTGGACTTGATCCCTCCAGCCTTTTTAAGTGTGAGAATGAGTCCAAAAGGCATCTCAAGATTGCGTAGAGGGGGTTCTCCTTGCCACTGGGCTTTGGCTTCAGCTGCTGTGCAAGAATCTTGACACTTTCAAGTCACTTGGGCAAGTGAGTGGTTGCCTACTAAGCAAGCCTATGATCTCCTCAAAGTTGAGTGCAAACAACTAGCTTAACCCTCACTTTTGTTTCTTCTACTTTTGCTACCCACCACCATCATCATCATCTAAGCCTTGCCATTTCAGAACGGTGTCCCCTGAGAAGAAAATTCGTTAAAGAATGGACAGATTTTACGACTCACAACTCGGTCAAAGTTCTAGCCAATGTAGTTAAGAAGTAACACGACAGGTTAACAAATAGGTACACCTACTTCTTGGCTATCCCGTGCACAATCATGCAAGAAAATTAAGACATCACGGACAAAAACAAGGAGACCAATACTACTACTACTGCTGTGCCATTTGAAGCCTTACCTGCAAGAAGAAGAGCCAACAGGAATGAAGGAGGCAACATGAGCTGCCAGAGACAAAAGTGGGCTCACACACACACAGACACCATGTGAGGATAAGGGCCTCAAAGGAGACCATAATCTCCCCTTGCAAACATGTAATGTCTCCAGACCAACCAAACAGTGTCCCTGAGTTATGGTAACCAACATGACCCCCATCAATCACAACGAGAAATTATTCGGTGGGACTGGCTCACCACGTGGCAATGGTGAATGGTGAGCCCGTCCAATGATATAATGACACATGCTATTATCAAGAGCCAAAAAGGAAACTAAGTTATCCCTCTTCCATACACACGGGAGATAAAACACTTTGTTATCAACTAAACAAAAATGTTTTCTTCCTCCAGCATTCTACCTGACAGCATGCCCAACTTCCAAGCTTGCATTTCATGTACTGGTGATATAAAAATCTCACACATCATAACAATCACAAAGTACATACCTGGAGTTCTGAGATAAAGTTATAGAAGCATCGACATAATTTCGGTACTCAATTCCAGAAGCACCAACCAGTCTACTTATGGCAGCACAGCCATAAACCATGTCACGAACACTAGCAGCTTTTTCGGCGTTACAATTTGAGGGTGTTATAATCTCGGATCCATCAAGATGTTTCTTGTCAGTTAAATTCATCACTTGTTCTAGCCAGGATAGCATATATCGGAGAAGAATACACCAAATGAAGAGGGATTCATCATACTCGAAGATGAGCAACATAATAAGTAGGAGAAGAATCAGCAAAACAAACAGTAGCACAAATTTATTTGACACATGGATGTAATTTATGCACTCCAAACTGCATATGAAATACTAAAAGAGATTTGAAGAATATCCATTGGTTTTCTATAGAATGTAGAAGAAATGAGGTAGTTATAGCACTTTCAGCAACAAGAGTGCCCAAAATGTTACAGAAGAAACTGATTGATCTACAAATAACATGTCCACATAGCGACAATATATTGAAGAATAAATTGCCCCTGTTCTGCAGATAAGGAAAAATATAAACGAGAAGAAACTACACTAATTTCAGGCACAAGAGTACAAAATGTTAGAGATATACAGTCAATTGGTCTACAAGTCGCTCTTCAGCCTAACTACGGCCTGCCTGGGAGTTGAGTTTGATTGCAGCTTGCAAAATCTAGAACAGCCCATTTGCTTCAGAGACGGTAACTAAACAATGATTCACTAATTCAACATACACGGGTATCTTTTTAAACATCACTTGTACCCAATTAGTCCTGATTTCAGGTGCATCGTATAGAACGTTCTACTGAGTTTGCTTTCCATTTGACAACTCCCTGCCTCAACCATTATTCTGGTCAGGGCACTTAAACATACACGGGTATCATTTCAAACGTTTGAATGCGCTGGGGAATTGTCATTTCCTTTTTTCAGCTACTGGGTGCTTTCAACTCTGCTCATGACACGCTTGTAGAATTCCCATGATGCATTTGCAGCTGTTATTGCACGCTTTCCAAATGGGTGTTCTTGAACGTACTGTTGGACATCATCAGCCACAGATAGTCCTTCTAAATACACCCTTAGATCCCCCCCTGGACCTGCTTGGAAAGAGTAAGGTACAGATTAGAGCCCAAGTGAATATATAGGGTCCGGATCAGGAGCCCCGCCCGCAGAGCCCGGCGGGAGCCCCGTCACCCTCGACCGTTGGATCTAGCGGACGCGCTCCACGGACGGGTCTTTTGATCCGCGCCTATATATATATATATATATATATATATATATATATATATATATATATATATATATATGTTTGGACAACTAACCTAAAGAATTGTCATTCTTATCCCAGTGACTGTAGGGGTGAGGGAAGATGCCAGTGTGAGGCTACAAATACGAAAACAAAATAAAGATAAATTATCATGATAACAACCAGGAAAAAAATTGCCAAAGAATTTGAAGCAGATTTCTGTTTCTACAGGATTGCAGAGGGCCTTGTACGGAGAGTCATCAATCAGCAATGTATTTGAAGGTGAGTAGTCGCCCACTTCCCATGGGAGATCAGCTTCTTCCTTATTCCACAGTTTCTTCAATTCTTTCAGAACCAAAGGTTTATGTTCATCCTCAATGGTTTTATAACCAGTAAGGGTGCATCTGGATATATCCTGTACGATATAAAACATGCATGTATAAACTATAAAGTACTCGAGATTCAGTTGTGCATAAATACAACCAATGAGTGAATCCACTATGTCAAGATCATATTTAGTATACCTAGATTGATACAAAAAATTCGGATACAGACACATACAAAAGATTATATAGATTATAACTACTAAATTTATGTGATACAGCTACAACATGGATACATCTATATATATACACATGAAAACATATCTATATACATTTTTTTTTACATTAGATCCTTATAATATTTAAATTTAAACATGTTTCAGTTAGTAACCAGGCTCCAAAAGGCTCTACGAAAGGATTCAATACAAAGAGATGTTATTTTGTCATGTCTCAATTAAGTTTGGCACAACCATGACCTTGCCAAATCACTTTCAACTATGTTTTGGGTCTCTTTGGAGCCTAGATATAGGTGAGTCATATACAACATTAGTGTCAAGGAAGTACCATGCCCAGTGCGTATCGGATACGGACACGGATACTGTCCTCCCATGGAGTATACATGCAACATAGAGAAGTATACAGTTAAAAACAAAAAACATATACTTTTTTGGAGTAAAATTATATAAAAGAGTAAGCTCAGGACAAAAGGAAACTCTCTAATAATTACCAGATTGCTAACAAAAATGAAGAAACCAAGCACATGACAACACCTTTGTGTGCAGAAGGCAAATGTGAAGCAATTCATAACCTGGTACCTCAACACTAGTAAAATAACACAATTCAAGAGCAAAAGAATGTAAATCAAAGTAGAGAATCACAAAAGGAAAAAGGATAGTAAGCATTTACAATTACTTACCCAGCAGAATGATAAATTTTGAGCATCTCCCACAACACAACTGACTATGCCCTGAACATTTTCCCTACAGAAAATTTAGTCATTCAGAAACTATAATTTTACAGCCAAAAATTTCTAAGCAGCAAAAAAAATAAGCACAGCATACCTACTTAGTAACTGATTAAAGATATTAGATAAGAAAAAATATCAAAGGAAAAAAACAAAAGACAACAATTTTGGTCAAACATAAGTTGGAGTGCATACTTAAGTCTTGAGGACCATACACCTACAACAAATCTCTCATAGCAGAACTTGAGAAAATCATCACAGAAGGGCCTTTTGAAAACTGAAATATAGTATATCTAATTAGCATAGTCATGTAAAAGATAACATAAGTATAATATGAAAAGTTCAGGATCAACTATCACCTGAGGACTTCCCAACTATTTTATGTGCATAGGGAGGACGTTGAGATCTATGAACAACATCACAAAGCAGTCCATTGAGATCAAGAACAAGTAACTTTCTTCCAGATCTTGTTAATGATTTTTCTTGCACAGGAATTCTTTCCAGCAGTGTATTTTCTATCAATAAAGGCACTAAACTATCTTCATTCTTCTGTTCCACTGCATTAGTTGAAGGCCTTTCTTCGGATATCGACTGTTTAACCTTCTTCTTTCTGATTTTTCCTTCTTTAGGGCTAGGTGGACCTTTAATTTCCATTGTATTAGATGGGCCTTTAACTTCCACTGGACTAGATGGACCTTTAACTTCTATTGGGTTATATGGATCTTTTTCTATGCCACAGATCTCATTTGCAACAGGTAGTCCTAAATTGCTATTGATAGATGATTCCATGTCCTTCTCTAAACCTTCCTCAACATTTTCCACTAAGGATGGGATGTAACGAAAACTATCAACTTGAGGTTCAACGATGGTGTTAGAGGATGCATGCTTTTGTTTTCTGCTTCTTTTCTTTTTCTTTGATTTACTGATTTCCAGATCATTTGATTTCAAATCAATCTCAAGACATGCAAGATTCTTTGATGTATCAGCATCAGCATCTATTGATAAACCACCTTCATTGGGCACTGAAGTTACAAGATCACAGCGAGCTGGTTGATCGTGAGTCTTACTCACCAACCCTGAAGTTGTAATTTCTGCTGCAGAAGAACCAATAACATCAGTAAAATTTGGACCAGCTTGCAACTTGATAGAAGCATCCTCCTGTGTAGATGGAGAGAACTCGAAGTTGTGTTTTTTCTTACTTTTTGACCTTTCAGATCCGACTGAAGTGTTGTCTACTATCTTAAATGATTTCGAACCAATTGCAGGAGCTAATTCAATAACTAAATTAGCATTAACATTTTTGGCCTGATTCTTGTCAACTAATGAATCTTGATCAACAGATACTGATTCATAATTTGTCTTACTTATTGAGTCTATGACCGCATTATCACTCAGGGCGGAACTATCAGCACAAATGCCAGCATTATCTTTGAATGAAATGTCAGTGGACCTATTTTTCTTCATCCTCTTAAATCTTCTAGTCTGCACTGACTGAGTTATAGCATTGTCTACAGGAGAAACACATTCTTTATCTTTTCCTGGCAGAACAAATTCTGTAGCTTGTAACGAAGTTTCAACATTCTGCACCACAAGGGGCTCCATCGTGTTTTGTGAGAGAGGAATTTTCTTCTTGGTATTACTGTCCACATCTAAAGTACAACTTGGGCTCTTCTCTTCCACAGAATTTACAGTTTCTACAATAGAAACACTCTGCTTCTTCCTTTTCTTTCTCTTTGGTTGTTCTGGTTGAGGCCCTTAAGAAACAAAGGCATACAGTCAGGAATCTTGACCTCTATATAACCTTTTGCAGCAAACACATTCAAAATCATTAATAACAAAATACAAAGACTAACCTTTCCCGTGATGAAAATTACTGTTTCTGATTAGATGCTAACATGTAAAATAGACATACGTCTACTATCGAGTTAGTTTCTATTATGCAGAAGAATTTTTATTTCCACCTACAGCTCATCAAGTCAAGCCATTTCACATCTAAATTACACTGAAGGGATGCAACAAGGCAACATGGCATCTAGGAAGCACAGATAAAAAAAACCCAGTGACCTGGCCATGTTGTGTTATGTCGAACAGACATAACACATGCCACAGACTCCATAATAGACTAGGTCATGCAAAATAGGTGTCGTGTCTGTATCACAACATGGAAGAATGTGCAAGTGTAATGCACAGATATAAAGCTTTGGGACAGGAATTATTTTAGGTTTATGCTAGTGAGAGGTCTACCATGGAAGCTATTTACTTGCTAAGAAGACAAATGGAATTTTAGAGAGGAGATTTTTGCATGTGCTTTGTTGATTTAGAAGAAGCTTATGATAAGAGTTTTCAGGAAGATAATATGGTGGGTTTCATTAAAAACAAGTGCCTAGTAGCAAGTAGCTATTTTTAGTTTATAAAAATAAGTAGCTATATTTACGACTACTTTGCAGAATATTGCACGAGATATATTCTTATTTCGAATTACCATTGGCTTTTTATCAACACTGGTATTTTACCCGCACCATCGCTATGGATAGATGTTGCATGATGGTTGCTGATTGTAATTAAGTGATGGGAGTAGAGAAGAATTAGTTTCTGAAATAGAATTTATGGAAAGAAGCTTTGGAATCTAAAAGTTTAAGTTTAATAGGATGAATACAGAGTGTATCAATGTAGCTTCAGCAAAAAAGAAAAAAGAAATGAGGTAAGAATCAAAATTTATGGCTAATAGATACCTAAGAATGATAATTTGGTGTCATTAACTTATTATTTAATAACTCATCAAGATGATGGCATAGGATGTTGTTCAAAGGATTACAGCATATGATGAAAGCCAAGGTTCTAACTATCGGATATTAGGTTCATGTATATTAGCAAAATGTAAAACTATTAAACATCTATCAAGCATCGAAAATGTGCCTCCCATGTACAGGCATTGTTAAAAAGGGCAAATATATCATCTTAAATGGCCTGAATTACACACAGTCTAAGGAAATAATTATTAGCAGTCAAATTTATATCTTAATGTGCAAAGACAGTGTGTGTGTGTGTGTGTATGTATTGTGTGTGTGAGTGAGAGAGAGAGAGAGAGAGAAGAAATGGTATAACAAAGTATTAAAAACAGTAAACTCTACAAAATAACACTTAGGTATTTTTGGTTACTGCAGACTGGAATTCCATTAATTGGACCAATTCACAATGTTTGGTTCGTGTGGATTAAGGAATTAGAATTCACTGATTTGCAATTCCCACAGATGTTGGAAGGTAATTCTACCTTTAAAAATTGGAATTAAGTAACGGGAATTTGCTCATTAAAATATGCTTTGGTTTGCTTATGTCTCTCTCTCTCTCTCTCTCTCTCTCTCTGAGGATACACACACACACACACACACAATAGATAAGTGGCTCATGTGTTGCACGTGTCTTTTGTCGTGTTTTTTTTTCTCTTATACTTGCATGACAACCCATTTTGAAACAGTATAAAATATTTTAAAGTAAATTTATTTTTGAGATAGGTGAACATTTATTGTAGTTAGAAGTGTGTAATTATTAGTGGTCAGTAATTATGTTAGTGGGGAGGTGTGTAATTTACATGTTTTACCCCTAAGTCAATTTAAGGGTTGATATATCTATTCTACTATATAACGAGAAAAATTCAGCTTCACCGTAAAACTTTTCTTTCCAAATATACCGTTGCATATGTTTACTAATTAAAGTTAATAGGGACAGCTATGTAATTACGATGATGATGATGTAATTACCGTTGCATATAATAATAAAATTAGAATAAGTAAGCCGGCTCTTTTAGTCTTCCTAATAATAATCTATAAAATATGTGCCAGAAAAATTAGCTTCCCAACAAAAATATGGAAGACAATAACATCAATTAAGCGTTAAAACTACGCATACGAAAATGTGTGTTGCATTTCAGGATTCCTACTTCTTCATGACACTACTTACCAATAAGAATTGCCATCCATACACAAAAAGTGTCTTGGATTTGAACTTCCGTTAGAAACAAAATTTAAAACTTTGTTGGGCTTCCAATAGCTAATCCAAATAGAAGTTTAGGGAAAACTACAGTAAAAATAGATCCGATTCATACCAGTTGGAATCAAACTGAGATTTGCATTGGATTTGTGACAAATTTAGGGTTTAATCTATAACGAGTAATAGAGGCGCAGGGATCGAAAGTTTTAAAAAAATAAAATAATTAAAAACCCTAATAAAACAATGAATCTGAACAGATTCAGTAAGGTTCGAACCTGGAATTAGGGTTTTTCCTTTTCCCATCGTCTCTCTCTCTCGATCGATCGATCGAGCTACAGCTAGGGTTTTGCAGCAGTTACTGCTCTGTTCTCTAGTCAGAAATTGATTGGATAGGATATTCTCCTCTCCATTACTCAAAAATACTTAAGGCCCAGTTGCAAAGGCCCATCACCTCTTGGAGCATAACTGTTGTCCCATTTAATTTTGCCCATTTATGTTCGGATTCCTATTACATATGGGCCATGGGTATAGATATATGGATAGTGGCCAACATGTAATAGAAATGATGACAGAAATGGATAGAATTAAATAGGACAGCAAAACTGCTCCCTAATAATAAAATAATAATTTTTTTTGTTATATATATATATATATATAATATATATATATATATATATATATATATATATATATATATATATATATATATATATATTAATGTTGATATTTAGGGCTGTCAATTGTAACCAATAACCCTATAGTTCGATTGTGTTCATCTTTTATCTCATTGACTATGTCACTCGTATACGTATAGTTATTATATGATTATGTTGACTCCAGTTATGCATGTTACTCGTATCATTTACTCATATCACTTATTCGTTATTCGTTCAACTTGCATAACTAGTTTATTGAATCATGTTGTAACTAGGATGGGTGAATGCACTACTAGGCATGTAGACAGCTATTCATCTGATAGTTTTCAAGCGATACACACATCGGCGTGTTGTATAGCCAATAGCCCCCACCTACTCGACAGATAGAAGTCACTGCCCCACATGCACCGACGTGCCGTATTAGCCACTCATGGTCCACATACCGAGCAATGTATTCTAAATGACACAAGTTACACGTACTATTGTTCTGTTTCTCTAGTTTGATCACTATTGTCATTACCACTTACTATTGTTCTACCTTTATGTTATCTCGACTATCACACAGTTGTTCATGTTACTTGGTTCTTCTCGAGTCATTCGTGATAGTATTTACCGTTTAATATACTTTTTTCATGTTTACTTTGCTCCAATCCTAACTAGGTAACCAATATTTTTAGCTTTATAAAATCATGGTTAGTATGAGGGTAACTTGAGTAATAGGGAAAATCACTGCTCGAGCAAATTTGGTAGAGAATAATATTTCAAGAGAGGCTTACTTTACTAATAGCTTAGTTAGACATTTCTTTTGTTTATTATTGACCAAGATTGTTCCCAAAGACTCTGATTAATTCTAATGTACTATTAAGGACTATTTTGGGAGTTTCTTTTAATTAATTAGTTATAGAACATTAGACATATGATTGGTGACTCTTTTGATCCAATGTAGTTAGCTTTAGCTCTTTAACCCAACCCACCCCCGATAGATCTTTCGCTCTCATTACATCTAACCACTTACTCTTCAATCCTCTCATATGATTGATTACATTGTCCATCCTATATGTCTCCCCGAACTTATTATTGACCACAGTGGCAACATGTTTAAATGAGGAACATTCATAAGTATTATCACCATTTTAATCCTTGGTCAACCTCAAAAATTAGAACCTTCAGTAATTTCTCAGGATGTTCTTCTGGCAAACATTTATTAGGCGTGCCTCCTTTATACCTACTAACATTCTTACCCTTGTTTACCATCTTCTTAAATAATCTTCTCTTTGAAGGAGAAGAGGCTTGCTACTCCATAGGGCTCTCTTCTGAATTAGACTCTCATTTTGGACATATGAGTAAGATTCAATGAAAGCATCACCATTGTACCCCTGTATTGAGGGCCCATTGAACTCTCAAATCGTGTTGGTAAAGACCGTGAAGTATTAGTAGAAACTTCTTGTCTTGGAGTAGCAGTTGTTGAGAGATATTTCCTCTGTAATTGAGGAGGTGTAAAAGGAAAACCCTCATTTAATTGACAGGATTGATGGTCTAAAAATTGTGTTGGTGTTTTTACCTTTGGACTAGGAAAGATAGTCCCAAATCGGCTACACCAAATGATGAGTATCTCAATATAATGCATTGCTTGTGTTGAGGTGTGCACATGAGGTGTAGTGGGGCACAAGTGTGTGCCATGTGGAAGTATTTTCCTAGAAGGAAAAAGGATTAATTCCATCAAGGATGCAAGTTGATTTTTGTTGTGCGAACTCGGACTCGGACACGGACTCCAGGATGTCTCGTGCATGCACGGGAGTGTTCGGGGGTAGGCGTGGACTGGCACACTTCTATGCTGATTGTGGGATGATCTAAAATATCAAACTCTATTTTTGAGTATTGGTATTTTAGTCCCACATCGGATAGGAGAAGAGATGAAGTCTCACTCCACTCTATAAATAGAGCCCCTTGGCCTCCTATGGAAGATGCACCAAGAAGAGAGTTAAGGGAGTCTGTAAAGTCTAGGAAGCCCGTTCAAGTCTCAAATTTTGACTTACGAGCGTTCCAGAAGTTCTTCGTGAACTTGCTGGTTCCTGGAAGCATATCGTGGTGGGGCGAATCTTGCTTTGAGCAACGGTGATCTTAATCACCCCAGCAAGAACCTTTACTCTTCTTCTTTCTTCTTTTTTCTCCTTCATCTGAGTTGTAACTCAGTTCTGTCCGTCTGCAACTGCGATTGCAAGGAAGAACGTGAAATTTATTTTCTGAACTCAGTTCTGTCCGTCAGCAACTGCGATTGCGAGGAAGAACGTAAGATTTATTTTTCTGATTATTGTTGCTTTTGTAATCAGATTCATATTATAGTGTTCCTCTTGGATCTCGAGAATTATCAGAAGGTGAACGTATGCTGAACCTCTGATCTCGACATAGAGTCTACCATCTTTGGTCAAGCCCCGAGACTAACAATCTCAAAGCAAGATCCTTGTAGATAGAAAACTCTCGTGCTTCTCTCATCGATACCAGCTTTAACAAGTTGGAGAAATTCGACGGAGAACATTTCTAAATCTGGAAGAGAAAGGTCACCATTAATCTTTAACTCGTGGACGTAGACCATGTGTTGATTGAGGATGAACCAACAATTCCAGAAGGAGGAACTACCAATACTATTGCTGCTGCACTCGTCAAGCAGAGCAAATGGAAGAGAGAAAACAGCATATGTAAACTGCTGATTCTCAATTCTATGGAAGACTCTCTGACAGAGTCATATTCCAAGAAGGTGAAGGCCAAAGAGATCTGGGATTATTTGGGGAAGCTATATGAAGATGATAAGAACAGGTCCAAAATCTTCATCGTCGAGAAGTACCACAAGTGGCTCTTCGAAGACGAGATGGTGATGCTACCTCAAGTGAAGGAATTCCTGAAGTTGTGCCAGAAGTTAGATGACGAGAAGATGCCCCTCATCGACAAGTTTGTCGTTGGAGGGATAGTCTCTAAACTTCCTGCTGGTTGGAGCAACTTCTATGCTAGAATGCATCAAAAGAAGCTGGACATTAGCTTGGAAGATCTCCTACAAGAGATCCACGTTGAGGACAAAATACGATCTCAACAGAAGATGGACTCACTGTCCAACCAACTGGCTAAGGCCAACTTGGTGCAGACAAGAGAGTTCAAGGGGAAGCAGGTGGCTTCTCATCACAAGAAGAAGGACTCCACTAATCTGAAAGTGAAGGGTCCTTCATTCAAGCAACAGAAGTCCAAGTCCCACGTGACTTGCTTCAACTGTGGCAAGAAAGACCACTATAAGAGTGAATGCAAATCCAAGCCCAAATAAGCTGAGCAAGGTGAGCCTAGCAAGGTTTCCATGGTTTCTAACATTGTTGCTCAGGTCACAGCTGTGGGGGCTGATTCTGACTGGTGGATAGACACTGGTGTGACCTGCCATGTCTACTCTGGCAAGGAATGGTTCGTCACATACCAGCCAACTTCTGAGAAAGTTATCATGGCGAACCATGCCCAAGCTGAAGTTCTGGGGATCAAAACTGTGGAGCTGAAACTCACATCTGGGAACACTCTGACGCTTCAAGGTGTGAAAGCACGTTTCGGTGATTGCAAAGAACCTGATCTCTGGAAGCCTGCTTAGCAACGCAGGCTTGAGGATGGACATCAATACTGGCCAGATGGTGATGTCCAAGAAGGGAACATACTTCGAAAAAGCTTTTCAAACCGAAGGGATGTTCAAAATTCAGCTTGTAAACCAGTCAAATGTAATTAATATAATCGCTCATTCTGATTATTCTCTTGAGTTGTGGCATAACAGGCTAGGACATGTTCACTGTAAAAGAATTAACAAAATGTCCAGTCTAGGACTTATCTCCAAATATGGGGGTAAGGTAGAGAAGTGTGAAGTATGTGCTCAGACAAAGATCACAAGAAAACCCTTTCATCGGGTCAATCGAAGCACAGATCTTCTAGAGTTGGTGCACTCTGATATCTGTGACTTCAAGCAATTCTCTACAAAAGTCGGGATGAAGTATTTCATAACCTTCATCGATGACTTCTCAAAGTACGCGTTCGTCTACTTGCTCAAGTCTAAAGACGAAGCATTCGAGAAGTTCAAGGAGTTTAGGGTCGAGGTTGAACGGCAAACTGGACAACAACTCAAGAGGCTAAGAAGTGATCGAGGCAGAGAGTATCGGTCTCATGAATTCATATTGTTCTACAAAGAACATGGAATCATAAACGAGACTACTGCTCCGTATTCTCCTCAATCTAACGGAGTAGCGGAGAGGAAGAACAGAACGTTGACAGAAATGATGAATTCTATGCTGCTAACTGCGGGTCTTCCTAAATGCTACTGGGGAGAAGCTGCATTGACGGCCATTTTATTCTAAATAGAGTGCCGTATGCAACTTCGGACGTAACTCCTCATGAACTCTGGTTCAAAGTCAGACCTAACTTGAATGTCATTCGAGTGTGGGGGTGTCTGGCTTATGTGAAGCTTCCAGATCTGAAGATTCAGAAGCTGGGGACAAGGACTACAAAGACGATCTTCTTGGGGTATGCCGAGAAGAGTGATGCTCGAAGATTTCTTGATATTGAGTCAAATCATATCATCGAATCTCGCGATGCTGAATATTTTGAAGACAAGTTTGTAAGGCACAAGAACATTGTTCTAACGAACATTTCAGATAATGATGAAGGTGCAAAGGTGACTGAGATCTTCAATGAGCCAGTTGTCCAAGATGAAGTTGTTACTGAGGAGACAACGATTGAACCAGAACTCGCTGAGCCGTCATCAAAGCGAGCGAGAAGGCCGAAGAACTTCGAAGATGACTTCATCACCTATCATTTGGAAGCAGATCCGCTTACCTATGATGAGACGATGAAGACCAGAGATGCTATTTTCTGGAAGGAGACGATAGATAATGAAATTGAATCAATCACCTTCAATAACACTTGGGTGTTAGTTGATCTACCTGAAGGAGCAAAACCTATCGGATGCAAGTGGATCTTCAAGAAGAAGATGAAAGCTGATGGAACCATTGACAAGTTCAAGGCCAGGTTAGTGGCAAAGGGGTTTTCTCAGAAGCAGGGGATTGACTACTTTGACACGTATGCTCCAGTAGCCCGGATGACTACCATCAGAATGTTGATTGCTCTCGCAGCGATACATAAGATGGTGATACATCAGATGGATGTAAAAACGGTATTCATAAATGGTGAGCTGACCGAATAGATCTACATACAATAGCCAAAAGGGTTTGTCGTCAAAGGTCTTGAAGACAAAGTCTGCAAGTTGGTGAAATCTCTGTACGGTTTAAAGCAAGGTACCAAAATATGGCATGAGAAGTTTAACAAAGTCATAAGGTCAAATGGCTACAGGGTTAGTAAAATAGACAAGTGTGTCTATACGAAGTTTGCTGACGGAAAATGAGTCATCGTTTGTCTATACGTGGACGACATGCTAATTCGGTCACGACCCGCTACCCAAAGTGTTGGGCCAGGCCGAGTCATGCCCAGCCTACGTTGAGATAAAACGTAGTAAGCTGTTCTAAAGACAACAGGATAAGACTAAATGTGCTAGCAGTTCTATAAGTGAAGAAGAATCATAAATGCTCCAAACACAAAAGTCATCGTATAAAGTAAAATGTCCAAGTACAAGTGAACTGAAATATAAAACTGGATACATGTCCAGTTACAAAATATATAGTCTAATACATGACTACTCTCAAAAGACTAAAAATACAAAGACAACTAGGCGAGGTTCCCCGTAGGAACATCCTCGTAAGGCAAAGCCGGGTCCTCGACAGTAACTCCATAATAGGTGTCGCAGAGTAACTCCTCCTCAGTAAGGATACCTACAACGTTATCCTGTCAGGACGGGAGCAAGTACTGAATCTAGCAAACTAGCATATGAAACATGGAAATGAACATAAGAGGAATAACTGGAAACATGGCATCACACAATCTATCATGGCAAGGACACATATGTCATAGAGATAGATGTATATGTAATGTTTAAAACTGTAGCAGGTACGTGATCGTCAATAGGTGTAAAATGTACTGTGGTACAAGTATATAAAATGTACTTCCGTACAAGTAAAACAAGCGATAGATGTACATACGTACAAATACAGCTGGTGCACCTACGACAAGGTATACATAGAATGTCAACCTTGCTCGGTACGTACGTACGAGTAAGGGGGCATGATCACGTACGCTACTAACAGTTTCCCCATAACCCATATTCTAATCATGTGAGAGATACATCAAGATTGTTCTAAGCATGGTAGTAACTGAAAGTACAACATGTAGAGATCTAACTTGCTACCCCAAGGATCAGCATTTAACATGGTGGGGTTTGCAGTTCATTTATGTGACAATATGTAAAGTTCGTAGAAAGTACTTGCCTCTAGCAAAGCAAAACAAAACAAGCTGCGATAACAGTGCTATGGATGTCCGGTAACTCGTCACTATAGAAATAAATACAATAACTTAGTTTTTACACTAAGTTAAAACACTAGGACAATAATTGGTGCGACACGACTTGTGACTGGGCACCTAGCCAAAATGATGACTTTGGCATAGGAGACTAATGTAGGGTGACACACTACTTTAACTAACTTTCTAGGGTCTTTACACTAGTGAGGGGTGGGGTTCAACACGGCTAAAACTCAAAATAACACAAAAGCTACAAGTCGTAATTAATCAATAAATAAATCAAAAGACCATTGTGTTCTAACAATTTTAGAGATAGACAAAAGGCCTAGTTTTTCTTAAAGTAAAGTATCAAAGTGATCCTTGTTAATCATAGAAATTTATTATAATTTTTCTGGAATTTATTAACCAGTACAAGTATTTAATAAAAATCAGTTTTCCTAAGTATACAGAAAATGAGTTTTGGTTTCATATGCCAAACTAGTGGCAAAACAGTAAATTAAATACTATAAAAATTATACTAAATTAGCTAACTTAACATAGTATCTAAATACTATTTTTCCATAATTTTAGCAGTACTTTAAGTATTTTTAGAAAATCAAAAACAACATTGCACACAATTATAATTAAATAATTATTTATCTGCGTATTTTGTCCATGTACATAATTTGAACCAAAGTTCAAATACAGGACCCAAGGCCATGAATCAAGTCCAATATGACTTGTATAGGTCTTGAATGTGTGAAAACACATTTGAGCCCAAATACCCATACTAGGCTTGGACACCAAATGGTTGCAGTAATTTAAATATACTAAAAATATAATTTGGTAATAGTGCAAAATAAATATTATTATTTTAATATGGTAAAATTATGCATAGTGAAAAGATACATACATATGTTCTAAAAGTACATATATATATATATATATATGGAAAATACTTAATTATAAAAGTACATATATATACATACACTAATATTGTATATATATATATATATATATATATATATATATATATATATATATATATATATATATATATATATATATATATATATATATATATATATATATATATATATATGAAGATATATACATATATACATATATGTATATAAATACAAATAAATATATATAAAATTTTACTAAGCATAAAAATATATATACATATATATAAAATATTGTTAAAATACAGTATATACATATATACATACTAATATATATATATATATATATATATATATATATATATATATATATATATATATATATATATATATTTTATATATATATATATATATATAAATATATATATATATATAAAACAGAAAAAGAAAAAGAAAAGAAAAAGAAAACAGAAAAGAAGTGAAGGGGGCTCGAACCCGAGCCTGCGCAAGGGGGGGGGGTTTAGTTTAGGATGGGCTAGCCAGGGGGCCGGTCAGCCCATCAGTTGTGTTAGGGATAGGACTTAGGTAGATTTTATTAGGTTTTGATTAACAAAAACATAAAAAAAATAATAAACACAATCCTGTGTCCGGACAGTTAGGGACACAGGTATTAACGTGTCTGGGTCGATTTCGACACGCACGAGTCGATTATCATGTGTCCAGTTCCACATTCGTGCTCGCCAGGACACGGCGAACAACATATGTGGACACGAGCCTCACACGACACGTTTTAATCACTGCTACTCACGTGTCCGGTCGATGTAGGGGGATCTCGAGGATGCTGGCGGGTGGAGGAGACGTCGGCGAGGCGGCGCTCCGGTGGCGCTGGGCGCGGCTCAGCGCGGCGAGTCGAATGAGGGTGGTTGGGGGTTTTGGCACTCGGCGTGGGGGCTGGACGAAGAGTTCGTCGGAGCTAGAGTTTCGGTTAGGGTTTTGTGGGGGAAAGAAGGACTGCGGTGGTGGTGGTGGGGTGTAGAGCTAGGGTTTGGGTCTGGGGAGAGAGAGGGGTTTATTTATAGGGGTTTAGGGCGGTCCTAGGTCGGTCGGGGCAGCCGGAAATGGCGGGGGCAGCGGTCGTCGGTCGTCAGTCGTCGATCGTCGGGTAGGGAGGTGGGTAGGTATTTAGCACTTAGGTCCCTGGTAGTTAGGTTATTTACAGAAAGGCCCCAAAACTTAAGTAATGCAATTACTAATTTGCACCAACAAATCATAATTTGCAAACTGCTAATTTAACAATTTAACAATTTACATAATGATATTAAAACAATTCTAATAATTGCAAAACTATATAAAAATAATTCTACTTATTACAAAACTATATTAAAACATTTCTAAAAATTACAAAATGATATTTAAACAATTTAGAAAATTACATATTGATATTTTTTGTATTAAAACTCATTTAAAAATTATTTAAAAATTCTAAAAAATTCCTAAAAATTCTAATAATTACTTTAAGGCTAAAAATGACATTAATAATTAATTAACACTAATTTTATAATTTTTGAAAAATAGGGGCTTACAAGTCTTCCCTCCTTGAAAAATTTCGTCCTCGAAATTCACAAGGATTGAAGACCCGACAATATTCTAACATAGCAAGTAATGCAACAAAATGACTAAGGCTGCGATCGAAACTAACCTCTAAGGTATCAAGCGGGAACGGGTGGTTCCCTCGCAGCGGTTGGATTGAACAAGTAAGGGTATCTCTTCCTCATGTCCGACTCCCTCTCCCAAGTAGATTCACCTGGGGAGTGACGGCTCCAAGCTACTCGCACTAGGGGTATAACCTTGTTCCTCAGCCTCTTCTCTCTCCTGTCTAATATCTCCACTGGCTGCTCAGAAACTGTAAGGCTCGGTCCGACCTCCAACTCTGAATGATCTAGCACATGACTGGGGTCTGGAACATATCATCTCAGCTGAGATACGTGAAAGACGTCGTGAACTCCTGCTAGGTTGTGTGGAAGTGCAACCCTGTAAGCTACCTCTCCGATCCTGCCAAGTACCTCGAACGGCCCGATGTATCTGGGGCTCAGCTTCCCTCCTCGTCCGAACCGGATCGTCCCTCTAGTAGGTGATATCTTCACTAGCACCATATCACCGTCTGCAAACTCCATCGGTCTGCGACTAGCATCAGCCCAGTGTTTCTGCCTGTCCTGAGCTACTCTGAGCCTGTCTCTGATCATCCCGACTTTCTCTGCTGCATCCGTGATCATCTCTGGCCCAAGCATAACTCTGTCTCCGACATCATCCCAAAAGAGCGGTGTGCGGCATCGTCGTCCATATAGCGCCTCGAAAGAAGACATACCAATACTGGCCTGGTAGCTGTTGTTGTATGAAAACTCTACCAAGTGCAGATGGCTCTCCATGATCCTCCGAAGTCTAGCACGCAGGTCCTCAGCATATCCTCCAGTGTCTGTATCGTCCTCTCGGACTGCCCATCTGTCTGCGGGTGGTACGCCGTACTGAACTTGAGCCTACTGCCCAACTCCTCCTGCAAGCTCCTCCAGTAGTGGGATGTGAATCTGCTGTCTCTGTCTGACACGATGCTCACCGGCACTCCATGTAGGCGAACTATCTGCTGCATGTATAGCTCTGCCAACTTTTCGGTGGAAAGCCCCACCTTGAAGGGTATGAAGTGCGCACACTTTGTCAGCCTGTCTACGATGACCCAGATGGCATCCTTCCCTCCTTAGGAACGAGGAAGCCCTGAAACGAAGTCCATCGTAATATGTTCCCACTTCCACTCGAGAATGGGTAACGGCTGCAACAAACCAGCTGGCCTCTGGCGCTCCGCCTTGACCTGCTGGCAAACTAGGCATCTCGAGATAAAACGTGATACATTCCTCTTCATCCCGTGCCACCAAAGATGTTCCCGCAAGTCACGGTACATCTTGTTAGCACCAGGGTGAATAGAATATCTCGATCGGTACGCCTCCTGCAAGACTGCCTCTACCAGCTCTCCTCTTCGGTACGCACAATCGGCTGCCATGCCTCAAGGATCCATCCTCTGCTATCGTGAAGTCATCCAGCAATCCAGCTAACGCCTGGGGTCGAAGTCTGCGAAGGCTCTCATCTGTAGACTGTGCCTCCCGGATCTGCTCCATCAAACCTGACTGAATGTCAAGCGCCATCATCTGTATCACTGATCCTGGCCGAACTAGCTCGATACCGAGCTTCTCCAGATCCTCCCGTAAATGCCGATCTATCATCAGATACCATGCCATCGGATGCCTGCTCAGCGCATCCGCCACCACATTTGCCTTCCCGGGGTGATACTGTAAATCGATGTCGAAGTCCTTCATCAACTCCAACCATCGTCTTTGCCTCATGTTCAGCTCTTCTCTGCGTGAACACATACTTCAAGCTTTTGTGGTCAGTAAAGATCTCCACACGCTCTCCGTATAAGTAATATTTCCATAACTTGAGTGCAAAGATCACCGCAGCTAACTCGAGGTCATGGGTAGGATAATTCCTCTTATGAGTCCGCAACTGCCTAGATGCATAACCAATCACTTTCCCATGCTGCTGTAGGACACATCCTAGCCCCTTCCTAGAAGCATCACTGTATATGGTGAAACCTCTAGAACCTGAAGGTAAAGTCAGAACTGGACGGTCGTCAGCCTCCTCTTCAGCTCCTCAAATGCTGTCTGGCAGTCCTCTGACCAGATGTACTCTGCGTCCTTCCGCGTCAGCTTCGTCATGGGTTCAGCTATCCTAGCAAAGTCCTGGATGAACTTTCTATAATAGCCTGCTAAATCCAGAAAGCTCCTAATCTCTGAAACTAACGTCGGAGCCTTCCACGTCTCAACTGCAGTAATCTTCTTGGGATCCACTGAGATTCTATCTCCAGTGACTACATGGCCGAGAAACTCCACTCGATCTAAAAAAACTCGCACTTCGATAATTTGGCAAACAATCTCTCCTGCCTCAGAATTCCCAAAACTATCCGCAAGTGCTCTGCATGCTCCTCTGGCGTCTTCGAGTATATCAGGATGTCGTCGATAAACACTACGACGAACTTATCCAGATACTGGTGAAATGTCTTATTCATCAAGTTCATAAAGACAGCTGGCGCATTTGTGAGACAAAATGGCATCACCAGAAACTCGTACTGCCCGTACTTCGTGTTGAATGCCGTCTTCTAGATGTCTGCTGGCCTGACCTTCACCTGGTGGTACCCGGATCTCAAGTCTATCCTGGAAAACTCCTTCACTCCCTCAACTGGTCGAACAAATCATCTATCCTGGGCAGAGGATATTTGTTCTTGATGGTGATGGCATTCAAGGCCCGGTAGTCAATACACAACCGGACTGTACCATCCTTCTTAGGCACAAAGAGCACTGGTGCTCCCCATGGAGAAGCACTGGATCGAATGAAACCCTTTTTCAACAGGTCATCAATCTGCTCTTTCATCTCTATAGCCTCCTTGGGATTCACTCTATAGCAAGCCCGGGATACTGGTGGTGAACCCGGCACTAAATCTATAGTGAACTCCACATCTCTGTCAGGCGAAAGTCCTGGAAGATCCTCTGGGAATACATCCATAAACTTCCTAATGATAGGGTGTGTGTGCTGCGTCCCCGACTGTAGCACAACAGTTCAGCTTTAGGCTGATCTCCGGCCCTGTCCTCCTGACACTGAATGGTGCTGTGCCTGGGGGACTGAACAAAATACTACCCTCATGGCAATCTATAGATGCATGGGCATAGCTAAGCCAGTCCATCCCCAATATGATATCATAATCGAGGAGTGGCATCACAAAGAATCGTCCCCTGAACTCCCTTCCGGCTATAAAAATAGAACATCTATAGATAGATCTAATAGGCACTGGTCCTCTCCCGTCATCACTCTACTAATCTCCGCAGTAGGTGTAGCTACTAGATGGTGTTTGCATAAACTCTAATGATAGAAAGCTATGAGATGCACCAGAATCAAACAAACATACAGCTAGAAAAGTATGCAAATAAACATGACCTGTGATGACGTCAGCTAAGTAATCCGGCTCCGAAACCTGCTCCGGCTCCGGCTCAAGGGCTAGGCTATAAACCTTCCCCTGAGGTCCCTTCTGCTGCTGCAGATGCTGCCCAAACCTCTGCTGAGTCAGAAGCGGTCCTCTAGGTCCCTTGGCTACTGGGCATTCCCGTATCATGTGGGTGGCAGACCCATAAACTAAGCACTGCTTCAGCCTCTTCCTGCAGATGGAGTAATCGTGCCCTGGTCTTCCGCAGAAAGAACATATAGCTCCCTTCTACTGCTGCTGCTGTCGGGGTCCCGGGACTCGAACTTGGCGGGTCGGGTGATGTGATGTAGGGGGACGGTAAGTCTGCTGGGGTGGCGTCGGTGCTCTCTGCTGGAAAGCCTGACGCTTGGACGGACCCTCATGATGTACAGAAGCCGGCCTCTTGCTAGACAGAAGACGCTCCTCAATGCTCCGGGCCAACTCTAGGCTCTGGCAGTAGTCAGTCGTACCGTTCGCCACTATAAGAATGCCAATATCTGGAACTAGACCATGGCAAAACCTACGGGTCATCTCCTCTGGATCTGCAACCAGACTAGGAGCAAAACGGCTCAGGCGACTAAACTCTGCCGCATACTCGTCAACAGAATGATTTCCCTGCTGGATGTTCTGGAATCGTAGCCCCATGGCTACTCTAGCAGTGGTCGAGAAGAATTTCTTCTTGAACTGGGTCTTGAACTGATCCCAAGTGGCTCTCCCTCTCGCAAACAACGGCTCATTCCGGAACCAGACTCCTGCTAGGTCTATCAGCAGAAATCCCGCTGCCTCGACCTGGAGGTCATCCGGCATCCTAACTCCCAGAAGCTTCCTCTTTATCGAATCTAGCCAGTCATCTGCTACTACTATGCCCTCAGTCCCTAAGAACTCCTTGGGATTCAGACCCATGAAGTCCTTGATCGTTCCCGCTCTCTGTCGTGGCTCTACATGTGGTGGGACCATGGGACATCCCTCAGAACGCTCCATGCTCTGGCGGAGTAGGGTAGTCTGCTCCTGATGGGTTGTTAGGAACCCCTGAATCAGTGTGAGCAGCTGGTTCCCGTCGAGTATGATGGAAGCCTGGGTGGGTATAGTGATAGGGGGTGGTGGAAGTATCGGGTCCTGCTGGGCCTGTGTGGAAGGTGGTTGTGGTATCTGGGTTTGTGGATCTGTGGAGTGGGGGAATGTGGTAGGTGGAGGTGTATCAGTCGACTGGTCAGCTGACTGGATAAGCAGGGCCCCATTCTCGGGGGTAACATACTGGGATGAAGGAGTAAGCACCATCTAAATTACAATAAAAAGGACTTATAAGGACTTATTTAAAGTAAGCAATCATATGCAAGGAAATCTAATTATAATAGCAAACATGTGACGTATTTCCTATGTTGCAATCCTAGCATTCCTCTAGGTGTTCTAAGCGTTATTCCTAATATTGTCTAATTACCTTAAGTTCCTAATTGCAGGCATGCTTGGTACAATAACATAACCAAACAATTTAGTCAGGGACCTGCATGGGCCACCACTAAAAATATGTCACGACCCGCTACCCAAAGTGTTGGGCCAGGCCGAGTCATGCCCAGCCTACGTTGAGATAAAACGTAGTAAGCTGTTCTAAAGACAACATGATAAGACTAAATGTGCTAACAGTTCTATAAGTGAAGAAGAATCATAAATGCTCCAAACATAAAAGTTGTCGATATAGTAAAATGTCCAAGTACAAGTGAACTGAAATGTAAAACTGGATACATATCCAGTTGCAAATATATAGTCTAATACATGATTACTCTCAAAAGACTAAAAATACAAAAGACAACTAGGCAAGGTTCCCCGTAGGAACATCCTCGTAAGGCAAAGTCGGGTCCTCGGCAGTAACTCTATAATAGGTGTCGCAGAGTAACTCCTCCTCAGTAAGGATACCTACAACGTTATCCTGTCAGGACGGGAACAAGTACTGAATCTAGCAAACTAGCATATGAAACATGGAAATGAATATAAGAGGAATAACTGGAAACATGGCATCACACAATCTATCATGGCAAGGACACATATGTCATAGAGACATATGTATATGTAATGTTTAAAACTGTAGCAGGTACGTGATCGTCAATAGGTATAAAATATACTGTTGTACAAGTATATAAATGTACTTTCGTACAAGTAAAACAAGCGATAGATGTACATACGTACAAATACAGCTGGTGCGCCTACGATAAGGTATACATAGAATGTCAACCTTGCTCGGTACGTACGTATGAGTAAGGGGGCATGATCACGTACGCTACTAACAGTTTTCCCATAACCCATATTCTAATCATGTAGAGATACATCAAGATTGTTCTAAGCATGGTAGTAACTGAAAGTACAACATGTAGAGATCTAACTTGCTACCCCAAGGATCAGCATTTAACATGGTGGGGTTTGCAGTTCATTTATGTGACAATATGTAAAGTTCGTAGAAAGTACTTGCCTCTAGCAAAGCAAAATAAAACAAGCTGCGATAACAGTGCTATGGATGTCCGGTAACTCGTCACTGTAGAAATAAATACAATAACTTAGTTTTTACACAAAGCTAAAACACTAGGACACTAATTGGTACGACACGACTTGTGACTGGGCACCTAGCCAAAATGATGACTTTGGTATAGAAGACCAATGTGGGGTGACACACTACTTTAACTAACTTTCTAGGGTCTTTACACTAGTGAGGGGTGGGGTTCAACATGACTAAAACTCAAAATAACACAAAAGCTACAAGTCGTAATTAATCAATAAATAAATCAAAAGACCATTGTGTTCTAACAATTTTAGAGATAGACAAAAAGCCTAGTTTTTTTTAAAGTAAAGTATCAAAGTGATCCTTGTTAATCATAGAAATTTATTATAATTTTTCTGGAATTTATTAACCAGTACAAGTATTTAATAAAAATCAGTTTTCCTAAGTATACAGAAAATGAGTTTTGGTTTCATATGCCAAACTAGTGGCAAAACAGTAATTAAATACTATAAAAATTATACTAAATTAACTAACTTAACATAGTATCTAAATACTATTTTTCCATAATTTTAGCAGTACTTTAAGTATTTTTAGAAAATCAAAAACAGCATTGCACACAATTATAATTAAATAATTATTTATCTGCATATTTTGTCCATGTACATAATTTGAACCAAAGTTCAAATACAGGACCCAAGGCCATGAATCAAGTCCAATATGACTTGTACAGGTCTTGAATGTGTGAAAACACATTTGGGCCCAAATACCCATACTAGGCTTGGACACCAAATGGTTGCAGTAATTTAAATATACTAAAAATACAATTTGGTAATAGTATAAAATAATATTATTATTTAATATGGTAAAATTATGCATAGTAAAATATACATACATATGTTCTAAAAGTACATATATATATAATTTTATATATAATATATATATATATAATATGGAAATACTTAATTTAAAGTACTATATATACATACACTAATATGTATATATATATTAATATATATATATATATATTATAATAAATATATATACATAGAAATATACATATACATATGTATATAAATACAAATAAATATATATATATTTTACTAAGCATAAAAATATACATATATATAAAATACTGTTAAAATACATAATACATATATACATACTAATATAATATATATATATATATATATATATATATATATATATATATATATAGCCACCGTAGTGGATCCCCCTCCCCGCGGTCGAGCTCCCCCCCCGGTCGAGCTCCCCCTCCTCCTTCCTTCTCCGAGCAGACCCCCTTCCCCTTCCTCCGCAGGCCGCTCGGGGGGGGTGTATCGGCGCCCCCCCTCCTCCTCCGCCTGGCCTGGCGCCCCCCCTCCCTCTCCGGCTCCCCCAGCCCCCTCCCTCCCTACCCGTTCTCTTCCCGTCGGCTGCCGTCACGCTGACCGGCCCCCATCCCTTCCGCCACCTCTCCGACCCTCCGCCCTTTCGGCCGCCTCGTGCTGTCCGCCACCCTCGGCTGGCGCGCGGCGCTTCGTACAGTCCGCCTCCCTCGCGCCCTCGGGTCTCGTCGACGGGCCTCCGTTCTTCGTCCCCTCCCGGACCCCATCGCCGGCGTCTCCAGGCCCCTCTTCCCCGTCCCCTAATTCCCTCCTGTGCGCTGCGTGTGGGGAGGCTGCCGACCGAGGTCTACTCGGGCCCCGTCCTCTGCGCCGCCGCCCCGTTCTGCCTTCGTCGACGGACCCCCCCGGCGTCCCCCCCTCGCCATCGCCGGAGCCCCCTGGCTCCGGGCGGTTCGCCTACCCGCCTCGGGCTGGGCAGGTGAATGGTCAACCCTCGTGGCTCGCAACCTCGGGCAGTCCGCTCTGGCCTCGGGCCGTGTGACTCCCACGTGGGCTGCCCTCGGGTTGCGCGTTTGCCTGCCCTCGGGCCACGTGTGAGGGGGCCAGCTCCCATTTTGCATTTGCATTTTCGTTTCAAATTCGATTTCTCTTCAAAAAAAAAAAAAAAAAATTCCTGCCAGGGCACAGTACCCACACCCCCATCCAAAAAAAAAAAAAAATCCTACCACGGCAGAGCGCCCACACCCCCATCTATGCCCCACTCCCCTCATCTCCACTTCTTGACTTTTGGTTTTACAGTTTCGATCTGGTTTTTAGGATTCTAGTTTCCGAAACATTTCCTTTTTCTACCATGTATTTCTGGACCCGTTTGTGTTTTTCGGTCCAGCACCCGTTTGTATTGCTCCTTCGGAGCTATCCTTTATTTTCAATAAAAGTTCCTTTGTTAATATATATATATATATATATATATATATATATATCTAATATATATATATTATATATATATAATATACAAAAAAAGAAAAAAAAAGAAAAAGAAAACAGAAAAGAAGTGAAGGGGGGCTCGAACCCGAGCCTGCGCAAGGGGGGTTTAGTTTAGGATGGGCTGGCCAGGGGGTCAGTCCATCAGTTGTGTTAGGGATAGACTTAGGTAGATTTTATTAGGTTTTGATTAACAAAACATAAAAAATAATAACACAAGCCTGTGTCGGACAGTTAGGGACACAGGTATTAACGTGTCTGGTCGATTTCGACACGCACGAGTCGATTCTCACGTGTCCAGTTCTACATTCGTGCTCGCCAGGACACGGCGAACAACATATGTGGACACGAGCCTCACACGACACGTTTTAATCACTGCTACTCACGTGTCCGATCGATGTAGGGGGATCTCGAGGATGCTGGCGGGCGGAGGACGTCGGCGAGGCGGCGCTCCGGTGGCGCTGGGCGCGCTCAGCGCGGCGAGTCGAATGAGGGTGGTTGGGGGTTGTGGCACTCGGCGTGGGGGCTGGACGAAGAGTTCGTCGGAGCTAGGGTTTCGGTTAGGGTTTTGTGGGGAAAGAAGGACTGCGGTGGTGGTGGTGGGTGTAGAGCTAGGGTTTGGGTCTGGGAGAGAGAGGGGTTTATTTATAGGGGTTTATGGCGGTCCTAGGTCGGTCGGGGCAGCCGAAATGGCGGGGCAGCGGTCGTCGGTCGTCGGGCAGGGGGGTGGGTAGGTATTTAGCACTTAGGTCCCTGGTAGTTAGGTTATTTACAGAAAGGCCCAAAAACTTAAGTAATGCAATTACTAATTTGCACCAACAAATCATAATTTGCAAACTGCTAATTTAACAATTTAACAATTTACATAATGATATTAAAACAATTCTAATAATTGCAAAACTATATAAAACAATTCTACTTATTACAAAACTATATTAAAACATTTCTAAAATTAAAATGATATTTAAATAATTTAGAAAATTACATATTGATATTTTTTGTATTAAAACTCATTTAAAATTATTTAAAAATTCTAGAAAAATTCCTAAAAATTCTAATAATTACTTTAAGGCTAAAAATGACATTAATAATTAATTAACACTAATTTTATAATTTTTGAAAATAGGGGCTTACAAATCCTAGGTACGGATATAAGCTGTGTCACAGAGACAAAAAAGTTTCTCTCGACGAAGTTCAGTATGAAGGACTTGGGGGATGCTGATGTTATCTTTGGACTCAAGATCATCCGGACATATACTGGACTAGCGCTGTCACAGTCTCATTATGTTGAGAAGATGATCACTCGTTACGGGTATCAGGATCTTCCAGGGATCGATACGCCGTACAAGTGTGATCTGAAGCTGAAGCCTAATTCAGGGGAAAGCGTCAGGCAGCTGGAGTATACAAGCGTAATCGGGAGTTTGATGTATGCTACTACTGCCACAAGGCCTGATAGCTTTCGCTGTGGGAATGCTGAGTCGTTTCACGAGCAACCCAGACATTGAGCACTAAAGCTGTGAAACGGATTATGAGATATCTCAAGAAGACTCAGACATATGCACTGCACTATAGCGGAGATCCGCCGGTAGTGAAAGCTTCAGTGATGCCAGCTGGTGCTCAGAAGTGAGGGCGAGAGGTCCACAGGTGGATACATTTTCATAATGGGTGGAGCTGCTATATCGTGGAAATCGAAGAAGCAGACTATGCTCTCGTGGTCATCCATGGAATCTGAGTCTTTGCTTGATACCGCAGCGGAGGAGGAAAGAATGGCTTCGGAAGCTCATGTATGATCTTCCAGTGGTTGGGGCACAAATACCGGGGATACCGATATACTGCGATAACCAGGCGACTGCGGCGGTGGCATCAAATGACCTCTTCAACGGAAAAAAGGACTGTACGGTTGAAGCACAGGGCAGTACACGATGTCATCAAGAGGGGTGTTATTGCAATGATTGATGTTCGGAGTCAGGAGAACCTGGCGGATCCGTTCACCAAGGGCCTCAAGTGCCAGCTGGTCGATGACACAGCTTGTAAAATGGGCTTGAAGGTATTCTGATATTGTGTTATTACAATCCTACCATAAAGTTTTATGCTATTAGTTCAAGAGAAATCTATTAGGCATCTAGCTTTTTGTTCAAGAGAGGACTATTAACCGAAAGAATATCAGGAACGGTGGGTACTTGTCCTATATGGCATGGAGAGGTTACCGACCTACAACCACAGTTGTCTACTGTTGTTTTCTGCAGAAAACGGATCCTGTGGGAAGGTTGGCTTAAATGCCTTAATAGTTCTCAGGCAAGTGAATGTCTGGAGTGCTTTACAGGATGCACGGTAGCGCAACACTACAAGGAGTGTAACTCCATGCTATAGTGGAGTGACTCCACCATGAGGTTCTCGGTTAGGGGTAATGCCTCGGCTTTGTGAGCCAAGTCACAGCGGAGTAGCACCGTAAATAGGCAGGTAGCCTAATGCTGTATGATAATCATAATAAAAAAGGTAGACAACACTACAAAGAGGACGATGTCCTCATGTTACAGTGGCATGACACCACGAAGAGGTACCAGGTAGGGTAAAGCTTCGGCTTTGCGAGCCATGTCATAGCGGCATAACACCGCACGGAAGCACAAGGCTTCATGCTGGGTAGTTTGGCACTACAAAGAGGCTTATGACCTCATGCTACAGTAGTATGACACTACGATGAGGTACCCAGGTGGGATAAAGCTTCGACTTTAAGCCATGTCATAGCGGCGTAGCACCGCAAAGAAGCGCAATGTTCATGCCATGACTCTTTATAAAGAACTCACCTATAGTGTATGGACAGAGATATCAGGCCGTCTCTTGAGGGTAAACTTGTAGACGCCCAAAAATTATACACTGAAACCAGGCTGGCACAAGGCCTTTAATGTGCAGCCAGAAGCACAGTTGATGTCATTATGTGAGTAGGAAGGATTACAGTTATGGTGCAGAATTCAAGACTTAGTCCATTCTTGTATCATGCTGTTATTTAACCTATGCGGAGAGATTCAAGTCGTAGCGACATCTCTCCTAATGCATGATGGACAGTCACTGTGGGGAACACTCAACCCATATATTGAGATATGTGGAAAATTGTTGGTGTTTTTGCCTTTGGACTAGGAAAGATAGTCCCACATCGGCTACACCAAATGGTGAGTATCTCAATATAATGCATTGCTTGTGTTGAGGTGTGCGCATGAGGTGTAGTGGGACACAAGTGTGTGCCATGTGGGAGTATTTTTCTAGAAGAAAAAAGGATTAATCCAACAAGGATGCAGGTTGATTTTTGTTGTGCGACTCGGACTCGGACTCGGACACAGACTCCAGGATGTCTCATGCATGCACGGTGTTCGGGGGTAGGTGGACTGGCACACTTCTATGCTGATTGTGGGATGATCTAAAATATCAAACTCTATTTTTGAGTATAGTATTTTAGTCCCATCGGATAAGAGAGGTGAAGTCTCACTCTTCTCTATAAATAGAGCCCCTTGGCCTCCTTTGGAAGATGCACCAAGGAGAGAGTTAAGGGAGTTTAAAGTCTAGAAAGCCCGTTCAAGTCTCAAATTTTGACTTATGAGCATTCCAGAAGTTCTTCGTGAACTTGCTGGTTCCTGGAAGCATATCGTGGTGGGCGAATCTTGCTTTGAGCAACGGTGATCTTAATCACCCCAGCAAGAACCTTTACTCTTCTTCTTTCTTTTTTCTTCTCCTTCATCTGAGTTGTAACTCAGTTCTGTCCGTCTGCAACTGCGATTGCAAGGAAGAACGTGAGATTTATTTTCTGAACTCAGTTCTGTCCGTCAGCAACTGCGATTGCGAGGAAGAACGTGAGATTTATTTTTCTGATTATTGTTGCTTTTGTAATCAGATTCATATTATAGTGTTCCTCTTGGATCTCGAGAATTATCAGAAGGTGAACGTATGTTGAACCTCTGATCTCGACATAGAGTCTACCATCTTTGGTCAAGCCCCGAGACTAACAAATTGTTCGACATATAACCTATTCATATTATGGTGTCAAAATATTTGATTGCCCCTACAAAAAAATCATAAGCATTACATGGCAACAAGTTCATTACACACCAAAATGATACAAAGTTATTACAAACCATAAGTAGAAAGAGTGTTAATACAACCCAAGTACGAGCCATACATATAATTAGTCCATATAGGCAATAAAATGTTGACCTTGCTTATCTTCCCAAGTCTTTCTTGAATTTTATAACCTCATGTTCCTGATTTTTCTATTGTTATTATTGTTTCAATTCCTATTTTATTATTTCTACAAATATTTTGTAATTATAGAAAGGGAATGACAAAGTCATAATTATTAAAGGAGGAGTGGCAACATTGGTAATTATTTGAAAATCTATAGTTGATGGAGTTGCATGATTAATAATTAAGCTGACCATGGTTCAGTAAAACTTTCTAGAATCTCTTAATTAATTAGGCGTTTAGGCTAATTAATCCCAAAAATACTCATAGAAATCTAGCATATTTCTAAGAATATTCTTAGGAATATTCTTAAAATATTCTTTCCTAAGACGTGCTAATTAATTCTCTATTATTCCTACCTACCTTATAAATACTCCTAAATTATTAATGTTAATCATTCCAATTTCCTAGATTTTCCACGTGTCCATAATATTTGTGTCCATCTCTGACTCGGGCGTCCATCTCATTTTATTAGCTTGCTACGCTATACATTTACGTCCAACCAATTTTCTTTGTCCGATAGGACACGACTCCCAGAACCCATAAACCTATAATTATAATCTTTTGTGTCCCTGAGTCTGACCGAAGATACGGGCACACCCATACTCCCCGATACATCCAAACCCCTGGGACCTTGTCCAGCACATCAGGACACAATACGCGTCCAAGCTCTGTAATCGAGCCAATCTCGTGTCCAGGTCAGACACTTCCAGCACCATCGTTGCCAGGACTATGCATCGCTGGCGGGTTCCTCTGACTCATCGTCACCAGGTCCTGATAGTTGTTGCCTCGAATGCTCTGTATGGCTGACCCAGATGCAGCCGACGCTATGAGCTATGTGTCGTCGCCCCTGGGCAACCGTAGCCTCTCGTCGGAGCCCTACCTTGACTGTCGTGCTCAATCTCAATCACAGTGGCCACAACCGACCTCCTTCGCCGACCATGATTATCTGTTCATCGTGCTTGTTGAGTCCTCTTCCTGGAGCTCCAGGAAACGACGGTGACCTGATCAAATTGGACATCTGTGACATTTGATACGAGAAGAACTGATAGAAAGGGATCAGTAAGAGAGAAAAAGAGACTGAGTTGAGAAGAAGAAGACTTTAGAAATTCATAGGTGGAATTAAGGAAAATTCATTACACACCTTTCTTCTTCTTACAATTTCTATACTTATAGTAGTTTCTACCACTTGCAGATCTGTCCAGCTATTGTAACAGAATTGCTGACGTGGCTAACAATAATTGCCATGACGTGGCTAACTAACAAATTGGATGATTACTAAAGTACCCTCTGGTATTGGAGTGATCCACAAGGCTGAGCTGAGCACACTGCTGAACACACTGAGTAGTGTACTCGTTCAGTCTCCAGCTCCCTGGCAATGTAACAACTGCCCTCCCTTCATTTGGACCTTGTCTCAAGGTCAAAGTGAGGTAATTCTTGATGAACTCTTCATAGGGAATCTACTGAGCTTCCTCAATAGAGCAGTCCTTCCACTGGATAAGCAAGTCCACAGCTGCCTGTTCCTTCTTTGTACTAGCCTCCTATCCAACACCCAATCTGGTTCTAGAATCAGTTCTTCAGTCTGACTTGGTTGCCCAATTTGAACTGAGACCCTCCTGCTTATGTGCCTTTTGAGTTGTGATACATGGAAGGTAGGATGTATTAGAGATTCTTCAGGTAACATAAGCTTGTATGCCACTTCCCCTATCTTAGCAAGTATCTGGTAGGGACCATAATATTTAGGGGCTAATTTTTGAGGTTTCCTGTGGGCAACAGAAGATTGTCTATAGGGTTGTAGCTTTAGATATACCCAATCTCCAGGTTCGAAGGTCCTTTCAGTCCTGTGGGAGTCCACCATCTTCTTCATCCTCCTGAGCTAGCTGAAGATTGTCCTTCAATAGCTACAGAGTGTTGTCCCTAGTCATGATTGCAGCAGCACACCTCTCTATCTTGTACAGAGCCTGGAACATAAGTAGTATGTGAGGAGGTTCTCTACCATAAACTACTTCAAATGGGGTGATCTTGGTGGCAGAATGCCAATTGGTATTGAACCAAATTCTGCCCATACCAGGAATTTACTCTACTCCCTGGGTTTATGTCCACAGAAGCATCTCAAGTATCCTTCAATGCATCTATTTGTTACTTCTGTTTGACCATCTGATTGTGGGTGATAGGCAGTACTGTACTTCAGCTGGGTTCCTTGTAGCTTGAAGAACTCCTTCCAGAACTGACTAGTGAATATGGGTCCCTGTCTGAAACCATAGTCCTAGGCATGCCGTGTAATTTGAATACTCCTTCCAGGAAGACTTGAGCTACATCAGCTGCTGTGTAGGGATGGCTAAGGGCAAACAAGTGTATATATTTAGAAAGTTTGTCAACAACAACCATTATGGTTGTTTTGTGATGGCTAAGGGGTAGACCTCAATGAAATCTAGGGATAAGTCCTCCCAAACTTTTTCAGGGATAGGTAAGGGTTGCAAGAGTCCTGCAGGTGACACATTTTCTCCTTTGTTCTTTTGACAGATTTCACATGATTGTACATAAGAATTGACTGCTCTCTTCATACCTTTCCAATAGCAAACTCTCTTAGCCTGTGTAAGGTCTTCTCCACTCCAAATGTCCTCCTTGCAAGTTGTCATGGTGTTCCTTCAGCATTCTTTGAACAAATTCAGAGTCAGGATCAAGGAGGAGTCTATGTTTGTAATATATTAACTCATCCCTGACTGTATATTTGGTAGGATCAAGTTTTCCTTGTTCCCATTTGCTCATTTGTTTCTTGTAATACTCTGAGGCTTCCATCTGTTGTTTGAAGTCTTGTATCCATCCTGCAGACACCACTGTTACAGCAGCTAATGAGACTTTCCCCCTCCTGGACAAGCTATCAGCAGCTTCGTTTTCTTTTCCCTTTTTGTACTCTACTCTGTAGCTATAACCATGGAGCTTGTAAACCCACTTATACTGGGCCTCTGTGTGTACTTTTTGTTCTAACAAATGCTTCAAAGATTTGTGATCAGTCCTGATTACAAAGGTCCTGCCCCAGAGATATTGTCTCCACTTCTTTACTGCTAATAAGATTGCTAGCATTTCCTTTTCATATGTGGATAGAGCTGTGTTCCTTCCTTTGAGACTTTGGCTGAGGTAAGCAATGGGTCTTCCCTTCTGTATCAAGACAGCCCCTATTCCCAACCCAGAGGCATCACACTCTACAGTGAACTCATCAGTGAAATCTGGCATGGCCAGTACTGGTGGTTGGGTAAGGGTTAACTTCAAGTCTTCAAAGGCATTTTGGGCTTTGGGATTCCAAAGAAAGGAATTCTTTTTTAACAATTCAGTGAGGAATTAGCTATAGACCCATAGCCTTTAATGAATCTTCTGTAGTAACCAGTGAGCCCCAAAAAACCTCTCAACTCTTTGAGGGTACGGGGAATAGGCCACTCCACCACTGATTTGACTTTGTCTTGATCAACTTCAACTCCATTGCCAGAGATAATGTGTCCCAAATATCCTACTTGCCTCTGTGCAAACATGTATTTACTCTTTTTCAGTCTCAACTGCTCTGCTTCCAGCTTGTTGAATACAGCTTCCAAGTGTTTGCAGTGTTCCTGCAAGGTGGCACTGTAAACAAGGATGTCATCAAAGAAGACTAGTACAAACCTCCTCAAGTAGCTCCTAAAGACTTCATTCATCAGAGCTTTAAAGGTGGAGGGGGCATTGGTCAAGCCAAAAGGCATGACAAGAAACTCGTAGTGGCCCTCATGAGTCCTGAAGGCTGTTTTGTGGATGTCTTCTTCTGCCATCCTCACTTGGTGGTACCCTGCTCTTAAATCCAGCTTAGAAAAATACTGACTCCCATGAAGCTCATCAAACAATTCTTCAATAAAGGGAATGGGGAAGGTGTCTTTCACAGTATTCAAATTTAACCCCTATAGTCAATGCATAGTCTCCATGATCCATCAGCCTTTTTTTACTAGGATTACTGGAGAGGAATATGAACTATTGCTTGGTCTTATAATACCAGTCTTCAACATTTCTTGTACTTGTCTTTCAATCTCATTTTTGTGCATATAAGGCTGTCTATAGGGTCTGTTACATACTGGCATTGACCCAGGAAGAAGAGGAATTTGGTGATCAAATAATCTTTTTGGGGGTAAAGTTGTTGGCTCTTCGAACAAATGATTATACCTCTTGAGTAATGCAGATATGGCAGGTTCCTCAGTGTGGACTTGCTCTTCAGAGTGGTTGTCTCCTTCTATGGTGCACAGTTGGATGATGTAGAATTGGGACTTTTGCCTCATTTTCTTGCTGTCAGGTTCCTGGAGATGATGAAGTTGAGTTTTGGTTCCCTTCAGTAGTTTGGTGACCCCCTGTTCTTCAAACTCCATAGTGAGTTCTTGAAAGTCCCAGATTATTTTTCCAAGGGTTCTAAGCCAATTGGTGCCTAGGACTATCTGGCAACCTGGTAAGGGCAAGAGTAGTAAATCTGCCTTGAGCTTATGTCCTTGACACTCAATACTGACTCCTGTGCACATCCCCTTGCTGCTCAATTTCTCTCCATTGGCCACCATGACCTCAAATAGCTTGTTGTCCTGTGGTGTTAGTCCCAACCTCTCACAGAAAATAGAGTCTATAAAACTATGGGTGGATCCTGAATCCACCAATATCAGTACAGGTTTATTTCTAACAGTTTCCCTTAGCTTCATAGTAGAGGTAGGAGAGTTACCTGACAGAGCTTGTAGGGATATTTCAAATAAACTGGGAGGAGCTCATGTACTGACAGTAATGTCTTCTGAGAGGTCTTTGACTTCATTATCCTCCATGTTTTCTTCATCTGCCACCAGCATGAACAGCTTCTTCTCCTTACATTTGTGCCCCTTGAACCACTTATCATCACAGAGGAAACATAGCCCCAATCCTTTTCTTTTCAGGATTTCTGAAGGGGATATAGTGTTCCTAGAATTTCTTTCTACAGGAAGAACATTGGCTCCTGCAGGGTTAGGAAAAATCTTCTTTGCCTGCTCATTACTCCCAGTTGAGGATTTCTGAGTGTAGTTGGATACACTTGAAGCCTTGTTATTGAACATATTGCTTTTGTAGTTCCTCTTGATTGCCAGATTTTTAGCTTCATACAACTTGGACAATTGTATAGCTGCTAGAAGAGTGCTGGGATTTGCAATTTGAACTTCATATCTGATTTCTTCCTTCAATCCCCCATAAATTGACTGACTAAGCAGTCTTCAGGAAACCCTTGCACCTTGTTAGAGATTTTCTGAAATTGGGTATTATACTCATGCACACTGTGATCTTGCTTGAGTAGCTTCAAATCAATTATGTGGTTTGTGAATTAGGAAGGTCCAAATTGCATACGGATGGCCTTGCAGAATTCATTCCATGTCAACATCCCATTTTTTATATTCATGAACCAATCTAGCCAATATGCAGCGGTTCCTTTAAGCTGGACTGAAATAATTTTGACCTTGTCCATCTCAGGAGTGTTGTAATAGTTGAAGTAATTATTGATTCTTAACAGCCATTCAACCACATCTCCTTCCCCATCAAACTCTGGGAGTTTCAGTCTAGGAGATGGTTGACTCCCATTGGACCTGACATTACTGGGTTCATGATGGGCATTCAAGTGTGGAGGTGTTGGCAATAGTGGTGGATTGGAATATTTTCCTTGCACACTAGGTGTTTGTTCAGTGGAAATATTGAGGAGGCTCCCAACGATGGATTAAAACCCCATGATTGATTGTCATTGACAGGGACAGCATTCGATGGTGCTGGTGGCGTATTTTGATTCAAATTTCTGAAATGAATCTCAGTGTCTCGCCTAGATCTAACCATCTCTTCGAATAATTTTTCAAACTTTCCATTAAGATCCAGCACAGTACCTGCTAATGCTTCCACTGTATTCTCAAGAGACAGGAATCTATCTTCGTCGATCGGGAGTCGTCTTCCTTCAGACGATTCTCTTCCAGACTCGCCATGGCTCGAACTTCCTTCTCTGCTTCCCTCGATCAGAGGGTCCAGAGGCTCTGATACCAAATTGTTGAGTCCTCTTCCTGGAGCTCCAGGAAACGGTGGTGACCTGATCAAATTGGACATCTGTGACATTTGATACGAGAAGAACTGATAGAAAGGGATTAGTAAGAGAGAAAAAGAGACTGAGTTGAGAAGAAAAGATCTTCAGAAATTCATAGGTGGGAATTAAGGAAAATTCATTACACACCTTTCTTCTTCTTACAATTTCTATACTTATAGTAGTTTCTACCACTTGCAGATCTGTCCAGCTATTGTAACAGAATTGCTGACGTGGCTAACAACAATTGCCATGACGTGGCTAACTAACAAATTGGATGATTACTAAAGTACCCTCTGGTATTGGAGTGATCCACAAGGCTGAGCTGAGCACACTGCTGAACACACTGAGTAGTGTACTCGTTCAGTCTCCAGCTCCCTGGCAATGTAACAGTGCTCCTCTATACGATTGATCGGATCTGCATCCTAGCTGTCGGGAACCACTCCAGATCTGGTGACCGGGCCTCTATATCTCCAGACGGAGCCACTGCTCACCGCATATTTCCTTAACTACTACGAAGCCCGAGAACTGCGCCTCTTCCAACAGTGCAGGCTCCCTTGATCCATCGTGGTAATGCCTCCACCCAGCGATTAGCCGAGTAACCCCATCGATTGGTGAGCGCTCATCCATCGTTCGATCCTTCTTCCTCTAGAATCTTCCTCCTCCTCCTTCTACTTCTGCTTCTCCTCCTCTTCTGACTTCTTCTCCTTCTAGAGAGTTCTTTTTTTTCCTCATGTGTATGAGTACAGGTGTAGGATGGGTACTGGGCATGATCTAGGTCGTAGGCCATGATAAAGGAAAAAGAGTGGTTGAGTCTGTGGGCAAGGTTTGGGCCTAGGCTGGGAAAAACGAAAGGGAAAAGAATAAGAAAAAGAATAAAAAAATGAAAAGATTAGTAATATTTTGTAGCTAATAAATTATTAGTTAATGATTAATAAATACTAGTTAATATTATTAGTTAATTAGTTTGGTTAATAATATTTTGTAGTTTGTATTATTTAATAATTAGTTAGTAATTAGTTATTATAATTATTGGTTAATTGTTGGCTAAATATTTAAAAATAGAATAATTAGTTATTGATTAGTTAGTTATTTTTAGGAAATTTTCTAGAAGTTTAGGAATATTTTTCTAAACTAGAACCTAATTATTTCCTAAACATTTATAGGTGGTGATTTAGAGTTGCAATTTTCGATAAAATGCAAGTACATTATGACTTGGACTTTACTTTGTATTTCTATATTACATTGATTCCATATTGGATACGTGAGTGACACGAGTATAGGGGTGAGCATCGGTTCGGTTCAAACCGAACCGTATATATGAAAACCGAAATAACCGTAAATCGTATTTTCAAAACCGAAAACCGAACCGTTTTTATAAAAACCGAACAAAACCGAACCAAATTAATTCGGTTCGGTTTTTGGTCGGTTCGGTTTCATGAGCCAATGTGTCGGACCTTATTTTAAAAATATGGCATTATTGTATTTATGAATTATTATATTACATAGTGTAAAAACTATTACTATATATAGATTGAGGATAAAGAGAGAGAGCGCTCAAAGAAGTACCGACAGAGAATAGGAGAAGAGATTGCTCTCTTAGGAGTTACAAAATATTAGTATATGTAGATTGAGGGTAGTTTGATAAATTACTAAATCTAAATCGGTTTTCGGTTCGGTTCGGTTACCCGGATCAAGAACCGAAAACCGAAAAAACCGAACCGTTTGTCATATTTCGGTTCGGTTCGGTTTTCGGTTTTCAACCGTTATATGCTCACCCCTACACGAGTATCTTGTGCATTGATTGACGTGATTGTATTGTCGAGGACGGAAGAAATAGTATTCTATATGTAACCAATTCCATTGTGCTAGCTAGGTCTTGTTGATAGCTTAATCACACATCATGCACGTGTGATCAAATTGTACCCTATTTTCATGTGCTTATTGTGATTACCAGTTGGTCACTATTGCATGATCGTATTATCCTTGTTTCAGTTATTATGATATTGTTCAACATTGCAGGTTTGTCCATATAATTATTGTTGTATTATAGTTTTACATTGTATATGTTCATTCATAGGATTGTACTTTGCTCTTTTTCTGACTGAATACATTGTAGGTGTCGATGAATTTTACCTTATCTTTTATGGCTTATAGGATGAGGCAATAATAATAGCGGACATGAATGCTACATAGAGATCAGTGATGACTTAGGACTGTTGATGTATATATTTACTTTCAGCTTTAATGATGATGTATGGATGACTGTATCTACGATGATGATTTAGGATGTTGCTTTACTATTTCACTGGATTTGTCTCTAAATGTTCTTTGTAAAGATGTACTAAAGAAATAATGAAATGTGTAATGATGTGGTGATTTGATATATAGGCACGTGATTAGTAGCTGTCATGAGCAAAGATTGATTATTGTGATCATTTGGCGACTATTGAGGTCTAGACAGCTCATTACAATCATAAGCCCCTTAATTTTTTCGATAATATTTTTAACTATTTTATATGGATATTTAATATTTAATTATATTTTAAAGTCAACGATGACTATAGTAGTACTTTACCATAGCTTTTATTTTTGAAGCACAACAATTATCAAATTCTCAAAACTAGTTTCATATTCATATTCTAGACGAGTCCAGCTTCAGTTTGATATATCATATGCCATCCAAATATTTTTTTGTGCTATATTTTTTATGTATAACTTTAGGGGTAAAATAGTCATTTTAGTCTCTACCGTAAAATTTGACTAGTTCTCAAATAACAATCAAGGTCCAACTCCGATCCAAATCATTTGACCCAATATATGATTTTGACTTATTTCGAGTCTACTACGCATATGTCAATGGTATTCCACTCAATTGAGTTTTCATGTGCTAATTATTTTTATATGGCACATAAGACCCATATAGTGCAATTTTGGTGTTAGAATCACTTAGAATTATTTTCGGGACTTAACCCTAGTCAACCCAACTTAGTGGGGACCATTCTAGATTGTCAACCCATAGAGAAACCATATTAGATTGATTTAATTCAAATTAAGTGCAGCCATTTGCCACAAATCCTTGCATCTTTGACTCAACCAATCAACCCATCAAAGTATGGAAACCCACTATACCTACCTTGCCATAGTTGGAGATTTGAGGCCCAAACCTCAACCAAAACAATCCAAACTGAAATAACGTGTAGGCAACTATAGATGGGGGTGAATAGAGTTTGTGTCGATAATCACCAAATAAAAAATTTAACTCTATCACAAACAGAATATAATCAGAGAATTGAATGCAGAAATAATAAAGATCAAGAAGAGCATACGCAAACACAGCAGTTTTAACCTGGTTTCCCTCGTGGAGGACTAGTCCAGGCCTGAGAACTCTAGCTCAGGATTGAAATCCACTATTTGTGAAATAGTGTACAACCACGTACCTTTACTCAGAAGAGCATGCCAACTTCTTACAAACACGAGCCTTTGAAGCGCTCGCAACTTTAACTTCGCAGTGGTGAAACTTGAAATTTTCCAAGTGACTTCTTTTCAACTCTTACACAAAAACTTCTAGCTGAATCGTACTTGAGCACCTTGGGGCTTAGGAAGTTTTGTGGCTAGTAGATTGGAAGAGTAAGGCTTAGGTAGTATAAGGCATAAATGATTGAGAATGAGAGATTGAAAGATGATATGAAATGAGATAAATCAAGCCTTATTTATACTACTCTGGGGAGGCAAGGTTCAGCCCGAATTTTGCCCCAAGAATTGAACGTTGGACAGCTTGCAATGAGCATACCCTAAAAATCAGCTCCTAGAATTTAGGGGACAGAGTTCGGCCCGAACTCTGTATGGGGGCAGAGTTCGGCCCGAACTCTGCCTCCTAGGTAACAGAATGGCCTTTGGGCTTGGTGGAGCTTGGGCTTGGTTCAGAAATTAGTCTATTTTTATGGTAGAGCTTGGAGAGATATATCTAGGGGTTGAGATGACACAGTGCGACTCAACGTACATATTCTCCTAGACTTAATAAATTGAAGATTACAGACTTAGAACAAATAGGAAAACCAAGAGCCCTTTGATGACGCCTTTCTTATGATATTTGAGCAGATCTGAAGACGTCTTTTTCTTTGACAGCAGTCGTCCAAAGATATACAGATCTAGAAATCTGAATACCTTTCGGGAGCTTCGCCTTTGAACCCCCGACCGATGCGAGGCCCCGGATAGGTCGCTAGGCGGTTCGAAAAAATCTTTTTGTATGATGCCGTCTTTGGTCCATCATTAATTCTTCATTGTCTATGTCCTGGTTTGATCATGTTTGATCATGCTTACTGCTTGTCTATAAATACATGTTAGGCGAACAAAATATGTTGCAGTACGATACAAGCATGGCAATATGATATAGGACAATTAGGACAATGCTAAGTTTAAGTAGAAACATGATAGTGAGTATATGAATATTAGTGACATCATTATGTTAAACTTAATTGATTAGCCATTTTCAAAAATACGATGTAATTATTGGGCTAACAAAAACAAGAGCCATATGAACCCTAACATAAAAAACCTCATATTTTTATATTTTAACCTTAAAAAACCGTAGCCCCTCTCTCCATCCATTACAAAATTTTGAAACTCCTTCCCAGATAAATTCAGCCGCATCACCTTATGGTGTAACGATAGTTTCGACCCCTTCTCGACCTTCCGTGACTCTCCACGAATATTCCTTGTGAAGCTAACACGACCCAATATCACCTGAAGTCTAAATCCAAGTCTGAATTTATTCCAGCAGGTATGTTATTTTGTATTTAGGGTTTCATGTACTTTCCGACCTCATCTTTTCGTAAAAATTAAACCAATGGAAAGACCTCTGTGTCTATTTTCATGTCCAATTGGCCACCCACACAGTTCCAAATGGTTTGGCCGGGGCATCCATTCTATGAAAAGGTGTCTTTAACAAACTAGATCTCTTGCGAGCCAATTTTTATCTACTTTCGGGCCACTTCGGCCTTCCGTTTATTTTTGGTAGGAAACTAGAATTCCTAAGCTTTCCAACGCATATACTGTCATGCCCCAATTCCGAAGAATTGATAGTCGTCCCCCCGGACGTGATGTCGTGCGAACTTAGGTTGCGATCGAACAAGGTATAGTCATAAGGTAATCCTAAACACAACATCTAAGAGAGAGAGAGAGAGAGAGTGCAAACAAATTGAAATAATACATTGAGACAGATAAACTTTTCTTTTTATTGATGTAATGCCTGTGGTTCGTATTACGTATCTTGGTATACGTGTACATATTTTGACTCGTATTGCATGTCTTCCTGCTTGGTTTATTTGGCATTTTCATTGCTTGGTTCACCTTGGGATTGGTTCGGCTAGGCTTGGGTTTGCTTATTTGGTTCATCATGAACCAAGTGGAGAACCCCTACCTACCACCACCATCTCCATTTATTAATCCCAACCACCTTTCTCTCTCTTCATTCAATTTTCTCATTACTGCTCTTTCTCTTCTTCTTTCTCACCGAACCCCCACCGTAGGCAAGTGTAACTTGCTTCATGAAGGAACTCCTATTTTATTGTTCCATTTTCTTCTCCACAAGATTCTAAGCCTCTTTAGTATTTAGTGTTTTCAAATTCTATGGCTCATTCCATATAGATCTAAGTTTCTAGTATTTTTGATCTTCTTAGTTTTGATCTACTAAAATAGCTTGTTTTTGAAAATTAAGAGTTTCATGTAGTAGGCCTCATGATTTGGCACAAGTTTGGTTTTGGGATGGCCGAATTTCACCAAGTCCTGGCCGAGATGGAGTTATCTTGAGTTCTGAGCTTTTACGCATGTTGACCTTGCCATATGGAGAAGATATAGTTTTACGCACACGTTTTACGTGCCAGCGTATTGTTCAGCCTTTTACGCTCACGTCTTAACGTGTTCGCGTAGTGCCCCTTTACGCTCACGCATCGCGTGCCAAGCGTACTCGTTTTACGCTGAGCTAATCGATTTTACGCTCGGGACTCTCCCGCTCGCATAAAATCGAGCTAGCTTAAAATCCCTAGCTCGAGCCGGCTCTCACGAGCGTAAAGTTTGCCGAGTGTTCATCGCGTAAAGCTTTGATCGAGAGTTGGCGTGCGTAAATCTTACGAGCGTAAAGCCCGGCTAGCGTAAAACCCCACCCACATGTACCCTTGCTCGCGTAGAGCTATCTTACCTTGCTCTTGCTAGCGTAAGCCACTTTACGCTTGAAGGCCCTTGGTCTAGCGTAGTCGTACGAGCGTAAAGACTTGAGTTCCTATGGCGTACACCTTTACCCTTTTTATATTTTTACGCCCATTTTATATCCTTACGCCTTTGGTCATGAACTTGATAATCACAAATTTATTTAATATGTTTGGAAATGATAATTGAACATGGCATGGTATGACAAGTATACCTGAAATGATTATCTCGAATTGCTATTGCGACGGCTAACATGACATGACACGACCTGACAAGAATAATTGACCTGGACACCGTGGACGATTGTATTTGTACAAATAAACCAGTACTGTATTGCATCATGTCTAGGACAGGAAACCCTGAATACCACGGTCAGGGGTACCTACTGAAATCAACTACGGCTAATAACTAGAATAATTCAGTAGTTATGAAGAGATTTTCCAGCTACAAGCAATCCCGTTATCTGGGCACACTAGCAGACTTGTAGCCTACCGACGAGTAGGGCACATTTCCAGCACACAGTCATGTGGTGCACCCTTCATAAACGAACATTCGACCTGTACAAGATTGTTACATGACAGAATTATTTATACTGGCCTTAACAATAAAGATCAGGGGACCAGTTCTGTTCAGGCGAAGGGTTACAACCCCGGTCCTTGTTTGGTTTAAGGGTTATAACCTGGCTCCCGGAGCAGTTCTGTGTCCTCTTTTCGTTTATTGTCTTAATGCTCTGTATGCCATGTTCGTCATGTTTTACTTATTTTAATAGCATGATTATTTATACTGGCCTCAACCATAAAGATCAGAAGTCCAGTGCTGTTCAGGCGAAGGGTTACAATCCTGATCCTTGTTTGGTTTAAGGGTTGTAACTAGCTCCCGGAGCAGTTCTGTGTCCTCTCTTCGTTTATTGACTTATTTCACCCTACGTTCCTGCTTACCAACAAGTAGTTGAGACGGGTTCTATTCAGGTGAAGGGTTACAACCCCGGTCCTTGTTTGGTTTAAGGGTTATGACCTGGCTACTTGAATAGTTTCCTCGTACTCAGTTTATTGTTGTTATATTTGCTATTATCAGTTTCGTTTTAATCGTCTTTAATATTCTATTGTGATTGTTGGTTTTAGTTCCTAAGTGAAGCCTCCTTTGTGGCACTTGCTCTTTTTGGGGTCTGACCCAGCTGGTTTTGTGTGGCCAGATATCGGAGCAGCTCCAAAGGTTCTACCTACCTTCCAGCCAGATGGTGACCACCAGGCGTAACCCTGGCAACGAGTGGGTTTCTTTTGTTCTCCTACTTCATTATAAATTATTCTTTTGAGGCGTTTAGCCGACGAGCACGTGTTAGCTCGGTTGTACCTTTATTTACTGTCTGCCTACGGGCTGTAACATGATTGACAAATCTTAGGGTTGATCATGTATGACTGAAACTCTTGCTAGTCTTGACATTTTATAATGACTAGCTTCATGATTAACTGAATATGTAATGTTTGGGACGCCTTATTATTATGTATTTGGTGATCTTACATCTTGCAATACTTACTTACTTGCTTGCGATTGAGACACTAGGCTTGTTCATGACCATAGGAGACTGATAGATTGTAGTTAAACCCTCATATATCTAGACAGCCGTGACCGTATAGTAAGATGGATTTCGTTTTATTATACGTAGCTGGCTATGTATGCCCCCGCTCTCCAGTATTCTGGTTCTGGGGCGTTACATGGTTTAAGTGGTGGCCCATGTAGGTCTTGTAAATAAAGATATGTGAGGGTTTACCGAATAGATGTCTCAATCAGTACTCGCCCTTGATCTCTGGTCGTATCTTCTAAATCCCTGAAATTTTGACCTGATCACATGTTTGTGTCGTTAATCTGTCCTGGTCCTTCCTTATTGTTCCCTATGTTATCTTCTTCAGCGGCATTGTTCCTGGACCTGCCGATCAGCAAGGCGGAGCACCACCTGTGGACCAGCAGCAACCAGGAGATCAGGCCCAGCATTCAGGAGTGGCCTCCAGAGTCGTGCCTATTGGAGGAGAGCCACCAGTTCAGCCCGTCCAGCCTGCAGATCCTGATGATGACACTTTGGTGGGTCTCATCCGGTCATTATTAGCTTCCCAGGATCGTCGAGGAGATGCCTTGCACCAAGTAGTGGCAGATCTATGACCAGAGGAGGTCATCAGGGTAATAGCCCGGCCAACAGCTTCAAGCGCTTAAACCCTCCATTCTTCGACGGCAGTGAAGATGCTATTGCTGTCGATGTATGCCTTCAGGACACAGAGGTGATTCTAGAAGAAGCTAGGACTCCAGAAGACGAAAAGGTGGCCGTGGTGTGCCTGCAGTTATTGGATCTTGTCCGCAGCTGGTGGGCGTCATAGGCCGTCGGATTAGTGGCACCCATTGCCTGGACAGTCTTCAGGGAGAGATTCCAGACCAAGTATTTTGACGCTGTAGCTCGGTACGATCTACAGACGAGGTTCACTAATTTGAAGCAGATGGGCAGGATGGTCGATGGATATGTGGCCAAGTTCTCCCGAGTTAGTCGGTTTGCTCCTACCTTGGTGGCGACCGAGTTCGACAGAGCCCTTCGGTTCCAGCATGGGCTTCACTTGGAGATTCTCTTGGCCGTAGAGCAGTTTGAGCATCAGACTTTTGATGCGGTATTGAGAGCAGCTAGGAGGCATGAGTATACCTCCCAGAGGATCATGGACAGGACCGGGGGTCGGAAGCGATCCCATGGTCAGATGAATCAGTCTTCAGTACCAGCCCCAACGGCTAGAGGTTTGACCATTGGAGCTCCGAGGCGGGTGGCCTCATTGACGTCGATTCAGCATTTAGCCCCGACGCACCCCAGCAGCAGAAGCAGTCTTCCGCAGTGGGATGTTCACACTGCGGGAAGCCGGGGCATGTGGTATCAGAGTGTCGTAGAGCACAGGATTTGTGTTTGGTTTGTGGTGCCCCAGACCACAGGGTTGGGAACTGCCCGAACATGGGGAGTTCATCTTCATCAGCCTTCTCTAGTCCTTCAGTTAGAGGACCAGCACCAGTCCAGCAGCAGCAGCAGCAGTACCCATTCCCGAGGCCATTGTCGACGCAGGCCCAGGCTTTCCAGCAGCAGAGACCGCAATAGTATGCCCAAGCCCAAGCCTTGATCCAGAGCAGGCAGAGAAGTTTTCAACAGAGGGGTCCCGCACCCAGAGGACATGGTCATGTGCTGGCTTTGACCTTGGGAGAGGAAGGATTGGCACCAGGTGAGGTGGTGGCAGGTACTATTCTCGTCAACACCTTTCTAGCTTTCGTATTATTTGATTCTGGTGCCTCGCATTCATTTATGTCTGCACGATTCACGACACGGATAGGATTGAAGCCCGAGTCATTATCAGTGAGGCTCAATATACTTACTGGTAACGGACTTGTGGGAGTAGATAGAGTGTTTTCCTCGTGTCAGATCATAGTTAGCGGTAGAGAGTTTCCCGCTAGGTTGATAGAATTCCCGATGGCCGACTATGATGTGGTATTAGGGATGGATTGGTTGAGAGACCAGTATGCTAGAATAGACTGCCATATTGGCAGGGTTGTTTTTAGCATTCCAGGCGAGCTAGAGTTTTCCTTCTCCCGAGGCGAAGTTGAACCTTCTCCTCCAGTATTGCGGATGGCAGTAGCAGTAGTGCAGTTACCCCGGATAGTCGAAGAGTTTCCAGATGTTTTCACAGAAGAGCTACCAGGAATACCGCCAGAGCGAGAGATCGAGTTTACTATCGACTTGGTCCCAGGGACAGCCCCAGTGTCGGAAAGAGTCTACAGGATGGCGCCGTCAGAATTGGAGATATTGTACAAGATGATTGAAGAACTTAGAACCAAGGGATTCATTCGTGCAAGTGGATCGCCTTGGGGAGCTCCGATGCTTCTTATGAAAAAGAAGGATGGTACATCCAGATTATGTGTTGATTATCGTACCTTGAACTCAGTGACAATCAAGAACAGATACCCTCTCCCGAGGATAGATGACTTTTTTGATCAACTCAAGGGAGCGGCAGTATTCTCGAAGATTGATTTATGGTCAGGATATCATCAAATCAGAGTCAGAGAGCAGGACATCCCGAAGACAGCTTTCCGATCTAGATATGGACATTGGGAGTTCCTTGTTATGCCCTTTGGAGCAACCAATACGCCGGCTGTATTCATGGACCTCATGAATCATATCTTTATGCCTTATTTAGATCAGTTCGTGATTGTGTCCCTAGACGACATCCTGCTCTACAGCAAGAGTAAAACAGAGCATGAGCAGCATCTCAGAGTTGTCCTCCAGATTCTCCGAGAACACTAATTGTATGCCAAGTTCAGTAAATACGAGTTCTGGCTCGATCGCATTTCCTACTTAGGTCATATCATCACAAGGGGAGGAGTTGAAGTAGATCCCCAGAAGATCGTGGCTATAGAATCATGGCTAGTACCTAGCACAGTTGCAGAAGTTTATAGCTTTCTTGGATTGGCCGGCTACTACCGGCGATTTATTTCAGACTTTGCTCGGATTTCAGCGCCATTGACCCAGTTGAGCCACAAAGATGTGCAGTTTGCTTGGACAGCAGAGTGCCAGGATTCTTTTAAGAAGTTGAAGCGAGGCTTGATCACGGCACCCATTCTTATGCTTCCAGATGGAACCGGGGGATTCTCAGTATATTATGATGCTTCAGGCAGAGGTTTAGGATGTGTTCTGATGCAGCATGGGAAGGTAATAGCTTATGCGTCATGCCAACTTCGTGATTATGAGAGGAATTACCCAACCCATGACTTGGAGCTGGCAGCAGTAGTGTTTACGCTTAAGTTGTGGAGGCACTACTTGTATGGAGGTAGGGTAGAGATTTTCACCGACCACAAGAGCCTGAAGTATGTATTCACTCAAAAGGAACTTAACATGCGTCAGAGGAGATGGCTGGAGCTTCTTGTGGATTATGATGTCAATTTGCAGTATCATCCAGGGAAGGTCAATGTCGTAGCAGATGCATTGAGCATGAGAGTCGGAGTTTATCTTCTAACAGCACAGCCAGAGTTGTTAGAGGATCTTCAGAGGATGGGCATAGAAGTTGTCCTTCCTACCAATACGGCATTGATGGCCAGCATGCAAGTTCAGTCCACTATAGTCGAGAGGATCCGGATGGCACAGTCAGCAGATTCCAAGCTTCAGCGACTCAGAACAGAGTGTGAGGCAGGACGCAGACCAGAGTTATGCATTCATGATGATGGTACACTTCGATATGGTAAGCGTCTTTGTGTACCCAGCGGGGATATCAGATAGGAGATCATGGCAGAAGCTCACAGTTCGCAGTATTCCATTCATCTTGGTGGTATGAAGATGTACCGTGACATCTGACAGCACTTTTGGTGGAATGACATGAAGCGGGAGATAGCCCGATTTGTCTCTCGGTGTTTGGTTTGCCAACAAGTCAAGGCTGAACATCAGAGGTCAGCTGGACTTCTTCAGCCCTTGTCGATTCCAGAATAGAAATGGAAGCATATAACCATAGATTTTGTGACTGGATTACCTAGATCCCCAGCTGGTAGATATGCTATCTGGGTTATAGTTGACCGGCTCACGAAGGTGGCTCACTTTCTCCCGTTCAGAGTAGGTCAGTCGACGGCTCAACTAGCAGAGATGTACCTCAGGTTGATAGTCAGGATGCATGGAGTACCAGTCAGTGTCACCTCGGATCGAGATTCCAGATTCACTTTGCACTTTTGGCAGAGTCTCCAGAAGAGTTTGGGGACCCGTCTCCAGTTCAGTTCAGCCTATCACCCGCAGACAGATGGTCAGTCGGAGCGCACGATCCAGACCCTTGAAGATATGTTGCGGTCATGTACACTCGACCTTGGTGGTTTGTGGGAAGATCACCTGTACCTGGTAGAGTTCTCATACAATAATAGTTTCCAAGACAGTATCCAGATGGCTCCGTTCGAGGCACTGTATGACAGGAAGTACAGATCCCCGCTAGCATGGGACGATGTTGAAGAAAGGCAGATGCTCGGTCCGGAACTTATTGCCCAGACAATCTAAGTGGTCAGGAGAGTCCGGGATCATCTTTGCGTTGTCCAAGATCGCCAGCGTTATTGGGCCGATTCTTATCGACATCCCCTTGAGTTTTCTGTCGGCGACCACGTATTCCTGAGGATCTCGCCTAACCGTGGCGTCATTCGTTTCGGCGTACGGGAAAAGCTTAGTCCTAGGTATATAGGGCCATTCGATATCCTGGAGCAAGTAGGAGATGTGTCCTATCGTCTCGCTCTTCTACCGTCGCTAAGCGAGATGCATGACGTGTTCCATGTATCCCAACTACGACAGTGTATCCCGGATCCGAGTCATGTCCTTGATCATTCGGAATTGGTTGTTGGTACCAACCTTTCATATAAGGAGAGGCCCGTATCCATATTGGACCGAAGAGAGAAGATACTCAAGAACAAGACTATCAAGTTAGTCCGTGTTGCTTGGGGTCATCACTCTTTGGGTGAGTCAACGTGGGAGCGTGAGGATGATATCCGATCGCGATATCCCGATCTGTTTGACTCGTAAGGTATAATATCTTTCTTATGCCTCATGGCTTCGATTCCTTGCTTGCATGATTGATTGCCTGATTGCTTGACTAGTATAGCTTGCCTATGATTAATATAGCTTGTCCTTGCATCTCAAGCCTCTTGATTAAATTTCGAGGACGGAATTCTTTTAAGGTGGGTAGAGTTGTAATGCCTGTGGTTCGTATTACGTATCTTGGTATACGTGTACGTATTTTAACTCGTATTGCATGTCTCCCTGCTTGGTTTATTTGGCAATTTCATTGCTTGGTTCACCTTGGGATTGGTTCGGCTAGGCTTGGGTTTGCTTATTTGGTTCATCATGAACCAAGTGGAGAACCACCACCATCTCCATTTATTAACCCCAACCACCTTTCTTTCTCTTCATTCAATTTTCTCATTACTGCTCTTCCTCTTCTTCTTCTTCACCGAACCCCCACCGTAGGCAAGTGTAACTTGCTTCATGAAGGAACTCCCATTTTATTGTTCCATTTTCTTCTCCACAAGATTCTAAGCCTCTTTAGTATTTAGTATTTTCAAATTCCATGGCTCATTCCATATAGATCTAAGTTTCTAGTATTTTCGATCTTCTTAGTTTTGATCTACTAAAATAGCTTATTTTCGAAAATTAAGAGTTTTATGTAGTAGGCCTCATGATTTGGCACAAGTTTGGTTTTGGGATGGCCGAATTTCACCAAGTCCTGGTCGAGATGGAGTTTTCTTGAGTTCTGAGCTTTTACGCATGTTGACCTTGCCATATGGAGAAGATATAGTTTTACGCACACGTTTTACGTGCCAGCGTATTATTCAGCCTTTTACGCTCACGTCTTAACGTGTTCGCGTAGTGCCCCTTTACGCTCACGCATCGCGTGCCAAGCGTACTCGTTTTACGCTGAGCTAATCGATTTTATGCTCGGGACTCTCCCACTCGCGTAAAATTAGGCTAGCTTAAAATCCCTAGCTCGAGCCGGCTCTCACGAGCGTAAAGTGCCGAGTGTTCATCGCGTAAAGTTTCCCTCGCGTAAAGTTTGCCGAGTGTTCATCGCGTAAAGTTTCCCTCGCGTAAAGCTTTGATCGAGAGTTGGCGTGCGTAAATCTTACGAGCGTAAAGCCCGGCTAGCGTAAAACCCCACCCACATGTACCCTTGCTTGCGTAGAGCTATCTTACCTTGCTCTTGCTAGCGTAAGCCACTTTACGCTTGAAGGCCCTTGGTCTAGCGTAGTAGTACGAGCGTAAAGATTTGAGTTCCTATGGCGTACACCTTTACCCTTTTTATATATTTACGCCCATTTTATATCCTTACGCCTTTGGTCATGAACTTGATAATCACGAATTTATTTAATATGTTTGGAAATGATAATTGAACATGGCATGGTATGACAAGTATACCTGAAATGATTATCTCGAATTGCTGTTGCGACGGATAACATGACATGACACGACCTGACAAGAATGATTGACCTGGACACCGTGGACGATTGTGTTTGTACAAATAAACCAGTACTGTATTGCATCATGTCTAGGACAGGAAACCCTGAATACCACGGTCAGGGGTACCTACTGAAATCAACTACGGCTAATAACTAGAATAATTCAGTAGTCATGAAGAGATTTTCCAGCTACAAGCAATCCTGTTATCTGGGCGCATTAGCGGACTTGTAGCCTACCGACGAGTAGGGCACATTTCCAGCACACAGTCATGTGGTGCACCCTTCATAAACGGACATTCGACCCGGATAACCTAGATGGTCTGCAGGGCTGGTGGCTGTTGGAATAATCTCATTGCATCTTGCTAGTAACTAGGCCTGTGATAACCCTAGTTAGTTAAAGTATCAAGCCGTACTCATTGCTTTGGTTTAAGGGTTGTAACCTGGCTCCCGGAGCAGTTCTGTGTCCTCTTTTCGTTTATTGCCTTATTGCTCTGTATGCCATGCTCGTCATGTTTTACTTATTTCAATAGCATGATTATTTATACTAGCCTCAACCATAAAGATCAGAAGTCCAGTGCTGTTCAGGCGAAGGGTTACAACCCCGGTCCTTGTTTGGTTTAAGGGTTGTAACTAGCTCCCGGAGCAGTTCTGTGTCCTCTTTTTGTTTATTGACTTATTTCACCCTATGTTCCGGCTTACCAACAAGTAGTTGAGACGGGTTCTATTCAGGTGAAGGGTTACAACCCCGGTCCTTGTTTGGTTTAAGGGTTGTGACCTGGCTACTTGAATGGTTTCCTCGTACTCAGTTTATTGTTGTTATATTTGCTATTATCAGTTTCGTTTTAATCGTCTTTAATATTCTATTGTGATATGTTGGTTTTAGTTCCTAAGTGAAGCCTCCTTTGTGGCACTTGCTCTTTCTGGGGTCTGACCCAGCTGGTTTTGTGTGGCCAGATATCGGAGCAGCTCCAGAGGTTCCACCTACCTTCCAGCCAGATGGTGACCACCAGGCGTAACCCTGGCAACGAGTGGGTTTCTTTTGTTCTTCCACTTTATTGTAAATTATTCTTTTGAGGCGTTTAGCCGACGAGCACGTGTTAGCTCGGTTGTACCTTTATTTACTGTCTGCCTACGGGCTGTAACATGATTGACAAATCCTAGGGTTGATCATGTATGACTGAAACTCTTGCTAGTCTTGACATTTTGTAACGACTAGCTTCATGATCAACTGAATATGTAATGTTTGGGATACCTTATTATTGTGTATTTGGTGATCTTACATCTTGCAATACTTACTTACTTGCTTGCGATTGAGACACTAGGCTTATTCATGACCATAGGAGACTGATGGATTATAGTTAAACCCTCATATATCTAGACAGCCGTGATCGTATAGTGAGATAGATTTTGTTTTATTATGCGTAGCTGGCTATGTATGCCCCGCTCTCCAGTATTCTGGTTCTGGGGCGTTACATGGTTTAAGTGGTGGCCCATGCAGGTCTTATAAATCAAGATATGTGAGGGTTTATCGAATAGATGTCTCAATCAGTACTCGCCCTTGATCTCTGCTCGTATCTTCTAAATCCCTGAAATTTTGACCTGATCACATATTTGTGTCGTTGATCAGTCCTGGTCCTTCTTTATTGTTCCCTATGTCGTCTTCTTCAGCGACATTGTTCCTGGACCTGCCGATCAGCAAGGCGGAGCACCACCTGTGGACCAGCAGCAACTAGGAGATCAGGCCCAGCATTCAGAAGTGGCCTCCAGAGTCGTGTCTATTGGAGGAGAGCCACCAGTTCAGCCCGTCCAGCCTGCAGATCCTGATGATGGCACTTTGGTGGGTCTCATCCGGTCATTATTAGCTTCCCAGGATCGTCGAGGAGATGCCTTGTACCAGGTAGTGGCAGATGCTCTGACCAGAGGAGGTCATCAGGGTAATAGCGCGGCCAACAGCTTCAAGCGCTTGAACCCTCCATTCTTCGACGACAGTGAAGATGCTATTGCTGCCGATGCATGGCTTCAGGACACAGAGATGATTCTAGAAGCAGCTAGGACTCCAGAAGACGAAAAGGTGGCCATGGTGCGCCTGCAGTTATTGGATCTTGTCCGCATCTGGTGGGCGTCACAGGCCGTCGGATTAGTAGCACCCATTGCCTGGGCAGTCTTCAGGAAGAGATTCCAGACCAAGTATTTTGACGCTGTAGCTCGGTACGATTTACAGACGAGGTTCACCAATTTGAAGCAGATGGGCAGGACGGTCGATGGATATGCGGCCAAGTTCTCCTGACTTAGTCGGTTTGCTCCTACCTTGGTGGCGACCGATTTCGACAGAGCCCAGCGGTTCCAGTAGGGGCTTCACTTGGAGATTCTCTTGGCCGTAGAGCAGTTTGAGCATCAGACTTTTGATGCGGTATTGAGAGCAGCTAGGAGGTATGAGTATACCTCCTAGAAGATCGTGGACAGGACCGGGGGTCGAAAGCGATCCCATGGTCAGATGAATCAGTCTTCAGCACCAGCCCCAGCGGCTAGAGCTTTGACCATTGGAGCTCCGAGGCGGGTGGCCTCAGGGACGTCGATTCCGCAGTGGGATGTTCATACTGAGGAAAGCCGGGGCATGTGGTATCAGAGTGTCGCAGAGCACAGGGTTTGTGGTGCCCCGGACCACAGGGTTGGGAACTGCCCGAACAGGGGGAGTTCATCTTCATCAGCCTTCTCTAGTCCTTCAGTTAGAGGACCAGCACCAGTCCAGCAGCAGCAGCAGTACCCATTCCTGAGGCCATTGCCGACACAGGCCATTTGGATGCTGGACTGATAGCTATTGTTGTATGCAAATTTGGTCAACGGTAGATGAACGTCCCAACTCGACTTGAAGTCAATTGTACAGAGCCGTAAAATGTTTTCGAGAATCTGATTCACATGTTCCGTTTGGCCGTCGGTCTGGGGATGGTAAGCTGAGCTGAAATGCATCTTGGTACCTAGAGCCGGCTGAAGGCTACTCCAGAAGTGCGATAGAAATCGTGCATCATGATCAAAGATGATAGATACGAGGACTCCGTGCAGCCGTACTATCTCATCAAGATAAATCTGAGCCAGACGATTAATGCTCCAAGTAACTTTATTGGCAGTGAAGTGTGCTGACTTGGTTTGTCAATCAATGATGACCCAGATGACATCATTTTCCCGCAACATCTTCGGCAGGCCAACAACAAAGTCCATAGTGACATGATCCAATTTCCATTCTGAAATGGCAAGGTTCTGCATCTTTCCGCCCGGTCTCTGATGCTCAGCTTTTACCTGCTTACAGGATATGCATTGGGACACGAAGAGTGCCATATCTCTCTTTATTTCGTGCCGCCAGAAGGTCATACGGAGGTCCTTGTACATCTTTGTGCTGACAGGATGCAAGGTATATTTTACGTAGTGTGCCTCCGTCAATCTCTCCTTTCTCAGTTCTGAATCGTCCGGAACGCATAGCCTACCCTTCAATCGAAGCACGCCAGTTTCGTCTACCATAAAGTCGATCATACTATCCGTTGAAATTTGCACTCGTACTTTTTTCAATCGAAGCACGCATAGCGTACCTTCAATCGAAGCACGCCGGTCTGTGCCACATCTCTCTTTATTTCGTGCCACCAAAAGGTCATACGGATTATCCTTCTAAGCGGTCTTGATTCTTTCCCGCAAGCTCAGCTCTAACTGTAACTACGCCAACTGCATATCCCTGAATCGAACCCAGAGGTCGATGCCCATCTCTTCTAAGTCGCATAGCAATCTGCGGTCGATGGATAGTGAGGCAATATACTTCTGACTCAGAGCATCTGCTACAACATTTTCTTTGTCCGGCGTATAGTCAATAGTCAAGTCATAATCTTTGATCAGTTCAAGCCAACACCTTTGTCGCAAGTTCAGCTCCTTCTGCGTGAATAGATACTTGAGGCTCTTGTGATTCGTATAGATCGTGCACGCCATACCATAAAGATAGTGACGCCATAATTTTAATGCAAACACAATCGTCGCTAACTCTAGGTCATGGGTAGGATACTTCTTCTTATGTGGCTTTAGAGGTCAAAAATCAAAAGATATCACCTTGTTCCGTTGCATCAGCACACACCCCAAATCCTGGCCGGACGCATCACTGAAGATCTGGAATCCCTCAATCCCTTTTGGATGTACAAGTATCGGGACCGAGACGAGCCATTGCTTTAACTCCTGGAAGGAAGCTTCACAGTCGTCTGACCATTCAAAAGCGACTCCTTTTTGGGTAAGGCGAGTCAGAGACGACACGATCTTTGCGAAGACTTTTACGAAGCATCGATCGTATCCTGCTAAGCCAAGGAAGCTTCGAATCTCGCTGACTGACGCTGGCCATTTCCAATCAATAACGATTTCAACTTTCTTTGGGTCGACTGCAATGCCTTCGGATGAAATGATATGTCTGAGGAATGCGACGTTGTTCAGCCAAAATTTATACTTGCTTCAGTTTGCATACAACTGGTTGTCCCAAAGGGACTGAAGCATGGTCCGCAGATGCTCAGCATGTTGCCACTTGTCCTTCGAGTAGACGAGTATATCGTCGATAAAGACTACTATGAACTTGTAGGGAAAGGATCAAAACACCCGATTCAATAAATCTATGAAAGCAGCTGGGGCATTCGTTAGGACGAACAACATTACCAGGAATTCATAATGGCCGTATCGAGTGCGAAAGGCTGACTACGACACATCGTCCGGCTTGATCTTGAGTTGATGGTAGCCCGATCAAAGATCAATTTTAGAAAATACCGAAATGCCTTACAACTGATAGAATAGGTCGTCTATGCGGGACAATGGATATTTGTTCTGAACGGTGGCTTTGTTTAGCTCTCGGTAGTCGATACGAAGACGCATTGAGCCATTATTCTTTTTGACGAACAATACAGGTGCTCCCCATGGTAAGACAATAGGCCATATGAATCCCTTGTCGAGCAACTATTGTAACTGTACTTTAAGTTTTTTAAGTTCTGCAGGAGCCATTTTGTATGGAGCTTTAGAGATCGGTCGAATTTCGGAGAATGTGTCAATGGTGAACTCGATCTCTCGATCAGGTAGCATGTTGGGCAGCTCATCTGAAAATATATTTGGAAATTCTGCCACAACGTCGGTCTGACCCGCGTTTGCACCATCCTATCATATATCTTGAACGGACGCTAGATAGACTTCACATCCGAAATACAACATTCGACGAACAGATATTGTCGAGATCACCATGCAGGCCGGCGATGCCTCACCACACGAATAGCAGAATTCAGGCACTTCAGGTATATGGAAGGTGACCGTCTTTCTGGAACAATCGATAGTTGCATTGCACGGACTGAGCCAATTCATTCCCAGAATGATATCATAGTCCTTAATGTCTAGGACTATCGTATCAAGACCTACCTTTTGACCACCTATACAGATGATTCCGTTTTTGTCGGCTAAGTTTGCAAGTATTGACATGCCCGACGGTATGGTGACGCTAAGATTAAGTCCTAACGATGTCACAAAAAAATTGTGTTCGACGATAAAATTTGTCGATATAAAGCTATACGTAGCACCCGAATCAAACAATACACGAGCAGGTTTGTTATTGAAATGCAGTATGCCTGTCACGACTGTGTCAAATATGAACGCTTCATCCCGGGTTATGGCGTAGACGCGCCCTTGGGCATTGGGTCGACGGTCTTCGCCATTTTATGGCACGGTTTGTTGGGCTCTTGACGCTGGACCCTGATTCCCTGGACGGTGTTGTTGATGTTGAGGCACCATTGGGTTCGGCCTTCTGGTCGGGCAGTTTGAACGTAGATGGCCCATTTTGCTACAGTGCCATCATTCGCCTTCAGAGACATTCATTTGCATGGTGCCCAAAATTATTACATTTGCGGCAGCGAGTTCCTAGGTTCCTCCCTTGGTATCTGCCCTGATTGCCGTTGTTTGGATGCTTGTTCACATTGTTTCCCCCTGTATGGCTAGGGCGCTTGTGATTTTATGTTTGCATAGAGACTCGCCCATGGTCTTATATTCAGGCACCGATACATGGGCAGAGATAGATGGACGTAGACGCACTTCGAACCGTCGAGCGCGACTCTCCGTTGTCGGCAACAATGCTCCAACAAATTTGGCTAATTTTTTGAATTCTGCTGCGTACTGTCGCACCGTCATGTTCTCTTGCTTCAACTGCATAAATTCATTCTTTTTTTTCCAGTCGAATGGCTGTGGGAAGGTACTTGATTTCAAATGCCTTTCTGAATGTAGCCCAAGGAATCGTCGCTGTCTCGTCTTCACACCGGATTGCTTATTTTGTACCGACCACCAATCGTGCACGTTTAATCGAAGTAGAAGTTGTGCACATGCGAGTTTCTTTGAGTCACCGACACCCAGAAGTTCAAAACGGTCTTCCAACTCCTCCAACCAGTCGATCACCAGAGAGGGATCTTCAGTACCGTTGAAGGAAGTACGACAATTCTTTGTGAATTTTGATACCTTAAAGTTGGAACTTTTTGGTGTTGCAGGTAGACGTTCGGGCACTTCTGGTTCGTTTTCAATCGGTCGGACCGCATGCTTGGTCACACCAGGCATTGTCGCAGAATTATTGTTATTGGCCACAACTGTCTAGAATATCTATTAAAGGGTGTCAAGTTGTTTCTGTTGTAACTTGCATTGGGCCTCAAATCGGTTCTCAAAATGAGTCTCGTGCCTCCGTCTGCTGTCGATGGAGCTCATTCTAGCGCTGGTTGGCCTCGGGCTGACGTTGTTGCACCTCTAGCATACGTAACATCCGTTCCATAGGGGCATTCAAGGGTTTAGGCCTTGAGCTACTCGAGCCGCTCGTGGAACTTTCCTCGTTCATGACCGCAACTTCTCCAGCTTCCACAATATAAAAGCAACTCTCGTTAGTTTCAAAAAATGTCATGGGTTCACCGTATAGAACAACTCATCTCATCGACATAAGGTCAATGGTTCGGGACTCGAGACTCGAGACTGGAGGCAAGGACGTAAAGCCGTGCTCTGATACCATTATGTCACGTTCCGATTCCGAAGAATCAATAGTCGTCCCCCCGGGCGTGATGCCGTGCGAACCTAGGTTGCGATCGCACAAGGCATAGTCATAAGGTAATCCGAAACATAACATCTAGGAGAGAGCACAGACAAATTGAAATAACACATTGAGACATGGAAGCTTTTCTTTTTATTGATAATAGACATTATTTACAAGACTCTATTACAATCATACTGCACGGGCTTTACAAAATGACTTGATTACAAAATGAACGCCAATGAGATAGTCATTCCATACTTACATTCCCTCAATTTATAACAAAAGTATTTCAGCCACCAGGAATGGAGGGAAGTCGAGACATGTTTCATGGACTGTTGCAGAGTGTCTTCAAACGTGGAGTAGCGAGAGTCTTCGACGCACGGTCGAAGCTTCAAAATATGAATGTCACCTTGGTTAGTTGGTATGTTCCTCTGGATTCGCGGCATCTGCGGATAGCAAGGGTCAGTATGATTATATGTACTGGCGAGTGGCTAATTAAACCCAAGCTTCCATTTGTTCAAGCAGTTTTATAAAAATATGTTAGCTATTTTGTGATCTTTCTAACCATCCTGATTGATTTGCATGTTAACATGTTAAGAGGCAAGCATTTGATAGGAAATAAAACATAACTTACGATCTTACCCACGAGAGAGCGTGCCGTTGCTGCGTAACTTACCATGTTCCTTCCCTGTCATATTTATAACAAGCTTATAATTTATATGCAAGTGTGGGTCACTGAAAATTCAAGCCATCCTGGACATATAGCGTGGTCGAGACGATGACCCTTTCAGTGCGGGTAGCTAGCCCCGCTGAAAGTCTTGAATGACTCGTGCTAGCATCCAGCACAGCTATCTTGCATTCCTCCTAGGGCAAAATGGTCCCGTGGCCTCGGGTTGCCGTTTGAGGAAGTGAAGCCTTGCACGCAAGTTGTCCATGATCGTGCTTAAGTTAACAAGTTATTCAAAGCACGTTTTATGGTATCGTTGGGACTATTATGTAATTGATTCATTTACTTGGTTTTGCAGATCCTGAAATAATTATATCCCTTTTCTAGAACCTTATCATTTATCTTTTTGAGCATATAACTTGTATTTTCCGAGTAAATCATTCTAATTCGATATAGTTATCCGAGTTCTTGTTTTTGAAATAGAGGGTCGAGGTGAAGGAGGTCAGTCACTCACCTTAGTCTTTTGCTTCAGGCAAGGGACTGGTTGGATGCGCTTAGACATCGCCTACACAATCACCTGCAATCGCATAAGCAACTGATTAAAACACTGTGTTATTCAAGGGATTCGATATGAATGCGAAGTTCAAAAATACAAGCCATGAAAACCATCGAAAATATTCACGAAAACGCATTCACGAAAACCAAAGCCAAAGCCAGAGCAAGTACGACATGAAAACCATAACAACGGGAGGTCTCTCTCGATTCAGCCGCAGAGCCAATCCTTGAGGCGCAACCCGTTGAATATGTGACTTGATTCTGAAGAAGCCTTTTAATAATAAGAAAATGATCTTAATTCAATCGTTTCCGTTCGACCGATTAAATCGATCCCAACCTATCGGTCCCGACTAAATTGGTAGCGGCAATGTTCCTTTCTCGTGCACCCCGTGGATAAAAATGGGGCATGATGTAGGGACGGGGCCCTACATAGACTTTGCAGCATTTTGGTTTCATTTGATATTTATTAAAAATCTAGGCATTTCACTGTAATATCGAAACATCAAAATCTATGAGTTCTACGTGTCCAATTGATTTAAAACTTCTTATACCATTACGAAATTAATTATTGCACATATTTTCATTGTAAATATATAATTTTACCTATTTTATGTGATTTCCAAAATAATTTTTATATATTTCTTGTTTTGGGGCTCATATTGTATACCTAGTCTAGGAGCATTGTTGTAGAATCAATCTAGGACTTGTATACTTTATTTTTTACCAATAAAATATAATAAATAATGTATACTATATTTATATTTTCCATAATTTAAACTAATATTTTATGTTAATAATAAAATACTTTTATAGAAAGATTTGATACTTTATGAGTTATATTGTGTAGTATAGACATTATGACTATCTTTGGTGTATAGATATTATTATGGATCATATTTGAAAAGTCCATATATGGTAATTCATTAAGAGTTATTAATAATAGGATACTTATTATAGGTAGACTTGGTGGGAGTACCGAGGACATTGGAGTTGGTCAGACGTACACACAGACAGAGGTTACAAGCAAATGTATCTTGCCAATGTTACGGTTTACTACCTTTTTCTTTTTATTGTTGTATTATTCTCATTTATTATTGTCATAACGTAGGATTGGTCGGTATTTAGAATCCGTATCATATTAGGGTGCCGATGTTATTTTATTGACATTGTATATCGACATTAGGCATTGCGTGCATTATGTCGTGTTCATTGACACGATAGACCGCGGAACATGCATACGATGGATGATGATGATATGATATGGAGTCTGACATGAGATATTCGTGGCTAGGGACTCTGTGATGGCATGTAGTACTAGCTCGTATGACTTGTTACTGGTACATGATTCATACGTGACTTGACTTGATAGTTTAGAGCATGGGGAGGGGAGGACTCCACCGAAATATCTGACCAACTAGACTCGTGATCATGCTTCCATATTTGGGACTTGGTTATTTTACTTATGGTCATGGTCTCTGTGGCAGAGCTATGATATTGTTTACTTGTTCGCCCATCGGTGTCACAGCACGGTGCTATGGGTGATTGCCAGTACAGTTTGGCCTGGTATTAGGATTATCCTCAACTGCATATTTGCACTTAGATGGTTATGGTAGTTATCCTTCGTTTTAGAGATATTCTCTTTACTGTTACTTGGCATGTATGATATGCACCTTGCTAGTCCCCTGAGGACCTGGTGATCTCTCCAGGTAGTCTATAGAGCGGAGTTGGTAAAAAAATAATGGTTGCTATTTACTATTTTAGGTATCTCTTGTGATTACATATTCATCTCTATTTATTTACATTCTGCTTGTTAGTCTAGTATTTGTAGACTCAAGTTATTCTTTCGAGTCTATTCGGACAAATGTAGAATGGGGTGCACACTATGTTATATATTGTTCATTCTTGCATTCTATTACTGTGGATTGAGACTTAGATATATTATTGATTAGTTTAAATAGTTGGTCGTTAGAATATAGCTTATATAAATTAAAGCTGGGCTAGAGTCCACTTGATACATAGCTAGCATATACACGTTTTTCTAGTCCTATATATTTTGGAACTATGGTATTACATTTTTTGTGTTGGCCCATGCAAGTCAGATCATATCGTTTTGATTACATTACTGTGCCGAGCGATCCTACAATGGGATATTGTATTAGGATCTCAATCCACAATTGCTTTAAAAATTCTTTTGTTTTTATCTATCGCCTTTGAAACTCATAATTGAAGTCGATCATCCTTCTTGAACTCCTTGTATTTGACTCTCGTCTTTTTCTATTTCAAAAAGATGAATACTCGTGCTTGATGAACCATTTGGATTATATTCCATCGTTTGATATAACATAGTTGATAGAAGTGTTTTAAAAAGGAATTAGTTATCTAAGGTAGTAAGGATTTGGATAGACGTTTCAATTAGATAGACATAGTAGATCGGACTGACAAAATAGAATTCTTATAGGAGACGTAACCTAAGAGAGATTCTAATATCAATAGGCTACACCCATTCATTCACCTATGATATAGAGATGATAGAGAAATAACAAGGCTTTATTTGCTTTAGAAAGGAAGGTATGATATGTTTTCAATCATAATGAATGAAGTGACTGGTAGAATATATGGTAGAATTTTAGAGTTTGATGCAGTTTCCTAATTAGAATATGATCACTCCCATGAAAGACTATAGTTGAAAGAATTTAAAAGTCTTGTTATGGATAGATGATTCGATAAGGTACTGTAGAATCCTTATAGACTTTTTATGGTTGTAATAAGATTTAGAAATTTTTTAATTGAAGGATATAGAAAACATGAAGGTATGCATATGTAAAGTTACCTCGGACAGTAACCCGAAGGATCTTTACTAAGGAGATTCTTATCAAGGGAATGAATCAAAATGATGCATGATGATAGATTGTGCCATGGTGCCGACCTAGGAATATTTGTTTGAAGAATGGCAATGTGTCACGACCCGCACCCGTTTTTTCCCTTCTGGATGCGAGTGCGTGCGCAAGCTAGCCTATGACACGGTATCAGCGGTAGAATACTGTCTAGACAATAATGCTCAAATCACAAAATGCTCATAATTATTTTCTTTGTTGCTCATTCATAAAATACTAAATGAATTTACAACATTCTATGTTTACATTTGAAGAAAAGTACAATACCTCACAAGATCTAATACAACAATTTTATACATCCTAACTAGCTTCAAGGTTGACCTCAGCATATACACCCGTATCTCCCCAAGAATTTGATGCTAAATAGTAGTCGCGACTAATCTGTAAAATATTAGTTTCCAGTCTGGAATAGAACGAGTACAATTCAAGCATGCAGTTCCAAACATATGATAACGACTATAAAAATAATAAAAAGTCATGACATACATGATAAAAGAAATAAACTATAAAACATGGCACGAAAAAATATGGTGAAATAGTTAATCATGAACTATAAGGACAAGTGAATCATGGAACAAGGAAACTTGACCAACTACGTGATTTGAAGTACACATTTCAATATGTGATCAGGCTGGTCCACTACACCGTACGATCTACATAGGATTTGTATTCTCACTGTCTACAATGCATGAAATAAAATACGGACTACATTGCATGAAATAAAACACAATCTATATTGCATGAAATAAAGCACAGTCTATGGGATTGATCACATATATACTTAGTACGTACTTTTCCTTCCGACTACTACACATGGATTAGTCACGACAATAAATCACGAAACATGGTAAAATAAAACATGATATCATGACTAAAATCCATATGACACTAACCCGTGTAACGAACGTGTCAAGACTCAAATATGTATCACTAATCATGAAATTATAGTAATTAACAATACTAGAAATAAAACATGAACTGTACTCGCCTTGTTTCCTGAGCTGCTGATAAAGGTCTGGTTAAGCAAAGAAAGCCAACTTTCGCAAACGTCCTCAGATGCTGAAATAAATATCAAAAACATATTTGCTATAAATGATATGTCTAAAAATGCCAACCCAAAAGTCCAATTCGGGACACATGGGCAAAATCATAACTTCGGGTCAAAATAATGTCCGTCGTTGGACCCACTTTGAACCGAAAAGTGTGCCAGTATCTACAGTCTTTAAAGTCATCAAACTATATGTATACGGGTCTAGTTTGACGATACGAATCCAACCGTATATCTAAAGTTGGATTTCAATGGGCCGTGCAAAATTTCGTCCGTTGGATCAGGTCGCGGGCCTGCCAAAATTGTCATGACCCGCACCCACTGTGAAGGTACGAGTACGTAACAGCGCCCAGCCTACGCCGCAGTGTCGGCAGTAGAACGCTGTTATAGGTCACTATCTATCCATCAACTCATGCAGTATATAATGTACTCATCATGATCAACTCCGAACGGAGGACAAGTATAAGATATTGTATCTCAATCGCAGTCTAAGCACGATAAGATAACACAGAAGAGATAACTAAGAAATAGAAAGACAACTACTACTACTGAAATAATAACAACATCTCAACAATCTGAAATACAACACAAGTCTCAAATCAATACAACAAGTCCAAATAAGAACTAATGTAAGTCTAAAACTGTATCCCGATCACTGCTAAGTGTCGGGACCAAAGGTGGCCAATCCCTTGTCAAGTCCATAATGAGTAGGGCAAGTGTCCTCAGGGCAATCATCTGTAAAATTTCAATAGGTCCAGTCAGGGCAGGAACGAGCACAATCTCATCTAGAAAACCCAAGTAAATGACAGAGAACTATAAAGCAGTTATAGACAGTTGTATTAGTGAACATGGCAGTTTATATTCAGGTGATGGTATAGAGAGACAGATAAGGTACAAGGAAAGTAAGTAACTAAAACAAGAGAAGAATCATGGCAATAAAGACTGTAAAATAGAAACTAGCTGAACTAGAGTAACATGGTATAAGTCAAGACAGTAAATGTAGACAAGTGTAACTCTAATGTAAGTCCAGTACAAGACGAATCTAATACAAGATGAATCCAGTACGAGACGATTCCAATCATAGTGATCAATGATTCCAGGGTGAGTCCAGCCAATACTCTAACAGTGTGTTTTAAAATACCGAGATCGACATGTAAACGGCTATAGGTAATCCGGCACATCACACACCTGGCCGGGTGTGAGATGGCTATCATTCCAGTTTGATTCCAGCATGAGGGTGATTCCAGAATTGGGGTATGTCTACATGTCTTACTCTAGTATTTTCCCTCCCAGCAAGTACAAGTGAATCCAAAACACGACACGAGAATCGAGATGAGTCCAGCCAAACATGATGATACCAGCAATGATTCCAGAATGATTCCAATAATAGAGGCCAAACAATATATGTGTGTCGCATACATGAATCCAAAAATATCCATACGTGTTATAACAGAGAATCACATACAACTAACTAGAACTGAAGTACAATAATTGACAAGTAAATGAGAGAACTATTAGAGAATGTACTCGCCTGCTACTCTGAAAAGAGTAGTATAATATCAGATGTCTGCACCGGAGTCATAATGTCCTAAACAGAGTAATATGGGTTATGACATGTCCAGAATGGTAAATAAGAACATACAATGCAATCTACATGATTTCTAGGCTAATCTAGGTCAAAGTCAACCCTTGGTCAACTCTAGTCAACTAAGTAAAACTTAGACTATTAGGTCAAACCTTGGCCAATGGTCAACTTCTATTTGCTAGGCTAAAGTCTTGGCAACTAGGTACTAGTCAAACTTACATTAAACTAAACTCATAAATTCTAACCCAAAACCATATCACATATACAAGGTATATCACATATATGCCTATATAGTATAACATCACCTTATCCCATATAACCTTACCCTCAACCTCAAAACCTAGAACATATACCTAACATATATATATATATATATATATATATATATATATATATATATATATATATAATATCCCATAAATAATATATATACACTACACATATATATATATATATGTATATATATATATACTGCTACTAATCTGAACCAAGATACCGTGAGGATGCAAGGTTATTTGATATAGTAGGGCATGTATTGAAGGTGCAGGATATCAAATGGAAAGCAGTGAATACTGTGCAGTACAATGCAGTTAACTGATATGCAGGATCTGGAATAAAATGCAGTAAAGGATAGGTGTAATACATGGCTATTTATCAGTAATGAATGGAAGGGAATGTAGTGAATTAATATGTAGAAGTGAAATGTAAGGCTAATTACTGTGAATGAAATATATAATCACCTGTAGGAGGAAATACAGGAATCCTCAGTATACATATGATATCAAGCCAATATATATGTAGGCTGTGTCAAAACATATCTGATATTCTCCTAATTGATCTATATGCAGGTCATGCTAACATGTACATGATATCTAAATGGAAAGTGGGTTGCATCAAAAAGAAATTAGTTGGCCAAATCATATAGAAAGAATGGATAGAGTGTGAAGATGGATATATCAATGTACAGTACAGGTACATGATACTCAAATATCTGTGAACTAATGGCTACTTGCTGCCCATACATGGACAGACATGAAATGAGCAGTAAATAAACATCTGGACAGTAATCCATCAATAGGACAGGGCATTAGATGGAAGAACATCACATGAATATGTGATCGACCTTCAAGGACTGAACTAAATGGTTCAGGAGTAATGGAGAAAATGATCTACAAAAGGGATTGGACTTGATGAAACTCTGAACTTAAAATGTGTACGGAGGTTGTCCTCTGATAAGACTGATACATGAATGATATATAGGTTAGAGCATTTCAAATGCATAAGACTGCTATTATAAGGATGAAGGACAAAACTAAGGAATTACATCAATTACTGAACAGATACTAATCCTAATTATGACAGAACAAGTGTGATATTATGGACAGATCAGTGTAAATGATGTCTGAACACAACAATCCAACCTGCACTCAACAGGGGACTGGAAAAGATGTTCAAATGAATTGATGTATGATGCAGGAGACAAACCATTACTTGAATGCAGGGCAAACACATACTATGGGGCTGATCAATTAAGAAGATTTGGGCCGCTACATCTATAAGGGACATAACTAAGTGATGAATGCAGTGAATTGTTTAATGGAGAATGCAGTATTTGCAGTGTAGGGATATACAGAATATGGTATGAAGGTTCAAGTCTGAACTCAAAATTCCTTACTTGAACTGGTATCAGTAAAATTGGGGATTCTCAATTTGAATTCAAAAATTTAATGAAATACATACAAAATAGGTTAGGGTAGAAGCGTATACGTGTCCAGAGTCCACACGAGTCCCCATGTGTCCCTACGATTGGACACGGCGTGTCCAAGTCACGAAACACGTACAGACACATCGCGTGCACAGACTGCATCGTGCTGCGATGCAGTCGCCTCGTGGACACGACATATGACACTTCATGCCATGTGGACGTGTCCCTAGGTTCGCCAGGACTAGGAGAACGTGTCTAGATGTCTGCCCTGTGTCTACGTGTATTGTGTCGCGTATACGAGACACGTATCAGACGCATTTTTGCACGCGTACAACCTCTATGTATGACCAGTACGGCCTCATTTTCATGTCCGACATGAAACAAGGTGTCATAAAACTTGGGGAATGACTTGTCAGTCACTGCCCCAACCTCCATACCAAGTTTCGCATATCGAAATGCTGTGTCCAGTGAGAAATAGGACACGGGTAGCAGGACAGCGCACACGCATGTCGTACAGCGTATCCGTACCCATTTTCGACACAAAAGAAAATCATATCAGTCTTCACAAAAGTTAATATACATATTTAGATCTATAAATTCATGTAATTAGTTTTACAAAAATCGAAAAATAAATCCTAAGAGGTATTATATCAAATACCTATACATACACTATGACACGTGTCCGATACGGACACCAAACGGACACGGATTTTATCCAAACTTTAGGGACAGCTAGGGAACACCTAGATCTAGCCCAAAATGCAAAGAAAATAGAATATTAGAACAATTAGAGGTGTTTTACCTATAGGTGCAAATAGTAAAAAAAGCTCCAAATGGGGGGTTTCTTCTTGCTAGCCTAATGCTCCAAATTGCACAAAAACTGAGATTAATCTCCACAATCAGAAAATAGGAGAGTATTAGGCTCTAATGCAAGAAACTAGAGTGGAAAAGGATTTAAAATGAATAATTTATGGGTTGGGAAAGAATGGACAAACCTTTCTTTTCTCTATGTGCTCTTTCAATACAAAAGAGGCAAGAACTAATTAGGAGAATATTAATAGGGAAGGGATGACCTAGTGGCTGGTCATAAAGGAAAGAATTAGGGTTAGGGTTTCACTAATGGGCTATGGGCCAAGTTGTACTAGCTAACTAGTTCAAGTCCTTAGCCTTTGGTCCAAGGCAAAAATCCTCCTACTCTCTCCATGAAACTTAGCCAACTTAAGTCAACCAAGACCAACTTAAGTTAGATTAGGGTCCCATACCATGTTAACTAAGTCACCAAAGTCAAGGTCAAAGTCTAGGACAGTCTCTTAAGTCACAGCTAGCAAAAAGTCAAAATTAACAATCACCAATGCAATAAATCCTAAAATAATTCAAAGAGGCCAAATGACCAAAATACCCTCATGTTCAAAAGTAAAAATAAATCATCCTAATAACATGGTCAGGCTCTAGGTCAGGCAGTCTCTCAGGTTACACTAGCAAAGCATCAAAATCACAAGCCATGACTTAAAACAGTTTTAAATTGATTTAAAAATTACCAAAAATGATATCATGATTTAAATAGAAATAAAAATAATTATAAATGCAAAATTTCAAAAATACCATCATTTCAGAAACTGGGTGTTACAAAAATAGCGTTTCGGTCAACCTTTTTCAGAATCAGACCAAATATGGCTTACAGGACCAAAAAAATGACACGGTCCTGATGGCACAAGTTTCGTCTCGAGACGATGAACGTGCACGAAGTTATGGACTAGTTTACAAAGGGACCGATACGGGATATCTCGAGCGATATGCCTCAATTTCGTCATGCACACACAACGAAATCGAGTTTCGTCGAATCTCACACGTCAACAACATCCATATGCATCTTTCCATGCTCATAGGTTGTGACCACGTTGCCCGGTTTGTCGTGGCGCATGCCATATAAGTGATTTTTCTAAAGTTTTTCAAAATAGTTTTATAGTTTTTCTTAATTTTCCTAATAATTTCTTATAATGGATAATTAATTAGAAGTAAAAGTAATAATGGGGTTTTGATTTCTATTATATCATCTATAAATCTGTCTAATATATTTTCACAATTTCTAATGGGTTGTTAGAAATCTTCTTTTCAAACGGTGCCCTTAAACTAATATTCTGTTTCGTTTCGAAACGGTTTTTTTTGCCAATTTTGGCATAGATTTCTCGGACAATCTTATGCGAATTATTCAAAACTATTTGAAAGGACTTGAAGGGGTTAGGGTTGTGTTCAAATTTGAGAAAACAGCTTGAAGAACGGTTGATTGAGTAGACGGGAATTGCGCTACGAAGTTGCATGGTTGCAATTGCTGCTCCTGTTACTTTCTCGCTGTACGCTCGGTCGTGCGTCTGCCGATGTTGCTACGGCATCTCCGATGAACGTTCGATGGTGCAGTGGGTCGGGGGGGTCGCCCAGCGTTGATGAAGGCTCCGGGGTGGTCGCGAGGTACGTGGTATCAGGTTCCTTCGATTTCTTTTCTGATCTCTCTTTGTATCCTATATTTCTTCCTCAAATTTTTAATCTGATTTTAGATCAGATTTATACTCAATTATAGGCTATATTTGTTGCAATCCTGGGGAGGATATTATAAGCATTTCATGGAAGAAATTTGAATTAAAATGAGTAGTATTTGATCGATTTCCCAATCGATCAAATATTCAAAAAATCCCTAACTCAGGGTCGACCTTTAAAGAGTTTATTGTATCGCAAGAAATTCAAATTCTTATAAGATATATCCATTTGTTTTTTTCTTCTATTTCTTTATATATGTATATATATAATTATATATATATATATATATATATATATATATATATATATATATATATATATATATATATATATATACTATACACCATATACACATATTATACTTAGCCTAAAAGTTCAAAAACCTAGGAATAAATATAAAAGAAAATGTCATGCTATTTCTAAATATCAACTTGGTAAAAAATAATATTTATTATATGTAACAATTATTTGTATATAGCAAATAATATTTATTAGACCATTAAAGAGATACGAATACATATACATATAAAGATATAAAAATAGATATCTACATGGACCCTTTTTTGGAAGCACCGCATGTCTACAAGGGTGCAGGGTTGGTCCAGATCAATTTCGACTAATTGGTACACCCAAATTTCCTATAAAGTCATATTCTTAATAAATAACTAATTAAATCATTTATAGGTGTCAAGTCGTAACTTTGACTGGTTTTTCTAGTTAGAACACACTTATGGCTCGGCCTTCCCTACTATAGATAAAATATTAGTCAAAGCACACGACTACACTATCCGTGCCAAAATTCTTGGTCATCTTATACTTCAAATTTTAACCATGACTAAAGCCTTCTATAATAATAATCTTTAGAAAATATTTATAAATTTCAAAAATCCCTATTTAAGTCAATAAATAATAATAATAATAATATATTTTTCAAGATTTTGGGAAGAGGGGTTACACAAGGATAGTGTTAGACTAGATATACTACTATATACATAATATACATATGGGGAATAGCTTGAAAGGTCCTATTAACAACCATGACTAGAAGATTAGTCGATAGATAAGTGGTTGTCAAGGTATCATATGTAAGCATTGTCTAGCATTAGCATGTCCATTATCTAGTAGACAAGCAAAAAAGGGTTAGGACATAGCAGACCACATTTTAGCATAAAAGTACCATTGCTAGGAGAGACGATTGGAGAAAATTCAAGCCATAGAAGTGGGTGGACTGGTTGGAATCAAGATATATGACCTCTAAGATAGTATATGTTAGATCATAACTTTAAATATTAGCTAGTCTCATTCTTGGAAAATCTTGATAGGTAGTTTATACTTTAGAATGAGTTAGTGATCGTTATCTTCAGATTGATTGATTATTTAAAGCCAAAGATCGTTATGGTAACTCGAAGTATAGTTCACAATCATCTGGTTTGACCAACGGACAAGAGCGAAGGTATTTTATTCACTTAAATCAGGATACCATCAGGTGACGATGCGAAAAGATGATATTCCAAGGACAACATTCGAAGTTCGCTATGACCAATTCAAGATTGTTGATACCATTTGGATTGACGGATGCGCCTGCTGTATCTATGCATTTGATGAACAAGGTGTTCCATCAATGCCCATACTAGTTGTGGTAGCTTTGATTATAATTTATCGTAGGATAGAAGCTATATTAGTAAAATTTCTTAGGATGGTGATTATCTAAGGTATGTATGAGTAGGGTAGAACCACTCTACTAGAAAGACCAATTAGAATAGAGTGGCATTATAGGAGTTTTAGTTTGGTATAAAAACCCTCTTACTCGATAACCAGGCATCCCTACACATGCTAAACAGATAGGGTGAACTAAAAGTTTAAATATCCATAGAGATTTGTTAAATAATAAGAATAGAATTTATCTTGAATACTAGATATACGATTTTGGAGATTATGTTATTAAACTTGGTAGTTATAGTGCCTCAAGAAAATAGGACCCCCTTGTGGTATATTTTAGTAAGTTTTGTTATGAATAGAATGGTTTGGTAAGCCATGTATTTACAACTGGACCTAAGCCTGTGTAGAACCATTATTGTATGAATTTTCATTTGAAGAATATAGGAATATATGCTTTACAGGACAAGGTAAGTAGCTAAAGTGGGTAGAATTTCATAGATACTTCCCTAATGCATAAGTTAGAGTATAGTACAGTATGAAGCCTAACCACAACAAGCAATCATAGAATCATTAGACCGAATCTTGCTATCTTTTGCTTAAGATAGGGCCTAGATTAAAGGAACTAGATAAATTATTATCTAACGATAGTGTTAACATGGTTAGTAATTTAAGAGTGTTAGATAGAGTAAGAAGATCAAAGTAGAATGGACGATCATCTATATATATATGGTAAGACTAGCCTTGAAATGACCTATAGTAGGCCTGGACTAGAAGGATAACCAATAGGTTTATGTAGCTGTCTAGTTCAGCCTTGACTTTTACCCCAAATAGATATCAATGGTTAGGCATACTTGTAAGGATTGTATAAGTTGCTTATAGGTAGAAGGAGTGGTTCGCTAACTAACTACTAAAGTAGTTGTGATATTACTTATAGGAATATAGTATAGAGTTTATGGATTGACAAAGTTTATAGAGTAATTGTGAATTTTTCTAATCCTATGGTTAGTTATAGAAGAAGACTCAAGAGCCAAGTTAAAAGTCATACCTCTAAATTTGTAACCCTTTGGTAATATAGAGCATGTTGGAGAAGGAGCATATCGCCTTACATTGCCCCCATCATTAGAGGGAGTGCATGATATGTTCTATGTCTCACAGTTGAGGAGGTATGTGACTGATCCCAGTCATTGGACGATCATTCTGAGATCACAGTAGGACCCAATTTATTATACGAGGAGCAACCAGTTGGTATCCTGGATACTAGCGAAAAGATGCTTCGAAGGCAGACGATTAGATTGGTTCGGGTTGCATGGAAGCACCATTCTCCAGAAGAATCTACTTGGAAGAGAGAAGATTCCATACAGTGTCATAACCCGTACCCGCTTTTTGGGATACGAGTACGTAGCCAAGTCCAGCCTACGCTGCAGCATTGGTGGTAGTAGGTTGTTTAGGTCTCAATGTCAATCTCAAATACAACAAAACCATACCTAATTGCTCATTCACTATAATTATTTTATTTATAAATCCAATAATACATAAAAATGATATTCGGGAACAAATCTGCTAAAAATAAAAGAACTATATAATCTATCTAGAATCTAAAGTCGGGTCCAAGGTCTCTATCTCCCCCGTACAGTCCATAGCACAGAAGTAGGAAGCATGCCAAGTTACCTGCAATGATCCAGTCAGGAAAGGAGTAAAGTACAACCCTATTGCATTTATGTAACTTAATACAAATAAGCTAGAAAATAGAGATGCATTAGAAATAAAGAAAATATTTGTATGAAATAAAAATGATAAACACGTACAAGAAATCACTAACAAGAGCAAGTATGAACAAGACAACTAAATCATGAACGTTGAAGACTAACATGCAATGTGCATTTGAAATACTTTTCGACATGTGAACGGTTGGGCTAATATGGCACATCATACGATGGCTATCATACATTTTTGATACAGCTAACCCACACGTGAGGTGTATGACTTATCTATAATTCATTAAACATTTATTGGGATTTGTTCACATGTCTACTTAGCATTTTCCCTCCAGAGTAACTAAACAATCAATAAACGATCAATGATACAATGAGCCTATCGTGTCACAATCGCGTCTCAACAAGATACTCAATGGAACATGATGAAAGATAGCATTATAATGTAATAAGCATATAAAGCAATAGTATACTTGCCTAAACTCCTGAATAAACTGTTTTCATAAGTCAAGGATAAGAGAAACTCCGACCTAGAAGCTATCAACTCACTATCGTACCACGAACCGTGCACAAAAACCACAAATCAAGATTCTAATTCTAAAATCATGGAATAAATGGAAAATAGGTTAACCTATCTAATATTAATTAAATTCTGAAATAAATTACTCAAAAATCTATTCTAACCTAATAATAATATGAAATATGATTGAAATAAATAATTTTGGCCATAGAAAGTCACGGTTTCAATTTTGGAAGCATGACACGCAAATCGAGATGTACCGTTGAAAAACTAGTCAAATATTATGAACTCGGTGATTTGAGGGTGAATCTTGGTAGATTTTAGTGCCACGAGTACATCGGAGTCGACTGTGCCACAAAGTCACGATTTGGTCAAAAGCTATAGTCGTTATGGCTAACCGTGACCAAATCGATGAATTATCGGTCAAATCTGAGTTTAATATAATAAATAAAATACTAAACCAATTTTTGAATTTCTGGAAAAATTACACGTTGTAGACCTTTGTGTCATCTTTCCAAAATTTCAAACGGATCGCAAATCGGAGTTCGAGATCTCCCGAAATCTCGAAAATAGTACGACACATCATTTTTTGGACAACCGACACTCAAATAAATCTCCAGAAATTCATGTAAATAATTACAGAAAATAAAATATATATTTGGAAAGCTAATCTCTATATGCTTTTAAAAAAAAGGCACTCGAAATGGATGTAAGGTTGATCGCAATTGTCTCGTGAAGTTAGAGGATCAACAAGATAAAACCACAAAGGAGGCTGAATAATAAATTATGGTTTATTGAATATACATATATATATAAAAAGAGAGAGACAGTTTGGCGCTGACATGTGGGCCTGGGTGTGGCTGACTGGGCCGCTGACTATGTAAATGCTAATTTAAATTCAAAAAAATATTTTAACTCCAAATAAATCTTAATAAATTACAGAAAATCCAAAAAATTGCTAAAAAATTCTACAAAAATTTCTAAGTATCTAGAACCTACATAAATATATTTTAACTCAAAATATCATTGTATGACCACACAGTAAATTCCAAAAGCCTACAAAAATAAATTTTGTAGGTTTTAATTATGTAAAACCCCTAAATTTCTACTAATTTTTTTAATATATAAATTTGGTACCGATTAATTTTCTTGTATTTGTACGTCTCAATAACGTATTGTACGTCACGCACAAAATTTCATTTTTTTCATAATTACTCGACGAGTGCGAATATGTGCGAGCGTACATATTTTAGAAAAATATTTTTTCTATTTTTATAGTTTTAAAATAATATATATAATAATTATTTTAGCTATCGTACCAAAAATTCCAAAGTTCATTATTTTATTTATTTTATTTATAAAAAGCCTTTCGTTTATAACAGTTATTAATAATAAATAATATTCTTATCAAATGGTATACTAGAAAAGTATATTTATGTAAATATTATTTGTGCATACATGTATATTTCGTAATTATTTATTAGTTTATTTTTAAATAATATGTAATTTTTGAAAGTAATTATTATTATAATTTTAGTGTTCATAAAAATATATTTTAAAACGGTTGATATTTGTTTAAATTAATTATGATAATTTACAAATTTGAATTTATGGATTTAGTATCTAATGTAAAGGTAGATTTATCTATATTTAAATTGGATTGAATTTAGATTTGATTTGGATTGTTTTAAAAATTATTTTGAATTGAATTAAGGTAATTTAAATTGATAGATGGATTATTTAATGGGGAAATTAAACTACTCCTAATCCTTATCCAACTGGAATTCTCACCTCCTATATAAGGAGAGGTACTCATCCATAAATTACTCCAACCATCCACAAAATTTCCACCATCCTCAACAGTACCGTGCACCGTGTCCGTGTCCCCTCCCCGTCTTATTCTATATTTACAAATACATTTCCATCTCTCCGTGTCGGACAAACTGCGACACAAATAAATTCCTAATCCTAGCCCTAGCATAGTCTCCGCTCCTGCCTCCTGTCGACTGCCATCACCACCTTCGCCCCCATCACCCTCTTGCCGTCGGCTTCACGACAACCAGCCCCTGTCCCCGACCTGAACAGCACCACCCCCGTCGTCATCATCACCACCCGAACACACCTCCCCCGACTAGCCAACAACCCAGTCGCCGTCCCGACATAACCGGCCACCAAGTCCGTGCTTGCCCCTAACCCCACGTTATCGGACCTTCACCAGTGACGCACCCGCTGCCCCGTTGCCGCAGCCACACCACTTTCACCACTATCGGATCCCCGTCACCACCGACCCCCATAACCCACGACCACCGTTCCACCACTAATTCCAGCCATCACGTCACCACCATCACCCCCCAAACTTTTGAAATAAAGAGAGACAAGAAAGAAGGGAACCAATTAATCCATCGGCCACTCACCTTGGCCAGCCCTCGGCGGCGTTTGTCCTGCGACCCATCACATCACCGTCCGGAGGCCCCACTGTAAAGTCCGAGCACCGCCGTTCTGGTCTGCCATCACTCCTCTGGAACAATACTGGCCGCTCCACCGCCTTCAGATCCGTGTCCCTGGCTGTCGACGCATAGCCGTCGGCGACCGACTTTGTCGCCCGGACCTCGTCGTCCGGCGCCGCGCTCACCGCCCGCCGAAACCCTCCACCGTCGGCGAGCTCCCCTTCTCCCCATCTCCTCCCCGTACCCTCTTCTCCGACTCCACCCCGATTCCTCTCGCTCACCTTTCCCCTCCGCCTATCCATTCTTCCAGCTCCCCCGACCGGCCGCTGAACCGCCGACGACTACTTATTCCGCCCCCTTTTCCTTCAGCAGTTTGTGTGGGTATTCAATCTGTTGTCTCTCTCTCCCTCGGGAGAGAAGACAACATATGTATTCTTTTTATTTGATTTTATTATAATTTATTTGTTATTATTTACTTTTATTGATTTTTATAATAATAGTAGACATTATTTATCAATTGTATTTTTACCTTTTATAATATCTGGTAACATAATTAGTATTACTAATTGTGGTAATATTATTTTAATTTTTAGGAGATTTATATAGCCCTAATATTAATATATTTGTGAAAAATATGTTATTTGATTATTTTAGAGTATATATATATATATATATATATATATATATATATATATATATATATATATATATATATATATATATATATATATATATATATATTTTGATATACAAATTATTATTTGGCAAAAGTTAGTTGGTATCCATAAATCACTTTGCTAGATTTTAGTTTCTTCTAAATTTTTTTATTATACAATAAGTTTCAAGTCCTTTCAAGTATTTGTTTTTGACCGTAGAAATATAGTTTTCAAATGATAAATCGGTTTCATAATATTTTCATATATTTTCTAAATTATTTTACTAATAGTTTTCTATCTATAAAATTCTTTTGTCAAACTTAAAGTAATTTTAACTAATATATTCTTATTAAAAAATCTTATTTCTACAAACATAGCGTTTCTGCCAAAAATGATTTTCTTGACTTTAAGAATTTATAAGTATTTTTTCTACAAACATAGCGTATGGGCTTCGATGCACTTTCCCTTGTGACCCGGAAGCTCCGCTGGAGATACGGGGTTGATGACCCATGATTACTGACGGCCACTGACGTTCTGCGGAACGTTATGCTCTTATTGATTAGGCCTCTGGTGCCCCAAGGGGGGACTATGCCGATCCTATTTAGCCAGGGCCCATGCGTAAGAAGGATTGTTCTTAACTACATTTCACTTAGAACGGTTAGGCTACCTTATCTGTTAGGTATGAGTACTTTTGGTTTGGGTACTTGTATCTAACCGTAGCTTGGAACAATAACTTGTCACGAATTAGTTCATCACATCTTGTCCTTGTTTGGTTATTGGTGTGACTTACTACTTCGATGAGAAGGTATTGAACCTTGTTGGGGTCCGGATACCATATTGGATTCATAGCATGGAAAGATACGTCACCGTGAATTAGTTTACCATCTCCTATTCTTGTTTGGTTGGGGGAATGGTAAGCTAGTTCAATAGGTGTGTATTGGACCATGTTATAATTCAATTGACTTATTTATTTGAGCAATATTTATTTAGTTTATATGGCATGATATTATGTGTCTTGTTACGTTCCTCTGAGGACCTGGTTATCTCGCCAGGTGTGTGCTCTTATCTTTCGCAGGTATTCTAGCCGTGGACATGATCTTCTCTATTTCTTCAAGGATGATTGCGTTTGGATCGTCTTCGTATCGCTCTCCAAAATTATTTCATTTCCCATGTATTTTTTTCTTACTTGTTGGTAGTAGATTTGTCTCCGCCCAACATATTGTATCAAGACAATTCATTATCATTATATGATATCTTTTGTTCATTTATCTTGTGTGGATGAGATTAGTTATGGTTCTACTGCATTTTACAGCTTATGTATTCATACGAGATTTCTATATATTGGAGTGTACTTCGTATGTATACAGCTGGCATGTCTACGTTTCTAGTCCTACATATTTTGGGACTGGGGCGTTACATGTTTTTGTTGTGGCCCATGCAGGTCAAGATAAATTGTTTGGTTACTTTACCATACCAAGCAAGCCTGCGTATATGATTAAAGGTGTAGGATCTCATCCACATACTTGACCTATTTTCTCGATTCCATATTCGACCGACTCATCGATTGCATCTTGCTTGATTCCTTCTATCATTATTCTTATCTTTCCTTCGTGCTTGCTAGAGATTGACCCTACTAGTTAGATGTCCTAAACACCCTTAGCTTAAATTTTTTAAGTTGGGTAGAATACCCCACGACCTGACACACCCTTGACCATTAAGGAGAATACAAATATGATTATCTAGACTATAGGGACTAGAGGAATTTAACCCATTTGGTCAACCAAGCCTTGGGCAATAAACCTAGAATGATGGTATAGGAATAAACAAGACTTAGATCCTTATGACTCTTAGACTATTCATATTGGTTCTTATTTCATCTACCCTCGTACCTATGTTTTACTATCTAGACTAATGATGCTAATATAGCCTAGTATTTGCAAGCTAATTCTTTATCAAGCTTGATCAAGGCATATGCTATTGAGCGGCCGCTTACTGACATATTGTCTAATCAGAACCGATGCATGATGGTATGATCAACCGAGTGCACTTTGGTTCGCCTTTTCATATATCAATCTACGTGGATGTGATGTAGTTAAACTTACCCCTTAGAATTCCATCTACGACTGCTTTGACGATTCTTTTGAAATTTATACGGCCGCCTTTGAACCATGTATTCGTAATTGATAACGTCGTCATTGAACTCCTTATATCGTTTTCGCCTTCACCGATTTTGGAAGGACGAAGGCACTTATTTCCTCCAGCTATCCTACGAATTATGACCATTATCACTCAATGTTGCTATATCTCTATCCTAAACTCCTCGTCCACTTTCCCGGCCCTATACTTACTATCATAACTCTCAAATTGCTTATTTAATTGTGAAACTAATTCGCTCTCTTAAATCGTGCCCTCAACCAACTCTCCAAACCTATCTTTTGTTACCATATTACTCCTTTGCATGTTATCATAACTAACTTTAACCCTTAACCTCTTAATTGTTGATTTAAACACATGACTCTTATTCATTATCCATGACCGTACCCGTGTTATTTTCTATGATCTAGATCACGATTTCTTACGACATAATTTTGTTGAGCATTATAATTGATTGTTTCCCATCGATACCCCCTTGTGTCTTCTTACCCCCTACTAATTCTTAATTTTGAGGACGAAATTCTTTTAAGTTGGGTAGGATGTAAAATCCCTAAATTTCTACTAATTTTTTATATATAAATTATGTACCGATTAATTTTCTTCTATTTGTACGTCTCAATAACGTATTGTACGTCGCACGCAAAATTTCGTATTTTTCGTAATTACTCGACGAGTGCGAATATGTGCGAGCGATAGTTTAGAAAAACATTTTTTCTATTTTTATAGTTTCAAAATAATATATATAATAATTATTTTAGCTATCGTACCAAAATTTCCAAGCTCATTATTTTATTTATAAAAAGCCTTTCGTTTATAACAGTTATTAATAATAAATAATATTCTTATCAAATGGTATACTAGAAAAGTATATTTATGTAAATATTATTTGTGCATACATTTATATTTAATAATTATTTATTAGTTTATTTTTAAATATTACATAATTTTTGAAATTAATTATTATTATAATTTTAGTGTTCATAAAAATATATTTTAAAATGGTTGATATTTGTTTAAATTAATTATGATAATTTACAAATTTGAATTTATGGATTAGTATCTAATGTAAAGGTAGATTTATCTATATTTAAATTGGATTGAATTTGGATTTGATTTGGATTGTTTTAAAAATTATTTTGAATTGAATTAAGGTAATTTAAATTGATAGATGGATTATTTAATGGGGAAATTAAACTACTCCTAATCCTTATCCAACTGAGAATTCCTACCTCCTATATAAGGAGAGGTACTCATCTATAAATTACTCCAACCATCCACAAAATTTCTACCATCCTCAACAGTGCCGTGCACCGTGTCCGTGTCCCCTCCCCGTCTTATTCCATATTTACAAATACATTTCCATCTCTCCGTGTCGGACAAACCCCGACACAAATAAATTCCTAATCCTAGCCCTAACCTAGTCTCTGCTCCTGCCTCCTGTCGACCACCATCACTACCTTCGCCCCCATCACCCTCTCGCCGTCGGCTTCACGACAACCAACCCCTATCCCCGGCCTGAACAGCACCACCCCCGTCGTCATCATCACCACCCGAACACACCTCCCCCGACTAGCCAACAACCCAGTCGCCGTCCCGACATAACCGGCCACCAAGTCCGCGCCCGCCCCTAACCCCACGTTATCGCACCTTCACCAGTGACGCACCCGCTGGCCCGTTGCCGCAGCCACACCACGTTCACCACTATCGGATCCCCGTCACCACCGACCCCCATAACCCACGACCACCGTTCCACCACCAATTCCAGCCATCACGTCACCACCATCACCCCTAAACTTTTGAAAAAAAAGAGAGACAAGAAAGAAAGGAACCAATTAATCCATCGGCTGCTCACCTTGGCAAGCCCGTGGCGGCGTTTGTCCTGCGACCCATCACATCACCGTCCGGTGGCTCTGCCGCAAAGTCCGAGCACCACCGTTCCGGTCTGCCATCACTCCTCCGGGACAACGCTGGCCGCTCTACCGCTTTCAGATCCGTGTCCCTGGCTGTCGACGCATTGCCGTCGGCGACCGACTTCGTCGCTCGGACCTCGTCGTCCTGTACCGCGCTCACCGCCCGCCAAAACCCTCCACCGTCGACGAGCTCCCCTTCTCCCCATCTCCTCTCCGTACCCTCTTCTCCGACTCCACCCCTATTCCTCCCGCTCACCTTTCTCCTCCGCTTATCCTTCCTCCCAGCTCCCCCGAGCGGCCGCTGAACCGCCGACGACTACTTATTCCGCCCCCTTTTCCTTCAGCAGTTTGTGTGGGTATTCAATCTGTTGGCTCTCTCTCCCTCGAGAGAGAAGACAACAAATGTATTCTTTTTATTTGATTTTATTATAATTTATTTGTTATTATTTACTTTTATTGATTTTTGTAATATTAGTAGACATTATTTATCAATTATATTTTTAGTTTTTATAATATCTGGTAACGTAATTAGTATTACTAATTGTAGTAATGCTATTTTAATTTTTGGGATATTTATATAGCCCTAATATTAATATATTTGTGAAAAATATGTTATTTGATTATTTTAGAGTACATATATATATTTTGATCTACAAATTATTATTTGTCAAAAGTTAGTTGGTATCCCTAAATCACTTTTCTAGATTTTAGTTTCTTCTAAATTTTTTTATTATACAATAAGTTTCAAGTCCTTTCAAGTATTTGTTTTTGACCGTAGAAATATAGTTTTCAAATGATAAATCGGTTTCATAATATTTTCATATATTTTTCTAAATTATTTTACTAATAGTTTTCTATCTATAAAATTCTTTTGTCAAACTTAAAGTAATTTTAACTAATATATTCTTATCAAAAATCTTATTTCTACAAACATAGCGTTTCTGCCGAAAACGATTTTCTTGACTTTAAGAATTTATAAGTATTTTTCCTATAAATATTTTGACTCATGATAACTTGTTTTTAGGAATTATAATTATTTTCTAAAATTTGTATATATAATATTTATCCATTATTTCTTTGATTTTTCTCATGTCCGTAACCATTCCTATTATTCATGCTCCCTCACCAATTCCATACTACCTTATGTCCACCCTAACTAATTTGACCCTTCTGGACGCAATGGAACTGTCCGTGCCACCATCAGAGGCCACCTTGCATAGTTGTTACACCGAAATCGTAGTTTGTGCCACATTGATCATTGCAGCACACCAGGCGTATTACCAGGCAAGATACCTTGCCATTTGCTGTTTATTTATTTAGCTCATATTTCATGCATTATTCATTATTTTCTTTATATAAAATAAACTGTGATACATGGCATAACCTGTTAGAACTTAATGTTCATTTATATTTCCTACTATGTATTAGTTTTCTTACACATTAAACCTAGATTTAAGGCACCACCTTTGTGTGTTGTATTCATTTGGCCTTGACACGTCGTACCACGAAGTTGTGTGTCGTATGTAGAACACAGAGGTGCGTGATTGGCTGGCCACCAGTACGTACAAGCCGTGCGATAGGATTAACCGCTAATAGAATTGAATGCTAGTTTGACAGCGGTTATAGAGGTTTACTATTGTGGATACAACATAGTAGGTATTGGACGGGGAGGACAATTCTTTAGCGTATGGGCTTCGATGCACTTTCCCTTGTGACCCGGAAGCTCCGCTGGAGATACAGGGTTGATGACCCATGATTACTGACGGCCACTGACGTTCTGCAGAACGTTATGCTCTTATTGATTGGGCCTCTGGTGCCCCAAGGGGGACTATGCCGATCCTATTTAGCCAGGGCCCATGCGTAAGAAGGATTGTTCTTAACTACATTTTACTTAGAACGGTTAGGCTACCTTATCCGTTAGGTATGAGCACTTTTGGTTTGGGTACTTGTATCTGACCGTAGCTTGGAACAATAACTTGTCGCGAATTAGTTCATCACATCTTGTCCTTGTTTGGTTATTGGTGTGACTTACTACTTCGATGAGAAGGTATTGAACCTTGTTGGGGTCCGGATACCATATTGGATTTATAGCATGGAAAGATACGTCACCGTGAATTAGTTTACCATCTCCTGTCCTTGTTTGGTTGGGGGGATGGTAAGCTAGTTCAATAGGTGTGTATTGGACCATGTTATAATTCAATTGACTTATTTATTTGAGCAATATTTATTCAGTTTATATGGCATAATATTATGTGTCTTGTTACGTCCCTCTGAGGACCTGGTTATCTCGCCAGGTGTGTGCTCTTGTCTTTCGCAGGTATTCTAGCCGTGGACATGATCTTCTCTATTTCTTCGAGGATGATTGCGCTTGGATCGTCTTCACATCGCTCGCCAAAATCATTTTATTTCCCATGTATTTTTCCCTTACTTGTTGGTAGTGGATTTGTCTCCGCCCAACATATTGTATCAAGACAATTCATTATCATTATATGATATCTTTTGTTTATTTATTTTGTGTGGATGAGATTAGTTATGGTTCTACTGCATTTTACAGCTTATGTATTCATACGAGGTTTCCATATATTAGAGTGTACTTCGTATGTATACAGTTGGCATGTCTACGTTTTTAGTCCTACGTATTTTGGGACTGGAGCGTTACATATTTTTGTGGTGGCCCATGCAGGTCAAGATAAATTGTTTGGTTACTTTACCGTACCAAGCAAGCCTGCGTATAGGATTAAAGGTCTAGGATCTCATCCACATACTTGACCTCTTTCCTCGATTCCAAATTCGACCGACTCATCGATTGCATCTTGCTTGATTCCTCCTATCATTATTCTTATCTTTCCTTCGTGCTTGCTAGAGATTGACCCTACTAGTTAGATGTCCTAAACACCCTTAGCTTAAATTTTTTAAGTTGGGTAGAATACCCCACGACCTGACACACCCTTGACCATTAAGGAGAATACAAATAGGATTATCTAGACTATAGGGACTAGAGGGATTTAACTCATTTGGTCAACCAAGCCTTGGGCAATAAACCGTAGAATGATGGTATAGGAATAAACAAGACTTAGATCCTTATGACTCTTAGACTATTCATATTGGTTCTTATTTCATCTACCCTCGTGCCTATGTTTTACTATCTAGACTAATGATGCTAATATAGCCTAGTATTTGCAAGCTAATTCTTTATCGAGCTTGATCAAGGCATATGCTATTGAGCGGCCGCTCACTGACATATTGTCTAATCAGAACCGGTGCATAATGGTCTGATCAACCGAGTGCACTTTGGTTCGCCTTTTCATATATCAATCTACGTGGATGTAATGTAGTTAAACTTACCCCTTAGAATTCCATCCACGACTGCTTTGACGATTCTTTTGAAATTTATTCGGCCGCCTTTGAACCATGTATTCGTAATTGATAACGTCGTCATTGAGCTCCTTATATCGTTTTTGCCTTCACCGATTTTGGAAGGACGAAGGTACTTATTTCCTCCAGCTATCCTACCAATTATGACCATTACCACTCAATGTTGCTATATCTCCATCCTAAACTCCTCATCCTCTTTCGCGGCCCTATACTTACTATCATAACTCTCAAATTGCTTATTTAATTGTGAAACTAATTCGCTCTCTTAAATCGTGCCCTCAACCTACTCTCCAAACCTATCTTTTGGTACCATATTACTCCTTTGCATGTTATCATGACTAACTTTAACCCATAACCTCTTAATTGTTGATTTAAACACATGACTCTTATTCATTATCCATGACCGTACCCGTGTTATTTTCTATGATCTAGATCACGATTTCTTACGACATGATTTTGTTGAGCATTATAATTGATTGTTCCCCATCGATACCCCCTTGTGTCTTCTCACCCCCATACTAATTCTTAATTTCGAGGACACAATTATTTTAAGTTGGGTAGGATGTAAAACCCCTAAATTTCTACTGTTTTTTATATATAAATCTGGTACCGATTAATTTTCTTGTATTTGTACGTCTCAATAACGTATTGTACGTCGCGCGCAAAATTTGTTTTTTTTGTAATAACTCGACGAGTGCGAATATGTACGAGCGTACATATTTTAGAAAAACATTTTTTTCTATTTTTATAGTTTCAAAATAATATATATAATAATTATTTTAGCTATCGTACCATAATTATTTTAGCTATCGTACCAAAATTTGATACCCCCTTCAATCTCTTCTTTTTGTAGTTGATATCAGAGAAGACCCTAATGCTGAAAGATATGCTTCAGCCTTCAACGTGTCAGAATACCGAGAAGATTTATCCCACGTATAATATCCTAATATGATCTTCCCGAGTCCCGAAAAGCTATGCTCGCAGCTCAAGAGAATCTCACTTTATTATGCTTGATGAACGGCGAGCCTTTGGAAAGTCTGGACAATGTCGTTCATAAGAAACCAGCTTTCTTGTTTGGAGAGGCGATCAAGAAGATGTCCCAACCCAAAGCGAAGAGAGAAGACAGATTTTATCAATGTGGGGACAGAATCATGTACCTCACAGAAATGTCGAGACAGTTATCTTTGTCTCGATATGCATTTTCTATTTATCCCCGACGTATGGTATGGGATCTGACTCCGATTCAACAGGCCAGATTCGAGAGGATATGCTACAGATTGCGTCCGTGTTCTACAGCACTTCGGAGAGATACAGCTCCTATTTGAGAGGTTTGAGACCAAGCTGTATACCTCCTGAAGATTCATCAATGCTGCTTCCGGTTAGAGTACCGATTTTCATGAACATGTTTGCGAAGGCTGAAGGAAGATATCCAGACCAAACCATGCGCTTGACCGGCTTAGTGAACCCTGACATGAAACGC
>JANAVB010015439.1:0-21467 GCA_029216955.1 Iris pallida | reverse complement strand
GCACTACCTCCCTAATCCCAAATTATGTTTGTGGGCTCCTTTTATTATATGCTCGTTTGGCTCCCCATGTTAAGATATCGTATGTCCGTCGATTAAATTTACTGACAACTATATTGATTTGACATCTTTTATCCTTAAGTAGTACCGCTCAACTTTATTTGTCATGTCAGATATAATCCACCTACAGTGTTTACATGACAATCCTTATAAGCTCCTTAAGGGGACATCATCAACCTGATGTATCGGACATGGATTCTATTTATAATCAACAGCCCATCATACATACAATGTTATTACCTACTTTATAGAGGTTGTTGATCCATGATGAATCTCACTCTTTCATGAGTCAAAGTAATGTACACTGCATATACATGTCTGTTATTATATCCTAATTAAGAGCACAAGCATCCATAATAACAGAGGTATTTATTCTCTTATGTAGTCAATACAAAGAGAACAACCTTAAGTGGTCCTGTTCAATACACACAAAGTGTACTAGTGTAAACCTATAGTCAAGATAGACTAATACCAGATTACACTACAACCTTTCCAATAGATTGTCTAAGTCCATCTAGGTTGTGAACTATTTATATACTCCATAGGGAACTGATAATATGATCTTCTGTGTGACACCACATACCATATTATATACAATATAGAATATCAAACATTTGCATTAACACTTGCAACAAATACAATTTGCAAACATTTGCCCATATGATTCTCATTCAAAATTTAATGAAATAAGGTTTCTACAAAAGTGATGCTTTAAGTATATAACCCTAACAGACCGTATATCGAGGTGGATTACACTTCTATATATGTAGCTGGCTGTGTCTGCCCCCGCTCTCCAGTATTCTAGTTCTGGGGCGTGACAGACTCTGATCTTCCATGATTTTTTCCTTCTGTTTTCATGTTAATATCGTATGTTTGTAATATACCTTTTTTTGTATATTTGGAATATTTGGTTTGTATGACTTTTCTTCGGTCCTCGTCAGGTCCTATTGGTTTGGGATAACAGTTTTCGTGTTTTGTTACCGACAGAGTAGTATCGGAGCTTTGGTTGACAAAGTTGTGTCAAAACACATGTAGGTGTCAGGTGTTGACAGTCAAATCGAGTAGCCTAATTATCACTATTGGCAAAGATAGATGAAAGATTTGTTATTCCTCACGAACCTGTATTTTTCGGTAATTGCTTCTGAGAAGCCCAGTGTAAAACCCGATAAGGACGAAAATTTCAAGCATATAGAGGTGTGTGGGTATATCAGGCAGTTCGTGGATGAGAACATCTATAATCACATTGCTAATATTGTGCACGCAAAGACGTTGTGGTATAAACTGGAATTCTTGTATGCAAAGCAGACCAGAGTAAACAAATTATTCCTAATCCAACATATGATATATGTGTCTTAGGTACAAGGATGGTTCATCCATTATGGATCACATAAGTGAGTTCAGAGCGTGGTCGACCAGTTAACCTTTATGAGAGCAAAGTTCGACGATGAGGTACGTGACTTTGGTTTCTATGTATATTGCCAAACTCATAGGAGATCATATGAGTGTCCATGATCGCTTCTGCTCTAGAAAGCGTGGCTAGTCTGATGTCACGTCCTAGTTCCAAAATACATAGGAACCCAAGACGTGAGCATGCCAGATGTACGAACTAGAATAAGTATTCCAATTTATTGGACTTATTCCAACCGTAGTACATTGTAATATATATATATATATATATATATATATATATATATATATATATATATATATATATATATATATATATAAGTACAATAGTCACAGGTAACTATATGCCCGCAAGCACTATAATCTCATCTACATAACAACAACATCAACACAGAGAAAGAAATATGTAAACCCCCCTAATTTTCGCAAAATTAATTTTTTTCATTTATTTCTCAGTTATTCATTTTTTGATATATTTTTATATTTAATTTGCATATATAATATTGACCCCTACATTTTACTCTATAAATATATTCAGTATATATACTTATATAGTAAATGTATTTTATTAGTAATTATACGATTTAGATACATATATTTTTCAAAATATATACTTGGTTATGTATTTTTGGTTTATGATATTTTTGGATTTATAGATTTATTTATATAAATAGATATATTAGAAAAAAATTAATTATATATATGGTTTTTTATCTAAATAGATAAATTATGTATAAAGACTTATATGGAAATATATTTTCTTTTAATTTTGTTTAAATTATTTTATGGTTTATTTATAGATTATATGAAAAAACATATAGATTATATACTTTTTTATACATAGATAATATACATAACTATTAAGGGTTTATTTAAAGGCTTTATTTTGTTTTAAATGCTATGTATAAATAAAGTTTATAGGATACATAATCTTGGTATCATAATTAATATTATTTTTCTTTTAGATGTTGGAGTAAATATATATGTTATATATAAAAAAAACATATAAATAGAAATTGAAACAAAAAAAAATGATGAACAGTGACAAGCAGTGTTTATCTTCCCTGAGCCCGACCTCGTGTCCGACAAAGGAAAAATATATATAAATTTTGATAACATCAAATCTTGGTCAAATTTGAATCAAATTGGACCAATTATTTTTTCTTACATAATACTGATCATATCCTCTCCCATATGAAATCAATTCTATTTGAACTCGAAGTAAATCGACAGGAATTTGGATTTAAACTTCGATATATATAAACCAACCCATCCATAAACTTTTCGAAAAAAAATCCAAGAAACCTAGCCTAGTAACCATTCTAGACCTATCCTTACTCCCCACGACCACATTGACCTCGCCTTCATCTACACAGCCGCCTACACGGCCGCCAACTTCGTCGAAATCCCATTGGAAATAGGGAACCAACTATATCGAGTACAGACTATGTACCTCACTTCTCTGACCTCTTTCTTCCAACTGGTTCAATCAAAATTCTATCCATCGACTCCTCCGCTTAGCCTACATAACCATCTTTGAAACCTATCAATAATTTTTAATTTAAATGAATTAATTTTCTCAGAATTCTTCCTTAAAAGTCAAGAAAAACTATATAAATTCTATGTTTTTCATCAAAAGTTTTTGATGTTAAAACCCTAACTTGGAAGGCTCGTTAATGCTAGGTTAATGACAAATTACGAAATATATTTAAACAAACTTGTAGACAATCTATAAAACATAACCCATTTTTTTGTTTAAAATTTTATTTATTAAATAGGGAAAAAACTAGTTCCAAAATAGACAAAAATAGTTTTCAAAAATATTAAAAACACCGATACGGAGTCCGTTCTGACAAATCGGATTACATGGTCACGAACCAAATGCATCAGAAAGTGTGTATGGACTTCACGGACTTGTAGGATTTGACGGAACTCGATTTTGTTACGTGTGCGCGACGAACTCGAGACGTATCCATCAAAGAACACTATATCGATGATATTCCAAACTATTTAATAACTTTGTGCATGCTCATCACCTCGCGATTAAACTTACACCATTGGACCCAGAATATTTTTCTAGTCCTGTGAGCCCTGTTTGGTCCGATTCTGAGACAGTTGACCGGATCGCCATTTTGGCGGGCCCACGGTCCGATTCAACAAACAATTTTGTGTTCAGCTCATCAAAATTCAAAATTGGACATACCATTGAGTCCGTATTGAGAATTGGACATGTGGATATATAGTTTGATGTCTTTAGAGACCGTAGGATTTGGTACACTTTTTGGTACAAAGCGGATCCAATGGCGGACACTGTTCTAACCCAAAATTTTTATTTTCCCCCTGTGTCCAAAATTGGACTTATTGGTAGTCAATCTTAGTCATTTCTTTTATTCCAAAATGTTAGTGATATTTTTTTCAGCATTCGGAGATGTTTGCGGAAGTTCCATCTATGTAGATGCTCCTCACTTATTTATTTCATCTACTAGACGTCGTCAAAATACCCAAAAACTATCTAGCAAGTATACCTTGCTATATTTACTTCTTATTATATTTATTTTCAGTATTTATTTTCATATTTGTTTAGTTCATATATTATAAACTGTGCGTCCAAGTCATACTTGGGTACGAGTGACTATATCTGTTGCTTTCTTTTGTTGTATGCATGTTGACTTACTTTTAGCGGACTACCGTCTTATTGTGGGATACCCTTGTATCTTCTTTGGCCATGACACTCACATTACACGTTTTGATATATTTTGCTAGGAACTCCACTCCTCGCTCTCTCCTGTTTGGAATGTACATAACCATGATTCTGGAGGCCAATGGGGTTAATCCGACAAATTGTCCTAAAGGGACCAAACCAACTCTACTTGCAAAATCCAAAACACGGACTCTCCATTCTGCATCTCATTTGGCCCCCTCTTCAGCAGGCCTATCATCACCTTCTCCTGCTCCTACCGCTGTCTACTCTCCTGAAGTTCGCCGAGATATTGATCGACAATTCGCTGCCTTAACGGTTTCCACCTCTAAGCAGATTCAAGCTTCAACTCGGGGTTTGGGCACTCTTATGCACCATATTGTTCATGGATCAAGTCTACTACATTCATAGTTATTTCGAGGAGCGGGATCCCTACGTCGATCCAGCGGTGCCACATCCTAAATACCCTGGGCCACGATTCAAAAATACCAACATTTATGGTTTTATATACCCCGACAGGATTGAACCCTACGGGTCGTTCATGCCTGCTCCTGGCATAGACGATAATCCTCCTGATGCTCCCGAGAATTGATTGTGATAGAAGGTGGTGGTGTCTCTTTAATGTTTTTGTCTATTATAGTCCTTCGGGGACTTGGTTTTTAGTATTTCTATCTTCCTGTCTTGTGTGTCTCGGCAAGGATGGTTGTTAGAGTTGTTTCTTTTATAAGCTTATTGTAGTCAGTTGTAGTTGGGTTCTCTGAACCTTGTCTTACTTTTTAATGAAGTACTATTTATATTACTGTTTTGCACACATCTCTGCATACTCTACTATTTTCTTGGCACCCTTTTGTTCGTTTTGATTAAATGACGGGGGGAGAAAACGTATTAAGGGGGAGTTATTCGATTACGGGATAGCTACGTTTGTCAATTATCAAAATGGAAAAGATTGTTGGCACATGAATAATTTTGATACATTAAGTATTATTAACTTCCATACTGTGTTAGTAATATTGCTCCGCAGATGCATGGACACTAAATAAAGAAGCCACAAAAAGCCTTAAGACATCGCTAAAGATCAAGAAAACACAAATACATACCTGCAATATCTCAAAGACATCTCAAGGATTCAAAGAACGGAAGCACGCTCATTACCAGTTCTCAGTGTCTGTAAGTGTATAGAAAACCTTGTAAATACTATAGTGATGTCAAAAATAAAAGCTAAACCCTTCTAAAAATAATGGCATAGTATTTTTGAAGAAGCGGAAGATCCGTCGGTTTTTTGTGAAAAATTGAAAGAAGATCCGAATGGAAATAACAAGTTTTTATGATCCATTCGGATCATCTTTCGGACTTTCGTGAAATGCTGCCAAACAATCCGAATGCAAACAGAAAGTATTTTGTGGTCCATTCGGATCATCCGTCGATTTTTTTGTGAAATATTGTAGGAAGATTCGAATGAAGACATAAAGTAATTTGTGGCCCATTCGGATCTTCACAAAATACCAATAGATGATCCGGATTACACATCTGTCTTTTTGAATTTTAAATCCATCGGCTCCTAACAATGCATTTAATGCATCCAACAGATACATTTATAACCGTTACTGTCGGCTACGGAAGAACCGATAACTTTTTGCAGAAATTCGACGGATCTTCCGATTATCTTCTAAAAGTACTTTGTGCCTTTGGATTTCTATAAATAGACTTCCTTATTTTTCTTAGATGCCTATCCACTTGGGCCTTAAATTTTTTCATCTACCAAAGAGCTCCTCCTTAACTCTAGAAAGCTTTTATTTGCCATCTACCAAAGTGATACAGTATTCAAAGAGTTGTAACTTAGATCTTCCAAGTGCTTACGAAGATCAAAACCTTTTCCTTGTAAGAAGTTAATAAGCCTTCGGATAAAAACTCGTGTAGTTGAAGTTGACGAGCTTTCAGATAAAAACTCATGTGTAAGAAGTTGTCAAGCCTTCAGATCAAAGCTCGTGTTTTACTATTTATCAATAGTGGATTAAAATCGGAGAGAGTTCTGGGACTGGAGTGCCCCAAGGGAGGATACCAGGACACATCGAGTGTTTGATCTCTTATCTCCTTCTTTTAAATTTCTATTTACTTTAAATATTTGCGTCGATAATATTTATTACCCTATCCACACCCCCTATTGGGTTCTACAAGATGATCGAATGCAATTTTTTAGTTCGACGAGCGATAGAGGAAATAATTTTTTTTAAAGCAATTGTCGATTGAGATCCTAATAGTCTAATCATATTCGTAAGCCCGCTTAGTACATTAACATAGCCGAAATGGCTAACTCTACCTGCATGGGCCACCACAAAAACATGTAACACCCAGGTTCCAAATTACATACGACCAAGAATACATATACATGCCAGCTATATATCAAGTGTACTCCAACCCGGTTCAAATACGTATAAGTTGTCTTGGTGTTCTAATTCTATCTATTAATCAGCTATAAATATATCTATCTCAATCCATAGGATAAGTAACATTATAAATGAAAAATATATGTGTAAAACCCCTAAATTTCTACTATTTTTTATTTTATTAAATTTGGTACCGATTTAAAATTTTGTATTGTACGTCGCGTAGTCATATTGTACGTCGCGCACGGAATTTTATTTTTCGTAATTGCTCGACGAGTGCAATTATGTGCGAGCGTACATATTTTTAGAAAAATATTTTTCTTATTTTTATAGTTTCAAAATAATATATGTAATATTTAATTTAGCTATCAAAATTTCCTAAATTTATGATTTTATTTATGAAAAGCCTTTTATTTAGAATAAAGAATATTCTTAGCGCATACATATATTTCAAAAATATTTTGCTAGTTTATTATAAACAAAAATGTAAATTTTTGAGATTTATTAACTTTAATATTTATTATTCAAAAAGATATTTAAAAATATTAATATAATTTTTTAAATTATTATTATTAGTATTTTTGGAAAATATATTTCGAAACTATTGTGGAGATTTAAATCTTGATTTGAATTTATGGATTTATTTAAATAGTTAAATATTCAAAATTTGATTTATCCCATTTGATTTTGAGCAAAAAATTTAATTAGATTTAAATTGGATTTGTATTTGGATTTGGATTTAAATTGATTTAAATTAAATTATGAATTATCTATTTTGGGTTTTAAATATTCCTAGTTCCTATCCAATTGGGAATTCCCACATCCTATAAATAGGCAGGTACTCCTCCATTAATTCTCCATAATTATTCGTCCACAAAATTTCCACCATCCTCAAACGTGTCGTGCATCATGTCGGTGTCCAATCCTTTCCGTGTCAGCCGTGATGGCATCGGGTCCGACCCCGGGTGTCTTTTCAATACTTTCTATCCGTTATAATTACATCATGGACGACCCTCGTCGTATCCGACAAACCCGGACCTCGACTCCATCCCCGTGTCACACACGATACGACAAACATCTCGACCCCTAAACTCTAAACCAACAGCCCAGACTTCACTCCAATACCTTTGCATCTCTTCTGTCACCACGGCCATACTCCGACCAAGCCAGCCACCACCGTCCTCACCACAATCATCGACGCCACCCGACACCAGCACAAATCCACCACACCACCGCCACCGCGACCGATCGCCCGCCCCAAACCAGTACCAAATTAAACCAAATAGAAACTCCTATACCTCCGTCGGTCGCCAGATCTGGACCGCCGTGAGTTTTCTCGGTCCCGGCCAGCCACCACGTTCTCCGCCCCGGTTTCTTGCCAGCTCGTCTTCCTTCGGCCGCCACGCGCCAGTCGCCGGCGTGGATCTCTCCGCCGACGAGCCCGACCCTTTGCATCCGCCCCCTTCTTACTCAGCCTCCGCGTCCAGCTTCCGCCTCCTCCTTAGCGTGCCGCACCCAGCCTCTCGAATCCCCGTGCGCGCCTTAGCCACCACGCCGGAGCAGCGCCTCCGGCGAGTTTCCTCCTTCCTACTCGCGCTCGCCCTCACTCCGCGCACGCGACCCCTCTCCGCCGAGAGCCGCCACCGTACCCTGCTTTCGACGGAAGACCCTCCCTTCTCCGTTCACCTTCTTACCGCTCCACTCCCTCAGCCTCTCCTCTCCCGCTTCCTTTGGTTTTCTTCTAACACACACCTACACCCTCTCTCTTACTGCTTCCCCTTCCTTTGACTTCTATATTGATTTTGTGCTCCTCTCAAAACGAGAGAAGATAGCTCTCCTCTTTTTTCATTTCTGCTGGTCTTCTTTGATATATTATTTTATTTATTTTTATTTCCCTTTTTGTTCCTCCTTATTTGTTCGGTGTATTTTTGATTCCCTTAAAAATTCTAATATTATATTTTAATTATTACTGTTATCATCATCATTATGAATTTTATTATTATTAATTTTACAGTACTAAGATTTAGGAATATTATTCGTTATTATTATTAATAATTGATTTTTCTGTATTTTATCATGGTTATCAAAAATATTTTCAAATTACCTTGTAATAATGTATCTAGTCAATTATATATAAATATTATATATGACTTAGCCTATATTTCAAAATATGGTCTTAAAACCCTAAACAAATTTCCTAGATTATTAATATTTTGACCCATGGGAATATAGTTTCTAAATAATAAAATTATTTCCTAAATATTTTTAAATATTTTTAAATATTGATATAAATTTTTACTAAAAGATATATTTTTCTATCTATAAAGTATATGTTGGCAAACTAAGAATTTTTCAGTTAAAATAAATTCTTTAGATTTTCGTAGTTATATCTAGATTAACCAAAACTTAGTTTCGAATAGTATAATATTTTCTAAAATAGCAGACGCATCTCTCACTCAAAAACTTCTTCGATTATCTTCCTCTTCTGCAATCAAGTCATATTCTCAATCCCTTGCCAATTCAAGACTACCTTATGTACTCCCATATGTCTACCCTAACTAATTTGACCATCCTGGACCCAATGGAACCGTCCGTGCCGACATCAGAGGTCACCTTGTATAGTTGTTGAACCGAAGTTGCAGTTCATACCATCTTGATCATCGCAGCACACCAGGCGTACTATCAGGCAAGACACCTTGCCATTTGCTGTTTATTTATTGTAGCTCATATTTCATACATTATTTATTTTCTTTATACAAAATAAATTATGATACATGGCATAACCTGTTAGAACTTACTGTTCATTTATGTTTTCTGCCATGTATTATTTTCTTACACATTTAAACCTAGATTTAAAGGACCATTTTGTGTGTTGCATTCATGGCCTTGACACGTTGTACCACGAAGTTGTGTGTCGCATATAGAAATATGGACGTACGTGATTGGCTGGCCACCAGTACGTATAAGCCGTGCGATAGGAATAACCGCTAATAGAGGTTGCATGCTAGTTTGACTTAGCGGTTATAGTGGTTTGTGTTATGGATACAACACTGTAGGCATTGGGCGGGGAGGATAATTCCTTAGCGTATGGGCTTCGATGCACTTCCCTTGTGACCCAGACTCTCCGCTGGAGATACGGGGTTGATGACCCATAATTACTGACGGCCACTGACGAATCTGCGGAACGTTATGCTCTTACTGATGGGGCCTCTGGTGCCCAAGGGGGACTATGCCGATCCTATTTAGCTAGGGCCCATGCGTAGGAAGGATTGTTCTTAACTATATTTCAATTAGAACTGTTAGGTACCTTTATCCGTTAGGTACGAGTACTTTTAGTTTGGGTACTTGTATCTGACCGTGGCTTGGAACAACAACTTGTCATGGATTAGTTCGTCACATCTTGTCCTTGTTTGGTTGTAGGTGTGACTTACTACTTCGATGAGAAGGTATTGAACCTTATTGGGGTTCGGATACCATATTGGATTCATAGTATAGAAAGATACGTCACCGTGAATTAGTTTACTATCTCCTGTCCTTGTTTTGTTGGGAGGATGGTACGCTCGTTCAATAGGTACGTATTGGACCATGTTATAATTCAATTGACTTATTTATTTGAGCAATATTTATTCAGTTTATATAGCATGATATTATGTGTCTTGTTACGTCCCTCTGAGGACCTGGTTATCTCTCCAGTTGTGTGCTCTTGTCTTTCGCAGGTGTTCTAGCTCTAGCCGTGGTCCTCTCTATATCTTCGAGGATGATTGCACTTGGATCGTCTTTGCTTCGCTCGCCAAAAATTATTCCTTTTCTCATGTATTTTTCTTTTACTTGTTCGTAGTGGATTTGTCTCCGCCCAACATATTGTATCAAGATAAATTTATTATTATTATATCTTTTATTTATTTATTTTTGTGGATGAGATTAGTTATGGTTCTACTGTATTTTACAGCTTATGTATCCATACGAGGCCCATGTACTTCATATAAATACAACTGGCATGTCTATGTTCCTAGTCCTACGTATTTTGGGACTGGGGCGTTACATGTTTTTGTGGTGGCCCATGCAGGTCAAGATAAATTATTTGGTTACTTTACCATACCAAGCAAGCCTGCGAATAGGATTAGAAGTTTAGGATCTCATCCACATACTTGACTCTTTCCTAGATTTTATCTACCGTTTGACTCATCAATTGTATCTTGCTTGCTTCCTTCCATCCCTATTCTTATCTTTCCTTCGTGCTTGCTAGAGATTGACCCTACTAGTTAGTTGTCCCAAAACACCATTAGTTTAATTCTTTAAGTTGGGTAGAACACCTTATGAACTAGCAACCCCTTTGACCTAGTGACCTATATAGCAAGCTTATTTAGATCCTAGAATCTAGAGGACCTAACCCGTCTAGCCAACCAAGGACTTGGACAAGAAGACTATAGGACGACTGTATGACTTAGAATCATTCTACCTTCTTTAAATCTTAATCTCTCTTGCCTATGTATTTACTATTTTGACTAATGATGCTAATGTAGCCTAGTTTTTGCAAGCTTATTCTTTATCGAGTTTGTTCATGACATATGCTATTGAGCGCTCACTAGCCTATTGTCTAATCATAATCGGTACATAATGGTCTGATCAACCAAGTGCACTTTGGTTCGCCTTTATCTATCGTTCTACATGGATGGGACATAGCTAAACTTGCCCTCTAGAGTCCCATCCGCGACTGCCTTGGCAACTCCTTTTGAAAATTATTCGATCGTCTTTGAATCACGTATTCGTATTCGATAACGCCTCCTTCGAACACTATATTGCTTTCGCCTTCATCCATTTTTGAAGGACGAAAGGGTTGTACTAGAACTTCCTCTAGCCTTCCTATCGATTATGACCATACCGTATTATTTTCTATGATCTAGATCGCGATTTCTTACGACATGATTTTGTGAAAACATTATCATCATTTGATTCCATCGATACCCCCTTGTGTCTTCTCACCCCTACTAATTCCTAGTTTCTAGGACAAAATTCTTTTAAGTTGGGTAGGATATAAAACCCCTAAATTTCTACTATTTTTTTAATTAAATTTGGTACCGATTTAAAATTTTGTATTGTACGTGGCGTAGTCGTATTGTACGTTGCGCACAAAATTTTATTTTTCGTAATTGCTCGACGAGTGCGAATATGTGCGAGCGTACATATTTTTAGAAAAATATTTTTCTTATTTTTATAGTTTCAAAATAATATATGTAATATTTAATTTAGCTATCAAAATTTTCTAAATTTACGATTTTATTTATGAAAAGCCTTTTATTTAGAATAAAAAATATTCTTAGTGCATACATATATTTCATAAATATTTTGCTAGTTTATTTTAAATAAAAATATAAATTTTCGAGATTTATTAATATTAATATTTATTATTCAAAAAGATATTTAAAAATATTAATAATAATTTTCAAAATTATTATTATTAATATTTTTGGAAAATATATTTCGAAACTATTATGGACATTTAAATCTTGATTTGAATTTATGGATTTATTTAAATAGTTAAATATTCAAAATTTGATTTATCCCATTTGATTTTGAGCTAAAAATTTAATTAGATTTAAATTGGATTTGTATTTGGATTTGGATTTAAATTGATTTAAATTAAATTATGAATTATCTATTTTGGATTTTAAATATTTCTAGTTCTTATCCATTGGGAATTCCCACATCCTATAAATAGGCAGGTACTCCTCCATTAATTCTCCATAATTATTCGTCCACAAAATTTCTACCATCCTCAAACGTGTCGTACATCGTGTCGGTGTCCAATCCTTTCCGTGTCAGCCGTGATGGCCTCGGGTCCGACCCCGGGTGTCTTTTCAATACTTTCTATCCGTTACAATTACATCATGGATGACCCTCGTCGTGTCCGACAAACCCGGACCTTGACTCCATCCCCGGGTCACACACGACACGACAAACATCTCGACCCCCTAAACTCTAAACCAACCGCCCAGACTTCACCCCAACACCTCTGCATCTCTTCTGTCACCACGGCCACACTTCGGCCAAGCCAACCACCACCGTCCTCACCACTATCATCGACGCCACCCGCCACCACCATAAATCCACCACACCACCGCCACTGCGACCGATCGCCACCGCGACCGATCGCCACCGCGACCGATCGCCCGCCCCAAACCAGTACCAAATTAAACCAAATAGAAACTCCCATAACTCCGCCGACCGCCAAATCTGGACCGCCGTGAGTTTCCTCGGTCCCGGCTAGCCACCACGTTCTCCGCCTCGTTTTTGCGCCAGCTCGCCTTCCTTCGGCCGCCACGCGCTAGTTGCCGGCGTGGATCTCTCCGCCGACGAGCCCGACCCTTCGCATCTGCCCCCTTCTTACTCAGCCTCCTTGCCCAGCTTTCGCCTCCTCCTTAGCGTGCCGCACCCAGCCTCTTGAATCCCCGTGCGCGCCTTAGCCACCGTGCCGGAGCAGCGCCTCCGGCGAGTTTCCTCCTTCCTACTCGCGCTCGCCCTCACTTTGCGCGCGCGACCCCTCTCCGCCTAGAGCCGCCACCGTACCCTGCTTCCGACGAAAGACCCTCCCTTCTCCGTTCACCTTCTCGTCGCTTCACTCCCTCAGCCTCTCCTCTCCCGCTTCCCTTGGTTTTCTTCTAACACACACCTACACCCTCTCTCTTACTGCTTCCCCTTCCTTTGGCTTCTATATTGATTTTGTGCTCCTCTCAAAACGAGAGAAGGCAGCTCTCCTCTTCTTTCATTTCTGCTGGTCTTTTTTGATTCATTATTTTATTTATTTTTATTTCCCTTTTTGTTCCTCCTTATTTGTTCGGTGTATTTTTGTTTCCCTTAAAAAGTCTAATATTATATTGTAATTATTACTGTTATCATCATCATTATAAATTTTATTATTATTAATTTTACAGTACTAAGATTTAGGAATATTATTAGTTATTATTATTAATAATTGATTTTTCTGTATTTTATCATTGTTATCAAAAAATATTTTCAAATTACCTTGTAATAATGTATCTAGACAATTATATATAAATATTATACATGACTTAGCCTATATTTCAATATATGGTCTTAAAACCGTAAACAAATTTCCTAGATTATTAATATTTTGACCCATGGGAATATAGTTTCTAAATAATAAAATTATTTCCTAAATATTTTTAAATATTTTTAAATATTGATCTAAATTTTTACTAAACGATATATTTTTCTATCTATAAAGTATATGTTGGCAAACTAAGAATTTTTCAGTTAAAATAAATTCTTTAGATTTTCGTAGTTATATTTAGATTAACCAAAACTTAGTTTCGAATAGTATAATATTTTTTAAAATAGCAGACGTATCTCTCACTCAAAAACTTCTTCGATTATCTTCCTCTTCTGCAATCAAGCCCTATTCTCAATCCCTTGCCAATTCAAGACTACCTTATGTACTCCCATATGTCTACCCTAACTAATTTGACCGTCCTGGACCCAATAGAACCGTCCGTGCCGACATCAGAGGTCACCATGTATAGTTGTTGAACCGAAGTCGCAGTTCGTACCATCTTGATCATCGCAGCACACCAGGCGTACTACCCGGCAAGACACCTTGCCATTTGCTATTTATTTATTGTAGCTCATATTTCATGCATTATTTATTTTCTTTATGCAAAATAAACTGTGATACATGGCATAACCTGTTAGAACTTACTGTTCATTTATGTTTCCTGTAATGTATTATTTTCTTACACATTTAAACCTAGATTTAAGGGACCACCTTTGTGTGTTGCATTCATGGCCTTGACACGTTGTACCACGAAGTTGTGTGTCGCATGTAGAAATACGAACGTGCGTGATTGGCTGACCACCAGTACGTACAAGCCGTACGATTGGAATAACCGCTAATAGAGGTTGCATGCTAGTTTGACTTAGCGGTTATAGTGGTTTGTGTTGTGGATACAACACCATAGGCATTGGGTGGGGAGGACAATTCCTTAGCGTATGGGCTTCGATGCACTTTCCTTGTGACCCGGACTCTCCGCTGGAGATACGGGGTTGATGACCCATGATTACTGACGGCCACTGACGATTCTGCAGAATGTCATGCTCTTACTGATGGGGCCTCTGGTGCCCAAGGGGGACTACGCCGATCCTATTTAGCCAGGGCCCATGCGTAGGAAGGATTGTTCTTAACTATATTTTACTTAGAACGGTTAGGTACCTTTATCCGTTAGGTACGATTACTTTTGGTTTGGGTACTTGTATCTGACCGTGGCTTGGAACAATAACTTGTCACGGATTAGTTCATCACATCTTGTCCTTGTTTGGTTGTAGGTGTGACTTACTACTTCGATGAGAAGGTATTGAACCTTGTTGGGGTCCGGATACCATATTGGATTCATAGTATGGAAAGATACGTCACCGTGAATTAGTTTACCATCTCCTGTCCTTGTTTGGTTGGGAGGATGGTATGCTCGTTCAATAGGTACGTATTGGACCATGTTATAATTCAATTGACTTATTTATTTGAGCAATATTTATTCAGTTTATATGGCATGATATTATGTGTCTTGTTACGTCCCTCTGAGGATATGGTTATCTCTCCAGGTGTGTGCTCTTGTCTTTCGCAGGTGTTCTAGCTCTAGCCGTGGTCCTCTCTATATCTTTGAGGATGATTGCACTTGGATCGTCTTCGCTTCGCTCGCCAAAAATTATTTCTTTTCTCATATAATTTTTCTTTACTTGTTGGTAGTAGATTTGTCTCCGCCCAATATATTGTATCAAGACAAATTCATTATTATTATATCTTTTTTTCATTTATTTTTGTGGATGAGATTAGTTATGGTTCTATTGTATTTTACAGCTTATGTATCCATATGAGGCCCATGTACTTCGTATGAATACAGCTAGCATGTCTATGTTCCTAGTCCTATGTATTTTGGGACTGGGCGTTACAATATGCCATGACTTGCATTCGAATAACATATATGTTTGATTAGACCCGAAAATGATATGGGTCAACAAAACAAGACTAAATAGCAAAATAAAAATAATGAATAAATGTGAAAGCACAATATCTGAGCCAGATACAACAATACCTCCTTGATCAGCGGACTATCTCTACACGAAAACTACCTAAAGAGATTATCAGGTCCTTAGGGACATAACAACGTACAAAAATGTCAATGCAATAGTAAAGAAAATATGAATAAAAAGGTAACTACTCTAACCAGTAAGTGTGTAAAACACATAAATTTTGAATTATTGATAAATGAATTTTATAATTTTTTGGCTAGTAATTATAGAATAATGTATTATTATTATTATTATTATTATTATTATTATTATTATTATTATTATATATTAGTAGGTTAAAATGGGAAAATAATTTTATTTTTTATTCATAATAATTAATCGATTGTAAATGGTTTTTAATATTGATTTTGGTTAGAGCCCATGACTTGAGCCCACGGTTTAGCCCATCTCTCAACCCAAAACTTTCAATCCAACTCTCTATCCAAAATCTGCTAACCCAAACCCAATAAACTAATTCCTACCGTTCAAACCCACTCCCCGATCTCTTCAGACCCGTTACAACCACCGACCCCACCCTACGTAGCCCTCTTCCTCCTTCATGTATTTTTCTTCAGAAACATCTCCTTCTTACAAAAATTCTACAGAACATTTCTCTCCCTAAACCCTTCACAAAAATTCACCCAACTCCCTCCATACTCCTCATCTCCAAAATCCAATCATACCCTGACGATCCTCGCGACGCCCCGAGCAATTAAACACCCCCTCGGGGCATTTTCGACGTGCCGCCTGACCGCCAACCGATCCTGCGCCGACCGACCAACCCTGGCCGCCGACCCCGTGGCCGCCCGCCTCTCGCCAGACCCCGCCGACGTAAACCAGTGCTCATCCCTACACGCACACCAGCGAGCATCCCCGAGCGCACACCAGCTGCATCCACACGCACACCAGCGCACTCCCGTACGTGTACATCGCCTCCTCGTCGATCCCCCGGCCATACCCCCGCATGGCAGCTCCGACCGCGCCTCCGTGAGCGCATCAGCGCTGCCTCGCACGTTCCCCGTGCGTTCCCCGTGTGCCAATTTCGTTCATGTGCCCTGCACGCGTGTCCCCGCTGTTCCGTCGCCTTTGCGTGACCTCGAGGCCGAAGCCATCCTATGGTTCTCCTTCCCCAAATTTTTGGTAAGTTTTCTGTCAGAGCTTCTGTTCAGTTCCAGAATAGAAATTAGAACGAGAAACCCAATTCCTGTCTGACCAAAATTGACAGAATAAAGCTATGTCAATTCTGGGATAGCTATTTTCCTATTTCGACCGTATGTTTTGTTAATAGGGTTAACTAAATAATTAGTGTATAATGGTTAGATTATTGCTAGTAATATTTATGTCGTTATACAAGTTGTTAGATTATTTATTAATTATTTAGATTAAGTGTTTACGTGGATTGGTTGAATAAAACAATATTTAAATAATGATTATCGTAGTAAATCACGATGTTCTAGGCTTAAAGTATTATTAAATATGTTACCATTAATTTTACGTAAATAAATATTAAATTAGTTTCAAAAATAGTTTTTGTTACAAAAAAGGGCCATTTTAAATATAAGTAAATATAAATAAATACTAGTTTTAATTATTAAAGCCGAAACCCATCTATTACATATTTTGGATAAAGCACCCATCTATTACATATTTTGGAAAAAGCATAATAATTTTTGCGTTATATTAATAAATGGTTTTTAGTAAAAGACCGATTATTTGCTAGTTGATAATTACGAGTATTTTGCTAAAAGAGCGTTTTTGATTAATTCTTTTTACAAACATAAAAAAATTACTACTTTGTCACCTTATTATTAATAATGATAATCCTATCCAGGAAAATAAGTTTTATTCTCTTACTATTAAAAAACATATCCTTCATTATATTATTACTTAGATTTCCTTAAAATATATTTTTCATAATTAAACTTTTGCCTATTAATAATTATCAGTGAATTTTGAGTCTAGTCGATTAACGTATTATTCATAAGTCGATTAATTAAAATATGGCAAAATCTTAGACTGGCAGCTAAGTCATGTTTTACTAAATGTAGGGTTCAGTTTCGGATTTTAGCTCGAGTGTTTTCCGTCATCACCTACATCACCAGAAAACAAGGCAAGTTTTATATTATTCAAACTTGTATTTTAGTGATAATTAAATACTTTGCATCATTAAAATTATTGTATCGATACTTGAGTCACGGGATCCCTGTGTATCCGATTGATTGCCTGATTGACTCATTGACTTGGGATTGGGGAGTAGTATTTCTTTGGTCAAAGTCTCTTATTGACTCATTTTGGATAGCTAAAGCCCTACCTCACTTGGGGTGAAGCCGGACCGTGTTCACTAGAAAACATATTGCCTCCATCCCCAGCCGGCCATGGGATGCTACACACTCAAAATACTATTGCTAGTTGTAGATTGCATCATTATTATTTCCAGAGATTACTGCTTCACTGCTTCTTTATTATTATTTAGAAAATGAATTATGTTACAAAAATTCTTCTTGTCTTTTTAACTATTCATTAAAAATGCTAGAATGGATATATACATTTTTGCTTCCCTCCTGACTGTAGACCAATATTTTAGGTGATTTTGGTGACGAGGAGCTGGCTTTTAGTTCTTACTATGGACCCGACTTGGGTTCTGAGGAGATAGTTGGACCTGGACAGGGAACCTAGGAGTTTTAGTCGCACGTTGTAATCTTGTTCTTTCTTTGTTTTGAAAGTTGTAATAAGAACAATTATAGTAACTTAGTACTTAATACTATTTCCACCCATACCCATCTCAACCTAGGATCGAATTTATCTATTTATATAATCTATTTTTTCTTGCTTATAGTTTTATAGGTTTCCTTGCTTATGTTTGTACCTAAACCTTTCAGAGGATGGCAAAAGGAAAGACAACCAGCTGGGCCTGCTGTCGAAGAGGTTTCGTCCTTTGAGAACACCCCTACCTAGGCCCAATCTGATCCTTCTCCATTGCAGGTCAAGGATCGCCCTCATGCTGCACGAACTCCCCGCACAGCTTATACTACACCAGTGCATGTAACATCCCTGATTCCTCCGAGGACCATACCACCATCTACTGATGTGAATCCTCCCTCTGCCCCAGTTTGCCATGATAAAAGGTTATGCAAAATTTTTGCATATTAAACGTAAAAAAGAGTACAATCGATTCCTAAATAGGTGATCTAAGTACAAAGTTTTTTAGAGAAGTGTGGCGGTGGAGATCGAGCACTACAGTGGCTCCTTTACTCCGTTGACGATCTGACGACGAGTTGAACTTGCTCTTGCTTTCTAGGGCTTGTGATTAGAACTATAGGGTTGTGAATGAAGAGGATGTTGAATTTATGAAGATTTCGAAGCCTCTTTATCGAAGGAAAACTCCTAATATTTATAGGGAAGCACATATACAATATGCATAAGGATTGTGCAGGAACGTTGCACGTAGAGATATAAAAGAATCTCAAAGTTGCACGGTGAGGGCTGCTGCTGAGCTGACACATGGTGGACGCTGGGATTCTTCTTTATCAAGATCTTGGGAGGAATTATCAATATGACCGAATAAACGATATGTGGCGTGTGTTTACTGTTGATCGGATGAACCTGAGCAGATTCTATTCCTATCCCTGAAGTTGGATTTTGTCGTATCTTAGGGGGTCATTGGTTTAAACAAACCAATTGGATATGGCCTTCGTCTATAAGAATAAATTCCGTCCTTATCTGTGGTTTAAACAAACCGATAGGATATTGCTCATATCAACAGAATCAAACTCTGTCCTATCTTAAGAGTAGTGGTTTTTAAATAAACCAATCTGAAAAGGACATAAATACCCGTCTGGCTACGTGGAACCACATCACCCGGTAAGACTGTGCTTCTATGCAAGTTGTGCTTCTGGCGAGACTTTGAGATCACTACGCTTCTAGGCTATAGGTAGACTGTGCTTCAGGCGATGGAGTCACTGCACTTTTAGAGCGACGGGTGGACAAGTGCTTCAGGCAACGGAGTCACTGTGCTTTTAGAACGACGATGTGAACTTTTGCTTTAGGTAATGGAGTTATTGCACTTTTAGAGCGACGAGTAGACTTGTGCTTTAGGCAACGGAGTCACTGCGCTTTTAGAGCGATGAGTGAACTGGTGCTTTAGGCAATGGAATTACTGCACTTTTAGAGCGACGAGTGGACTTGTGCTTTAGGCAACGGAGTCACTGTGCTTGAGGGCGTGGAGTAGAATTGTGCTTTGGACAACAAAGTGTCAAATGAAGGAGCCTTTGAACGGGCTGCACTTTTGGATGGGATGGAGGGTGCTACGCTTCTGGGTTGAAGCGAGGGGGCAGTGAACTGGCTGCACTTCTGATCCGAAGGAGCTAGTTTCTGTCGAAGTCATAAGAGCAATTAATGACTGCTCTTTTGATGGATGAGTCGGTCATCCTCTTCTTTAATTACCGTCGTCATTTGGGGAATACAAGAAGTCTGTGGCCTAGGATTCATTCGAATGAACCTAGTAAATGAGATTATTGTGCTGAGTCTTAGGTTTATCCCATAAATTTGAGAGTCTTAGACCGACTGCCACGTGGCATGTGGGTTGGACCTACTCACCCTATATAAAAGGAAGTTTTTTGAAGGGTTGTGTCTTCTGTCTCTTAATATTCCTACTGTCATGCTCTATCCCGACTTAGCTTCGAATGGTCGTTAGCCTTGCACAAGTCGACTGTTGGTTGTGGATCCCTTCGTTCCAAGAAGCTGTGTCCTTATAGAAGAATTGCTGTTGAGTTCTGAGATGCACTTGAGCATTTGGCATAAGAAGTTCGAACCTGAACAACATCTTGGAGGTCTTTGAGATACAAGCTTTGGGTTTGGATTGATTGCCAATTCGAAGAGCCACAGGTTGTGCTCTTTCCTGCTCGTTGGCGGTGGCACAGCCTGTACTGTGGACTGAGTTCTTGCTCGGGCCAATAGCTGCTTCAGAAAGTGGCTCGCTTTGACAGCGCTACGTATATAGGTGGCTGTGTGTCTATGAAGATTAACCCGCTTGTACATTTTTAGGGGCTTTAGTTCTTTTTATGACGAATCTATAATAGATCCTTGTAGAAAAGAAGTACTTTTCATGTAATCATGACGAATTTTTAATAGATCCTTGTAGACATGATTTCAAAAAAAACTCTTTATGAATCATCTGTTTTGATTATCTGTCTGCGCTTTTGGGGTACCTGTGCTTTCGTGAAGCCATGTAGTAGGGATGCCACCTGCGCTTTTGATATTTTTGTACTTTTTCATGGTTCTATAAGACACCCTTAAAAGTGTTTCGAACTTGAGTCAAGCTCAGAATACTTTGAACAGAAGTATGACACGTGTCCTTGCAAGCGAATGCCCAGCAAGCTTTCTGACATGCTGTCGTCATGCCTAGCCTTCGGCATTAAATGCCTTGAGTCGTCCCTTCATTAAAAGTTGATCACAACTCCTCGTTTCTAGGGAACGGTCATCATGATCTTTACTCTTAATTCCTACGTCGTCCGAAAAGTTTCCTAGTTCATGAAGCATTTTGTTTTCTTTTGCTGACGTGGCTGTACCCTATATGTAGGGTCTATTAGGAGAGAGAAAAGCTTTCTGTCTTTCTTTTCTTCTCAAAGAAGTTATTCATCAGAGTCTTCTTCCTCTTTCGAACCCTAACATTTCTGCCATGGCCCCCAAGAAATCAAGAACCCCAAAATCTCCTGCGGCGCTCCAAGAAGGCCAAAGAAAAGTGGCCCTCATCAGAGGTCGTGACGTTGTTGATGACTCGCCGAACGTTAGTCCGTAGTTCATAGCAACGTGCGGCAGCTGTCGCAGGTAGTACTTTGGTC
>JANAVB010015438.1:0-18938 GCA_029216955.1 Iris pallida | reverse complement strand
TTAGTTAGAATAGACATTTTGGACTGGACCTTGTCTCCAGCTTGCTACTTATTTTATTATATTATATTTGGGATTGTATAACCATATTACTTTGTGACTCTCTTTATCTCGTTGTTGAGCTGCATATTGCACTTGTGGTTTTTATCTATCTAGTTTTCGTGCCATGATTCTTCCTTCTAGATTGTGATTGAGTTTATCAGTATTTCATACTATTTTCCTCCGTACGGAGATGATAGGTTATTATATACTGTTTGTTGGCTAGTAGACCTACAGCGTTCTACACCGTTTTTACGGTGTATGCTGGGTGTGGTCACGCACTTGTGCCCCTACCTAGGGTGGGGTCGTGACATTGAGGAAGAGGGGTTAGATGATGCAGTCATTCTAAGGGATGAACTACAAGGTATGGGCAGAGTATGACATCTATTGCTCACGGTAGTGGTTGGATTGGCCAGATCGAGTAGATGACAAGGGATAACAAGGTTCTAATGGCAGGGAACAGATCATTATACAATATGGCTGCTCATTGGATGCAGAACAGAACCTAGGTAAGTCAGAACATGGAATGGCTTGGACATGTATGAATGAGGTGACCAACTACAACTAACTTAAATGAAATGGAGAAGACTGATCACTAGATTGATCAGAAAACTGGATGCTAAGAGTGGTCATGCTTATGAACAAAATAGATGGTTGAACCTGGGAATATTAGGACAATGAAGTGCACCTTATGAATTCACAGATGCAAGTCTGTACAAAGTTAAAATGTTGCAACAAATAACTGGAAAATCAACCACACAAGTGGCAATTGCTACATACACAACCATGAAGTGTTTTCCCCTTTATCCTAATTGCCACAGGGAAAATGGAAACTCAAAGAACCATCATATTCAGGTATCATCTGAACATGATACATGGATAGATAAATTGAATGTAGGCAACAAAATCGAGGGTGTAGTGAACTAAGAAGTGTGGGCTACTAATGGATCATGGGGGCAAAAGATCATGGATGTGCACAGTCAAATCCCAAGGAAAATGAGCAAGCTATAGGGCTGCTAGAATGAGTAAATGTAACATTATGCAAAGATGCATATAGGTGCAGTATATATGTAAAGGGTGTTTGCAGTCATCCTATAGTGTAGTGCAGTGAACCATAGGTAAAGTGTAGGCAATGCAACCTGAGTACAAACTTGAACCCAAAACCTGAATTGCACTCATATATGCAGGATAAAGTCAAGTACAGTGAAAGATATGGATGCAGGGCATATCTGCAGTGGACTGCGTGTGTGTGCAGAAAATACAGTTGTCTTCAGATCAATTAGGAGAGTGAATTGTAATGGTTAAAGTGTGTTAAGAATTTTTGAAGTGTAGAGTATGATGTAGGGGTTAGCTAGGGGTGTGTGTGTAGCATGCTAGGATATGCAAATGAGTGTTCAGTGCAAAATGTGTTCGAATGCAGGACAATGAGTGTAATGCCAAATGCAGTGACTGGGTGGAATGCAATGAACAACATCAGAACAAGGGTGCTTGACTGCACAGTGGGGGCAGTGTAGTGGCTGTCATGGCTTGATTTGGCCATGGCTCACTGCCATGAGCCTAAGATCAAATGTCAGTCATCTAGCCTAGCCTCTAGGGTGATTAGGAAGTGAATTAAACAAGTAAAGTGGAGATCAAAGCCTCTGGTAGCAGGGCATTCAATAAACAATGGCTAGAGCCTCCCTTGGCTCAATTTAACCCACCAAAACACCTCAAAATTCCCACAGAACAGCACACATATCACCCACAACATATTAGCAACATAAATATATAATTACATTTGAAATTCGAGATCAAAACACCCTGTGTGGCAATTCATTGAACACTTGATGTACGTATTCGATATTCTTCCGATGTGCACCTCAATGGATTCGAAATTAAACCATACTCTACCTAATGATAGGGGGACCCTAAATGAATGCATCTATGGAAAGAAAACAGAAATTAAAAGGTTTAGAGGGCTCTTATCAATTGGGAGTTGGAATCCCAATGAAAACTTTCTAGATCCAGATTCCCACCAAGCTCCAATGGTCAAATTGCTCCAAATTCCTCCTAGCTAGCCAATAGAGGCTTCCTCTCTTCAAGAGGAAGAAATTACAATTTGTTTGGGTGAATTGGAGTTAATTTGGATGTTGGGAGCAAATTGGGGAAGAATACCAAAACTAGACGGGTTTCAATGAAAGAGGAAGGAATGGGACTAATGATGAGTATATAGTGGGGTGGGGCTGTTGTTGCTGGCCATGATGGTGTGGGCTAGGGTTTGATCAAGTTGCATTAGCTACAAGTCTTCCTATTGTCATTTAGAGGCACTTTTTGAGAAAAGGTCCAAAGTGGTTTGTCATTCTAAGTCAATTCTAGCCTATTCATGCTATTCTAACATAATTAGAACCCAACTAATCAAGTCTAAGTCCACTAGCTAGGTTCTATGGTCATGGTTAGCCTCTAGTCAAGTAGTTCTAATGTTTCACTAACTATGGGTACTAACACAATGCATCAAATTAAATAATATTACAATGATCATAAAATTACCAATTTATCGCTACATGATGTAAATTCATTATTTAATAACTAACATGATTAATTTTACAAAAGTTCAAAATTACCATCATTTTAGAAAAGTGGTAGTTATACCCTATGACCTACTAAGCACATCCAAAAACAAAATAAAATTTCTATCCTACCCTCACCCTCCCCGTGCTCCCCTCCCCTTCCCCCTTCTCCCCTCCCGACCCCTCCATCTCCTCGTCCTGCGAACCCTCCTCCTCCTCCTCCACCTCCCGACCCTCCTCTTCCTCCTCCTCCTTCTCCTCCTCCTCCTCCTCCTCCTCCTCCCGACCCTCCTCATCCCCCTCCGACCCCTCCTCCTCCTCCTTCGGGGTCGGAGGTCGGGGTCCGAGGGTCGGGGTCAGGGGCGAAGGAGGAGGAGGAGGAGGGGGGTCAGGAGGGCAGGGGAGAGGAGGGGGTGAGGGTATGATAGAATTTTTTTTTGGTGTGTTTAGTAGGTCATGGGGTGCGGATAGCCGTGCCCTTAACTTATTTTTAATTAGAATTTATCTTCCGATCATCAAGTGACATCTATATTTATATATGTATGAAACTAATTGCTAGGGAAGTAAGAGTTCTACATATCTTGATCCTCCCTTCATGCGTTTCTTCTCATGGTGGTCTCACCTCTACATATCGTCACCTCCCAATGGTGTCTTCTCTTAATCATATTTTTTTCTTTTGTCGTGCGTCGACAAGTTTTTGGCTACCTTTGACGTCTTTTCCAGCAAACTTTGTCAACCTTTATTACCATTTTGGCGATTCCTCCGGCAATCGAAAGCGTTTTCTTCTCTAGCGACATCTAAGCTATACAACAACCCTTTAACGACTCTAGTGTTTTTATTTTTATTTTTGCTTTTTCCTTTCTTCCCGTAGCTATGTTACTCATCTCCTTTATGTTATATACAGGCCAGCCCTGGGTAAGTCAGACAAGTCTTCGGACTTGGACAAACCCCATCTTCTTAGAGCCAACCCCAAACTAAGCGTGATCCCAATAGAGTTTGGGGTCACGATTTCCCTCCTGGATCGACCTACAATAAAGATCAAGGGACAATCAAAACTAGTTTCGGATAGGACAACCCAACCACGTGGCCGACTCTGGTTATATATTGTCTTATGTCTTATGGTTTGCCTTGATTCTGTACTGATTTAGGCATGTTACACTACCAAAATACATAGATTTACCGACGGCCATATCCGTCGGTAGTCCGTCGCCAAAAATAAATACCGACGGATTACCGACGGATATTTGGTAAAACAGCCGTCGGGAATAATCTCGTCGCTAAAACATATCCGTCGCTACTCCGTCGCTCAGCGACGACTTAGCGACGGAATACCGTCGACGTATTTAAATATATATAGCGACGGATTACCGACTAGCTTTCGTCGAAACATGTATCAGGATATAGGGTTAGCGACGGAAACCTCCGTCGCTAAAGAGTCGGCAAAACCGTATCAGTGATTTTCTGATATGCAATATCCGTCGCTAATCCGTCGTAAATTTGTCGGTAAAAGCGTATCAGAGATTTTTCCATACGGCAGGTCGTCGTTATGCCGTCGCTAATCCGCCGAGGTGTACGACGGATTAGCGTCGTATTAGCGACAAAACATCCGTCGCTAACTGCAAAATTTATGGACATCAAACAGAACCATGTCGACGGATATTCCGTCGCTAAACCGTCGCTAACTGTAAAATTCTCCAGGTAGCGACGGATATTCCGTCGGGACTTTGTCGCCAGTCCGCCGTAAGTTAGTCCCCAATCCGTCGCTAACTGCAAAATTTATGGACATCAAAACAGAACCAGGTCGACGGACATTCCGTCGCTAAACCGTCGCTCAAGGTAAAATTCTCCAGGTAGCGACGGATATTCCGTCGCCAATCCGTCAAAAAATTAAATTCCTACAGTTAGCGACGGATAGTCCGTCGGGACTTTGTCGCCAGTCCGCCGTAAGTTAGTCGCCAATCTGTCGCTAACTGCAAAATTTATTGATATCAAACAGAGCCAGGTCGACGGATATTCCGTCGCTAAACCGTCGCTCAATGTAAAATTCTCCAGTTAGCGACGGTTTTTACGTCGCCAATCCGTCGCTAACCTCAGTTTCTCCAGTTAGCGATGGGCTATCCGTCGCTGAGGGGTCGCCTGTCCGTCGCTAACTTCTAATTTTTGAAAAAAAAATACTGCAAACAGACTCTTTCCTGTTTATACAACACATCCAACACAATATCAAACATGCCAAATATCCATATACAACACCATATATCCATATCCAACACGAATATCCAACGTAGCCAATATCGAACACCATATATCCATATGCAAAATATCCATATCCGACACCAATATCCAACGTATCCAATATCCAACAAAATATTACCAACACAATACATCCAATATCCAACATTAAATTATCCAAACATAAAAAAAATATCCGATCATACAATGTATCCAAATGTCTACAAAACCAACAACATAAACAAAATCAAACCCCGTCCGTCGGATCGTCTCGTGCTCGTGCCGCCGCATCCGCTTTGCGTATGTACTCCTCCACCGTGTGTGCCGGCACTTGGGACAAGACATGGTCTGGAAGCGCGCGTAGCTGCTGTGGCGACAACATGTCAAGGAACGTCAAGATGGTGTTATCCGATACGATGCGGGCGTCCGCAGAGCGGTTAAACGAAAGCCGTCCGGGGGAAGAAGGACCAGGTCGATCCGAAGCACCGGCAGCAGCAGTAGGACCGGGAGCAGACGGACCGGGAGCAGACGGATAGCGCCCCAACACTATCGCCCGCAAATCTGACACCGCGGAGGTCAGAGTCGCAAGCTGCGCCCTCACATCGTCAACCGGGGGCGCTGGGGGAGGCGGAGGCGGTGGATATCTCGGGGACGGCTGCAAGGAGGGCGCCATGGAACCTAAGCCGTAGACGCGCCCTTTCCTAACGCCGCCGACGGATTCTACGAACACGTCGTCGTAGCGAGCGGCCATAGAAGAGTGCGTCTGGGTGGGCGTCGTTTCGCCGACATTCTTGGAAGGGGGCTCGATCTCAAGCCGACTAAGTGCCTCACGATACGCAGCCTATCCAATGAATGTGTTTGTACTATAAGTTTTCCTAAGTTATAATATAAATCCTATGTTTCCCTAAGTTATAGTCTGAATCCTATGTTTCCCTAAGTTATTAGTGGCATATATATATTTAAATGGTAGCCGCATAACATATTATCTCAGTTACTTACGTAATCTCGAAACCATGACGGAAAGGTAAAATCAACCTCTCTTTGAAGTCCCTCATCGGTAATATCGTGTGTCCTTATTTTGACTTCATCTCTAAATACACTGTTAGAGAGAATAAAAATTAGTGTAGTCACTTACCTCACCAAATTAGAGATTATAACGAGGTGTAGTCACTTACTTCTCCAAATCTCTCACTTCTTGTATGTCACAATTTAACAAGACATATCGGTGAGCGGCATCATACTCATCGTCACTCAACCACCATTTCTTACTAGCCCCAATAGGCTTGCCCCTTAAATTGAATATACCTCCTTCCTCAACGTCTTCGTCATTCCTTTGAGGTCTATTTCGATTTGTCTCAACATGAGTATCGAAATAAATGGAGCAAAAGTTTGACACCTCCTCGATAAGATATGCTTCGCATATCGAAGCCTCTATATGAGCCTTGTTGCCAACTTTCTTCTTTAGATGATGTAGATACCTAGAGAGACAAATTATCTTGAGAATTAACAATGAATTGTAAAATCCACTTAAATTATATCGATTTTTATTTACCTTTCAAAGGGGTACATCCATCGATAATGAACAGATGCACCGACACGGGCTTCGTATGCTAGATGAATCGGTAGATGCTCCATACTGTCGAAGAAACCCGGTGGAAATATTTTCTCTAACTTGCAAATTGTTAAGACAATCTTCTCCTCAAGTTGTATCATATGTTGCACCGTGAGCTTAGTTGAACAGATATCCCTGAAGAATGTAGACAGCTCGGCCAACGGAACCCATACAGCAGAAGGCAACAACTCTCTCAACGCAATGGGCCGATCTCCCACAACTGTTTCAGCTCATCCACCAACGGCTGTAAATATATATCGATGTTCTTTGTCGGATTTTTGGAACTGGGTATGATAGCTGTCAAGAACATATAAGGAGTCTTCATACACATCTATGGTGGCAGATTGTAAGGGGTAAGAATGACCGGCCAGCATGAGTATTGAGATCCCGACTGTCCGAAAGGGGCGAAGCCATCAGAACATAGCGCCAGGCGTACATTTCCAGGCTCTGCAGCAAAATCTGGATGACACAAATCAAAATATTTCTACGCCTCCCCATCCGAAGGATGTGACAATTCTCCTTCGTCCTTTATGCGATCTTCACTGTGCCACGTCATGTGTTCTGCTGTATTCAGAGACATATACATCCTCTGTAAGCGCTTCGTGATCGACAAGTAATGCATATACTTGTAAGGACGTCGTTTTCTAGTTGACTTTCCTTTTTCCTGTACTGTCTTGTAACGATCCGCATTACAGAACCAACAACTTTCTAATACCCAATTCTCTTTGTAATACAACATGCATCCGTTGCGATAGCAATCTATCTTCTCGTACCCCAGTCCCAGTTGTCGGACCATCATCTTTGACTTGTAGAAGTTTCTTGGGAGCTCTTTTGATTCCTTCGGTAACACCTCATTAGTTAATTGTGTGATCCGATCATAGCAAGCTTGTGGCAAGTTAAAATCAGACTTTATGTTCAACAACCGCATCGTCACTGACAGTGCGGAATGAGTCTCACAACCAGGATATAGAGGAGTATCTGCGTCCTTAAACATATCATAGAACTCCTTTGCCTCGGGATTAGGATCCTCCGGATCAAAATTAGGCCCTGCCGCAGCATACACCATATCTCGTGCAAGGTTCTGCATGTCTCCATAATCCACAGAGCATCCATCGTCTTCGAGGACATCCGTTTGCAGCATTATCATCAAAAGCATAAGTACCAGCTTCTGCAGCCTGTCTTTCTGAATATAATTCACCTTGCGATGACCACAGGCCGTAATCACGTACGAAACCCTTACGGGTCAAATGATCTCTCACAGTCATCACTTCTTCGAAACGTCTATTGTGACAATTAACACATGGACACTTGATTTTGTTATCGTCCATGTACTGAGTTTTGCTCATGGCATACTTAAGAAATACTTCCACACCTGCCTGAAAATCGTCACTCACACCAATTCTGCTCTCGTGTTGTCGTTTGTACATCCATGTACGATCAACAAAGTAACAATTCATGCTCGATTTGATGTGAATATCTGTATCGTAATACAAACTAAACATAAGAATTAATAGCCCGATACCGATACTCATATCGTAAGAAAAACTAAACTTGTGGATAACACGCTAGGCCTACGACGAGGCTACTTAGTATCACAATCTAACATAATTAGTATATAATCATGTAACTAGTGGATCCGCTAGCTAGTAAGCCAGATGTACTTAATATCAGAGAGTATCAGATTAGTATCAGTATATAGGTTAGGTAGACCGTATCAAACGCATATCGGAATAGTAGGCCGAATAGGAGGTCGAGATAGTCGAGAAGAAGGGAAGAAAGGAGGAGCAGATGTGTCCAGAGCCATGGTGGAGGAGGAGAAGTAACATGAGAGCAGTTTTCGCCGTAACATCTCCTGGCTCTGCTGGCAACTGAAGTCCAGATGCTACAAAGGACGATCCTTCGCTGAAATCGACTACAACACCCATCAGTTCAAGTTCATTCCTATATGAGTAGATTCCAATGCCATAGAAGCCATCAATTTGTTGACCTTCCTCTATGGCATTGGAATATACTCATATAGGAATGAACTTGAACTGATGGGTGTTGTAGTCGATTTCAGCGAAGGATCGTCCTTTGTAGCATCTGGACTTCAGTTGCCAGCAGAGCCAGGAGATGTTACGGCGGAAACTGCTCTCATGTTACTTCTCCTCCTCCACCATGGCTCTGAACCCATCTGCTCCTCCCTTCTTCCCTTCTTCACATTCGACTATCTCGGCCTCCTATTCGGCCTACTATTCTGATACCGATACTTTGAACCTTGATCTTAACCCAAACCTATATACTGATCGATACTGATCCGCTACGCCCGATACTAAGTATATACGGTCGATACTGATAGCAATAGTCCGATACCGATAGCGATAGTTCGATACCGATAGCGATAGTCCGATACAGATACACATGGACCTACATATCTATATATCACTAGTAGCCATACTCCTCTACATACTACTCTACACTAGGATCTAGTAACCATATACTACTCTACACACTAGCTACGTAGTCATACTCTAAAATAAGGTAAACTAATTATGCCTATATATAGATATATATAGGCATAATTAGTTTACCATAATTAGTTTACCTTATATATATAAGGTAAACTAATTAAGCATCTTAAAATTATGCCTATATATATATATATATATATATATATATATATATATGTCTGTGTGTGTGTGTATCCGTGTGTCTGTGTCCGTGTGTGTCCGTGTGTGTGTGTGTGTGTGTGTGTGTCCGTGTGTGTGTGTGTGTCCGGCCAGCCCCCCTCCACACATACCCCCCCCCCCCGCACCCCGCGGCCAGCCCCCGCCCCCATCGTACCCCCCCCAACGCTGCCCGCCCCCTCGATCCCACCGCCCCCTCCACACCCCCCGCCCCCCGCGCACGGCCAGCCCCCCTCCGCAACCCCCCGCACCCCGCGGCCAGCCCCCGTGCGCCCCCATCCCTCCAACGCTTCCCGCCCCCTCCCACCGCCCCCTCCACACCTCCCGCCACCGCCGCCACCGCCGCCCCCCACAGTCGACGCCGCCCCTGCAGCCCCCGACGCCCCCGGCCCGCTGCACCCACGACCACCGCGCGCGCGCGCGCGAGAGAGAGAGAGCGAGAAAGAGAGAGAGAGAGAGAGAGAGAGAGAGGGAGAGGGAGAGGGGATTACCTTTGGGAGAGAGAGAGGAGAGGGGGGTCGCCGATCACCGCCGCGGGAGAGAGAGGAGAGGGGGTCGCCGATCGATCACCGCGGGAGAGAGAGAGAGAGGAGAGAGAGTAAAATTTGGGGGGAATGAAAAAGTTCCTCCCGTCGTTTTAATTTAAGTCTGGAACGTAAATTTAGCGACGGAGTAGCGACGGATTATTCCGTCGCTAATGCGTCAGTAAATCTCGCGCGAGTAGCGACGGATTATTCCGTCGCTAAGTCGTCAGTAAATCTCGCGCCAATATTTTAGGCTTTTGTCGCCAAAATATGCGGCGTTCTAGCGACGGATATAAAACCGTCGCTACTTGGCCGACTACCTATCGACGGCATAGCGACGGATATGGACATAAAAAAATAAAAAAAATTGTCCACTGCTTTCCGTCGGTATTCCGTCACAAATTCGTCGGTGATCCGACGGTGATAGCGACGGAAAATTTCCGTCGCTAATTTGCCGTCGCTAAAGTACCGTAATTTGGTAGTGTTACATGTTTAGTATTATATCATGTTAGAGCATCTCCAACCTTATTGTCTTGCTAGGTGTTGTGAGTCTTAGGTGTCGTGAAACACAAGACAATGTTTTCTTAGGTGGCAATATTACATTCACGAAATCCAATGGGATAGAAAAGTCTTCTCCAATGCAAAAGTTTTGAGAAACAATAAAAAATAGGATTTTGTTAACATGTGCCTTAGGGCACTTGTTAAGGATAATTAATGCATAAATTATTATTTTGAAATTTGTTATCTACATGTAATAAACATTAAAAATAATAATTTCTTACATTGAAAATATCATTAAAACTTAGTGCAATAAATTTTTTGTATTAAAAAAATTATTTTAGGGGATCTTAATGACATTTCCAATGCAATAAATTATTTTTTAATATTTATTGCATGTTGATAACAAATTTTAAAGTAAAAAATGCTATGCATTAATTATCCTTAACATGTGTCCTTAGAGCACATATTAACAAAATCCTAACAAATATAATTTTTACAACTCCTCCACTTCTGTCTTTTTTACAAATATTTGTATTCATAATTGATGATGTGAAATAAAGTAAATATTTGTATTCATAATTGATAATGTGGAATAAAGTCATTGTGAAGTGTATTGTTAAGATCTAGCCAACCAACTTCACATTATCTTTGTCATATCATTACCATATCAACTTTATGATTTATTCCATATTTACAATGAAAAAGAGACGTGGTATTCCCAGTATATTTAATCTTAATTTGTAGACTGTACAATATTGTCTCCACATAAAAATCTTATGGGTGACGTATAGCCTATATTGGAGATATAGAAGCCAGGAAACGCAACTTATTTCATTAATCTCTAACATACTGATACAAAAACAAGAAAACTGCATGCAGCAGAAACCCCAAACTGAAATTGAAAGCCTAAAATAAGAGCATCTCCAACCCTATTGTCTTGTTTTGTGTTGTGAATCCTATGTGGCATGAGACATAAGACAATGTCTTTCCTATGTGGCAACATGACATTCACACAAGACAATGAGATAAAATATGTTCTCCAATGCAAAAGTTTGAGAAGACAATAAAATTACTTTTTTTTTCAACTTCCAAGACAACTTTTTCACTTCTTCTTTTTATATATATATATTTTTATTCATAATTGATGATGTGGACATAAAGTCATTGTGAAGTGCATTGTCTAGATCTAGACAACCAACTTCACATTCTTCTTGCCATGTCATTGCCATGTCAACTTCACAATTTATTTCACATTTGCATTGGAGAAGTACTTTTGAAAAAAAAAATGCTTATCATTCCTATGTGACAACCATTTTTTCCAAACTCACATTAGGGTTGGAGATGCTCTAAGAGCATCTCCAACCCTATTGTCTTGTTAAGTGTTGTGAGTCTTAGGTGGCTCCTATGTGGCATGAGCCACAAGACAATGTCTTGTTTATGTGGCAAAATTATATCTCAAAAGACAATGAGATAGAAAAACTCTCTCCAATGCAAAAGTATTGAGAAGACAATAAAAAGTATTTTTTCCAACTTCCAAGGCAACTTTTAAGACAACTACTCATCTTCTTTCTTTTTTCTAATATTTTTTATTCATAATTGATGACATGGAAGAGAAGACATTGTCAAGTGCATTGTCTAGAACAAGACAATCAACTTCACAATGTCTTCTTTAATTTTTGCCACATAAGCTTCACAATTGACTTGACAATTGCATTGGAGAAGAACTTTTGAATAAAATTTTGTCATTCCTATGTGGCAACAACTTTTTTCCAAAGTCACAATAGGGTTGGAGATGCTCTAAGACATGCATATAAGATTTCCATCTCCATCTCCATCTCACTTGCATTAGAGCATCTCCAACCCTATTGTCTTGTTAAGTGTTGTGAGTCTTAGGTGGCTCCTATGTGGCATGAGCCACAAGACAATGTCTTGTTTATGTGGCAAAATTATATCTCAAAAGACAATGAGATAGAAAAACTCTCTCCAATGCAAAAGTATTGAGAAGACAATAAAAAATATTTTTTCCAACTTCCAAGACAACTTTTAAAACAACTACTCATCTTCTTTCTTTTTTCTAATATTTTTTATTCATAATTGATGACATGGAAGAGAAGACATTGTCAAGTACATTGTCTAGAACAAGACAATCAACTTCACAATGTCTTCTTTAATTTTTGCCACATAAGCTTCACAATTGACTTGACAATTGCATTCGAGAACAACTTTTGAATAAAATTTTGTCATTCCTATGTGGCAACAACTTTTTTCCAAAGTCACAATAGGGTTGGAGATGCTCTAAGACATGCATATAAGATTTCCAAAGTCACAATAGCTGACGGAGTCCCAGGAGCTGCAGCAGTCGGTGGATCTGGACCATGACGTCAAGGAACTGTAACGGAAGGAGTTCTTGAAGGCGAGGAGGGCACTCTCGTCCTTCTTGTTGCATGCTGCTGCTGCTGAGGAAGAAGACAATGTGAGGAAGATGAGGAGGAGAAGAACGGACAGATTGATAGTACGAGTACTCACCATATTTTGGAGAATAGATGAGATTGAGAGTGTTAGAAGTGACGAATGAATGAAGAGCCTTTGCTTCTTCCGGTTCTATTTATCAAGGGTAAAGTGAATGAGTAATAGTGATTCTTATGATTACCGTAAAAAAGGATAAGATCCTGACTGACTAGCACAATATTATTTTTTATCAATGGATCGAGTTACACAAGTATATCAACTTTTTCTTAATTTTAATAATAATAGTAATAATTTGGACATCTAAGAAGAAAATAGAGATTTTTTGACTTTCATCCCACTTATTAATATGAATTTGTACTTACATCCCACTTTTTAATTTTATTTGACTTACATCCCATTTTTGTCACAAAAAATATTTTTTGTGACAAAATGAATACTTTTCGTGACAAAATAAATACTTTTAGTGACAAAAAGTGGAATGTAAGTCTAAAAAAATTTAAAAGTGAGATGTAAGTACAAATGCATATTAATAAGTGGGATGAAAGTCAAAAAATTCCAAAAAAATAATGGACTAGCTGGTCATTCATTTGAATCTGATTTGACTGATGTTTGTGGCGGGCACACCAAAGAATGTGTTATCCTCTACTACAGCTCTCCACATGCTGCACGAAGTTTATTAATTATACTCTGCAGGTCGCCACATGCAGCACGAGGCTCTTCTTTGTCCGGAACCCAAATTCGTTAGAACCAATGTTTTAAAATTCGAACCGAAGATCTGTATGGACAGGACAATGGATATCAGACAGTCCGTTACAATCTCCAGTAAGTACTCCAAGTTCATCATTCTGGACTAGTATTTTAGAAATCCGATCGGACAGTTCAACTGGTTGGTCTGTCATCCAATATATTTTTTGGTTTGGTTCAGTATTGATCCACTACTTTCTTTTTAAATCGATTATAAATGAGTATTTTTGTAAAAATCAATATCCAAAGAATTTGAATTTGGACCAGTTAGATTAATTTAGTGGTTGAACCAGTTTGATCCGATCCAATATGTAGTTCGGGTCGATCCCTGATCCAATTTTTAAAATACTATTTTGGACACTAATTTTATAAAAATATTTATTTACAACCGATTTTTGTAAAAAACAGACTGTTAGAGCATCTCCAACCCTATTGTGAGTTTAGAAAAAATGGTTGCCACATAGGAATGACAAACTTTCATTTCAAAAATTCTTCTCCAATGCAAATGTAGAATAAAACATGAAGTTGACATGGCAAGGAGAATGTGAAGTTGGTTGTCTAGATCTAGACAATGCACTTCACAATGACTTTGTCTCCACATCATCAATTATGAATAGAAATATTTATAAAAAAGTTGAAGAAGTGGAGGAGTTGCCTTGGAAGTTGAAAAAATTACTTTTTATTGTCTCCTCAATACTTTTGCATTGGAGAGAGTTTTTCTATCTCATTGTCTTTTGAGATATAATTTTGCCACATAAACAAGACATTGTCTTGTGGCTCATGCCACATAGGAGCCACCTAAGACTCACAACACTTAACAAGACAATAGGATTGGAGATGCTCTTAGTGGACATAAACAGCGCAAATTTTTTGGAGTTCTTCCCCACGCGCTTTTTTATTTGGGAAGCATCATCTCACCTTCCATCTTTATATTTTTCCATTTATTTACCTGCTCAAGCATGGAAAGGGCAACAAGCTGAGCCTCACTCAATTAGTGAAAACCATCATATGCGGCATATGAATCATGAATTCGACTAATAAATTAGAGTCGAACTTGATTCTTGTGGTTATCGAAAAGAAATATAAATTTTGATTAGGTGGCGACAAATCAACAGATCGAATCACAGAAACATATTTTTGGACATGTTTCTTCAAAAAGTGATTGAAGTTGAAAACAATGAACCTAAAAGATATATAATCAGCGTGCAAGAAGTTGTGTGCATAACGAAGTCGGACATCTAAAATAATAATAATAATAAAATAATAATAATAATAATAATAATTATTATTATTATTATTATTATTATTATTGATCAAGTCGGCTGCATGCATTTCTAATCTCCTTCTATTCATCATATTTTTGGCTTTGTCCAAGGTTGATGGTGTTGACTAATAAAGGAGAAGAGCAAAGTTGAGTCAGTTCACAAAATTGGCTAGGAATCGTACCGTTTCTTTGAACCATTCGCTATCTACCCATTCCTCTTCGTCTATTATTTCAAATAATATTATATTACATATATGATATAAAGATATGTATCATTGTTTAACATGCAAGTATTCACGTAACCATGTGATGCACGGATCAACCAATAAATTAGAAGCTAGTTATTCTTTAAACACTTATTTATTGGCTGAACACAAGTCTACCTGTACTAGTATTGGATCTACTTATTCGAGCCGCAGGAAAGACTATGGTATGTCAATGAAAGCTTGCACGAATATTTGAAATAGTACAACGAGGATAGAACGAGATAGTGAAACGATCTAGATAAATACTTACATTAAATGTTGGTTTCGATTCGAGGACGAACCTTATTTTGAGTACTATATTATGTAGTGTCCTGCTCCGCATGGTGCATTATGATGAGTCATTGATTCTATAGTTGCATTGACACGAAGAAGTATCAATGCAAATCGATGCAAGAGTTATGTTGGCCCGAAAGAGAAAGCATTGAGTCGATTCGAAGATCTAACAAATCGAATCAATACAAAGCATAAATCCAATCATTATAAGAAAAATGCTTTTCTTGACACTTTATTTGTTGACGGTCGTGAAAAAAAAGTCAAGAAGAGGGGTTATCTTGATGGTTTTAGACATAGAAAATACCCTTTTTCTGTTATGTATCAAAATTTTACAAGAATACTTGACGGTTTTAGAGGAAGTGTCAAGAAAACCAACTGAATTACTTGACGGTTTTTTGATAACCGCCAAGTAATGCATGTGCGAAAAAATTGCCGCTATTTTTTTCGCTGTCATTATTGTAATTATTTTAGTTTTTAATATCTGTTAACAGATATAGTTCTTTTTTACTGAGGAGCACAACAATTTTTTCCCAATCTCTCCAAAGCTAGCCTTAATCAACAAATCTCTCCTCCATCTCTATTTCTTTATACCTCTTCATTTCTCCTCCGCTTTCTTTCAAATTCTCCAAGCCCTAATCCGTCGCCATAGCAGAGCAGGTCAAGAGGGAGATCCTATAACATACTTTAATTCTAAATTTTAATTCATGCTGAGATGGTACAGTATTGATTATTAGTAGGAGTTACTATTCGGCATATGCATTTTGTGTACCCTTGTGTGTAATATAATGTTCTATTTGATTTTAACCCATGTTAATGTATATATATTATGTAATTAAATAGAGAATGCAAGCATGAGTAAATGTTTAAATAAATGATGTATGAGGTGTAAGTATCCTATCTAATGTAAGCATGTATAAGTATGGCTTGTAATGAATATGTAGGTTTCATAGTATGTAATGTATGGTACATATAGTAGTGCAAGAGAATAAATGAATGATGAATGAATGCAAGCATGAATGTAATGTAATAATAGATGTAATGTATGCAATATACAAGTTAATGAGATGTAATGTTCTATGTTAACACAAATCCTATATTACCTCATGTACCCCCTTACACTATATTGACACTATCACACTTGACACATTGTTCACTTACACTTTGACACTCTTTGATATGTATACACTATGTATGCCCATTTAACCCTCACTTGCCCCTTTGCCATGTTCACATACACACACATAGCCTCTTAAATAAGTATTTATGAATATAGTTAACTTAGCTATGTATGTATATTATATATATGTTAGCATATTGTGTTGTAATATATAAGTTTATATAACCATTTGGAATGTCATGATTATAGACCTAATGTTGAATACCAATATATGCATGTGTATATATGTGTAGACATATATAGTTTAAAGTAATAGATTACCTAGTGTATATCCAATGTGAATTCTTGCCTATTTGAGTATTGAATAATTGCATGCTATATAGAGTTGGGTGTATGTTGGCTTGTATAGCCTTGTATTGATGTGTGCTTGCTAGGATAGTCTTGGTTAGGTCTAGTAAGACTTGCTGGGTTAGGACATGACCTACTTTGACCTAGTTTGACTAGTACAGTTGACCAGAGTTGACCAAGGGTTGACTTTGGCCTAGTTTGACCAAGATTCATGTAGAATGTATTGTAGTGCTTTATATTACCCTTCTGGACATGTTGTGACTTGTGCTGTTCTAATTAGAAGCCAGATACCTCTCTTCGGACAGTATCTTTACCTTGGACATTCAGATATCAGGCGAGTACATTCTCTGATAGTTCTCTCATTTATTTGTCAATTACTGTATTTCAGTTCTAGTTAGTTGTATGCGATTCTCGGTTACAACACATGTGGATATTACTGGATTCATGTATATGACACACATTTATTTTCTGGCCTCTATTACTGGTATCATCATTTCCGGCTTCTATTACTGGAATCACGTGCTGGAATCATTTACTGGAATCATTTACTGGAATCATTTACTGGTATCATTATATTTTGGCTGGACTCATCTTGAATTATTGTGTCGGAATTCTGGATTCACTTGCTGGGAGGGAAAATACTAGAGTAAGACATGTAGACATACCCCATTACTGGAATCACCCCTACTGGAATCTACTGGAATGATAGCCATCTCTCGCCTGAACAGTGAGAGGTGTGCTGGATTACCCACAGCCGTTTACATGTCGATCTCAGTATTTTAAAACACACTGCTAGAGTATAGGCTGGACTCACCCTGGAATCATTGATCACTATGACTGGAATCGTCCCTTACTGGATTCATCTTGTATTAGATTCATCTTGTACTGGACTTACATTGGAGTTATACTGGTCTACATTATTGTCTGTACTTTATATCATATTATCCTGGTTCAGCTAGTTCTATTTTTACAGACTTCATTGCTATGATTCTTCTCTTGTTTAGTTATTTACTTTTCTTGCACCTTATCTGTCTTTCTTACCATCACCTGAATATAAACTGCCATTTTCATCAATACAACTGCCTATAACTGTTTTATAGTTCTCTGTCATTTACTTGGATTTCTAGATGAGATGTGCTCGTTCCTGTCCTGACTGGACCTGTTGATAAATTTTACAGATAGCTTGGAGTTTGCCTGCTAGCCTAGAGGAGACACAATAGAGGTTGTTTAGATAGTTATTTCATTTTATTTGGAGTTGTATTTACTTGTGGATTACTGTATTTGAGTTTTGAGATGTATTTCTGGGATTATGTATCCTAAACACTTAGACTTCTATCTCCTGTATCTCTTTTGGATTTTATGTTTATCTATCTTTATCATTCTACCTTAGATTGTGATTGAGTTGTACCTCTGTGTTGGCCTCCTTATGGAGAGTATTCATATTATGCTAGTAATAGTTCATGACCTAGAACAGCGTTCTACCGCCGATACTGCAGCGTAGGCTGGGCGTTGTTACGTACTCGTACCCTCACGGTGGGTGCGGGTCGTGACACGTTTTTAGTGGTGGCCCATGCAGGTCGAGTTTGTGTAGTGGTATTCGAACTAGAGTACCACTACAGCCTGCAGTAGAAATAGGATATATTTTTGAAGATACTCAATCACAATTAGGATCCCTTGAGAGATTCCTAGGACGACCCTTGAGAATCTTGTTTAACTCCGATTTGAAAACTCTTTTTCCTTGATTTGATTTATCTTTACTTTCTGTTGTTGAATTTGATTTTGATGTATTATTATTGAATTTGAGTTTGTATTTATGAATTTGATGAAGGTTGTGGAATTTTGAATCTTGATGTTAGCTGTAGCATCCGAGTTTGTGGTTATATAATTTGAAGGATTTGTTCATTTGAATTTTGATGCTCGTTGATAAATTTGATTTGATTTTGAGAATTCATTGTGATTAATTTAATTTTGGCAAGATGAAATTATATGGGCTAGGTCATCTATGGTATGGATTCTAGTCTTCTATAGTCACATTAGCCAGCATGGTGAGGACATATAGTCTGACTTGGATATATTTTTGGTGTGTGGGAATTTAATATTTTTACAGCCAAGCTAGCGGCACCGCAAAAATGTTAAATACCATGATTCTAGAAGTATGTGCACAAGTCAAGGACTCTGTGATTATCGTAGCCTTGCTCACTAGTATAACGAGGATTTAGAGTACCATAATTTGGATACGCATGATTATTAGATTGTACCTTAAATATTTTTGAACATATTTTGCTATTTGTTTCAGTCATTCAAAAAAAAAGAGAAGGAATTATTGTTGTTTTGTTTTGTTTT